>CM077216.1:10054129-10481629 GCA_039654625.1 Rhinogobio ventralis
GGTATAAAGTCACAGTTGTGAGTTATAAAGTCAGTTGTGAGGTATAAAGTCACAGTTGTGAGGTATAAAGTCACAGTTGTGAGTTATAAAGTCAGTTGTGAGAAATAAAGTCAGTTGTGAGGTATAAAGTCACAATTGTGAGGATTAAAGTCACAGTTGTGAGGTATAAAGTCACAGCTGTGAGGTATAATGTCACAGTTGTGAGGTATAAAGTCGCAGTTGTGAGGAATAAAGTCACAGTTGTGAGGAATAAAGTCACAGTTATGTGAAATAATGTTACAGTTGTGAAATATAAAGTCACAGTTGTGAGGTTTAAAGTCACAGTTATGTGAAATAATGTTACAGTTGTGAAATATAAAGTCACAGTTGTGAGGTTTAAAGTCACAATTTTGAGGTATAAAGTCATAGTTGTGAGGAATAAAGTCACAGTTATGTGAAATAAAGTCACAGTCGTGAAATATAAAGTCGCAGTTGTGAGGTATAAAGTCACAGTTGTGAGGTATAAAGTCACAGTTGTGAGGTATAAAGTCACAGTTGTGAGGTATAAAGTCACAGTTGTGAGTTATAAAGTCAGTTGTGAGGTATAAAGTCACAGTTGTGAGGTATAAAGTCACAGTTGTGAGTTATAAAGTCAGTTGTGAGAAATAAAGTCAGTTGTGAGGTATAAAGTCACAATTGTGAGGATTAAAGTCACAGTTGTGAGGTATAAAGTCACAGCTGTGAGGTATAATGTCACAGTTGTGAGGAATAAAGTCACAGCTGTGAGGTATAATGTCACAGTTGTGAGGAATAAAGTCACAGTTGTGAAATATAAAGTCACAGTTGTGAAATATAAAGTCACAGTTGTGAGGTATAGATTCACAGTTATGTGAAATATAGTCACAGTTGTGAAATATAAAGTCACAGTTGTGAGGTATAAAGTCACAGTTATGTGAAATAAAGTCACAGTTGTGACATATAAAGTCACAGTTGTGAGGAATAAAGTCATAGTTATGTGAAATAAAGTCACAGTTATGAAATATAAAGATGCAGTTGTGAGGAATAAAGTCACAGTTGTGAAATATAAATTTGCAGTTGTGAGGAATAAAGTCACAGTTGTGAGGTATAAAGTAACAGTTGTAAGGTATAAAGTAACAGTTATGTGAAATAAAGTCACAGTTTTGAGGAATAAAGTCAGTTGTGAGGAGTAAAGTCACAGTAGTGAGGTATAAAGTCACAGTTGTGAGGAATAAAGTCACAGTTGTGAGGTATAAAGTCACAGTTGTGAGGTATAAAGTCACAGTTGTGAGTTATAAAGTCAGTTGTGAGGTATAAAGTCACAGTTGTGAGGTATAAAGTCACAGTTGTGAGTTATAAAGTCAGTTGTGAGGAATAAAGTCAGTTGTGAGGTATAAAGTCACAATTGTGAGGATTAAAGTCACAGTTGTGAGGTATAAAGTCACAGCTGTGAGGTATAATGTCACAGTTGTGAGGAATAAAGTCACAGCTGTGAGGTATAATGTCACAGTTGTGAGGAATAAAGTCACAGTTGTGAAATATAAAGTCACAGTAGTGAAATATAAAGTCACAGTTGTGAGGTATAGAGTCACAGTTATGTGAAATATAGTCACAGTTGTGAAATATAAAGTCACAGTAGTGAGGTATAAAGTCACAGTTATGTGAAATAAAGTCACAGTTGTGAGGTATAAAGTAACAGTTGTAAGGTATAAAGTAACAGTTATGTGAAATAAAGTCACAGTTTTGAGGAATAAAGTCAGTTGTGAGGAGTAAAGTCACAGTAGTGAGGTATAAAGTCACAGTTGTAAGGAATAAAGTCACAGTTGTGAGGTATAAAGTCACAGTTATGAGGTATAAAGTCATAGTTATGTGAAATAAAGTCACAGTTGTGAAATATAAAGTTGCAGTTGTGAGGAATAAAGTCACAGTTGTGAGGTATAAAGTCACAGTTGTGAGGAATAAAGTCACAGTTGTGAGGAATAAAGTCACAGTTATGTGAAATAAAGTCACAGTTGTGAGGTATAAAGTCACAATTGTGAGGATTAAAGTCACAGTTATGTGAAACAAAGTCACAGATTTGAAATATAAAGTCACAGTTGTGAGGTATAAAGTCACAGTTATGTGAAATAAAGTCACAGTTGTGAAATATAAAGTCACAGTTGTGAGGTATAAAGTCACAGTTGTGAGGTATAAAGTCGCAGTTGTGAGGAATAAAGTCACAGTTGTGAGGTATAAAGTCACAGTTGTCAGGAATAAAGTCTGTTGTGAGGAATAAAGTCACAGTTGTGAGGAATAAAGTCACAGTTGTGAGGTATAAAGTCACAGTTGTGAGGTATAAAGTCACAGTTATGTGAAATAAAGTCACAGTTGTGAGGAATAAAGTCATAGTTATGTGAAATAAAGTCACAGTTGTGAAATATAAAGATGCAGTTGTGAGGAATAAAGTCACAGTTGTGAAATATAAATTTGCAGTTGTGAGGAATAAAGTCACAGTCACAGTTGTGAGGAATAAAGTCACAGTTGTGAGGAATAAAGTCACAGTTGTGAGGAATAAAGTCACAGTTGTGAGGAATAAAGTCAGTTGTGAGGAATAAAGTCACAGTTGTGAGGTATAAAGTCACAGTTGTGAGGTATAAAGTCGCAGTTGTGAGGAATAAAGTCACAGTTGTGAGGAATAAAGTCACAGTTATGTGAAATAATGTTACAGTTGTGAAATATAAAGTCACAGTTGTGAGGTTTAAAGTCACAATTTTGAGGTATAAAGTCATAGTTGTGAGGAATAAAGTCACAGTTATGTGAAATAAAGTCACAGTCGTGAAATATAAAGTCGCAGTTGTGAGGTATAAAGTCACAGTTGTGAGGTATAAAGTCACAGTTGTGAGGTATAAAGTCACAGTTGTGAGGTATAAAGTCACAGTTGTGAGTTATAAAGTCAGTTGTGAGGTATAAAGTCACAGTTGTGAGGTATAAAGTCACAGTTGTGAGTTATAAAGTCAGTTGTGAGAAATAAAGTCAGTTGTGAGGTATAAAGTCACAATTGTGAGGA
The DNA here is from genome assembly GCA_039654625.1 of Rhinogobio ventralis. Classification (NCBI taxonomy): domain Eukaryota; kingdom Metazoa; phylum Chordata; class Actinopteri; order Cypriniformes; family Gobionidae; genus Rhinogobio; species Rhinogobio ventralis. The sequence goes on from CM077216.1 coordinate 10,057,173, forward strand.
TTAAAGTCACAGTTGTGAGGTATAAAGTCACAGCTGTGAGGTATAATGTCACAGTTGTGAGGTATAAAGTCGCAGTTGTGAGGAATAAAGTCACAGTTGTGAGGAATAAAGTCACAGTTATGTGAAATAATGTTACAGTTGTGAAATATAAAGTCACAGTTGTGAGGTTTAAAGTCACAATTTTGAGGTATAAAGTCATAGTTGTGAGGAATAAAGTCACAGTTATGTGAAATAAAGTCACAGTCGTGAAATATAAAGTCGCAGTTGTGAGGTATAAAGTCACAGTTGTGAGGTATAAAGTCACAGTTGTGAGGTATAAAGTCACAGTTGTGAGGTATAAAGTCACAGTTGTGAGTTATAAAGTCAGTTGTGAGGTATAAAGTCACAGTTGTGAGGTATAAAGTCACAGTTGTGAGTTATAAAGTCAGTTGTGAGAAATAAAGTCAGTTGTGAGGTATAAAGTCACAATTGTGAGGATTAAAGTCACAGTTGTGAGGTATAAAGTCACAGCTGTGAGGTATAATGTCACAGTTGTGAGGAATAAAGTCACAGCTGTGAGGTATAATGTCACAGTTGTGAGGAATAAAGTCACAGTTGTGAAATATAAAGTCACAGTTGTGAAATATAAAGTCACAGTTGTGAGGTATAGAGTCACAGTTATGTGAAATATAGTCACAGTTGTGAAATATAAAGTCACAGTTGTGAGGTATAAAGTCACAGTTATGTGAAATAAAGTCACAGTTGTGACATATAAAGTCACAGTTGTGAGGAATAAAGTCATAGTTATGTGAAATAAAGTCACAGTTATGAAATATAAAGATGCAGTTGTGAGGAATAAAGTCACAGTTGTGAAATATAAATTTGCAGTTGTGAGGAATAAAGTCACAGTTGTGAGGTATAAAGTAACAGTTGTAAGGTATAAAGTAACAGTTATGTGAAATAAAGTCACAGTTTTGAGGAATAAAGTCAGTTGTGAGGAGTAAAGTCACAGTAGTGAGGTATAAAGTCACAGTTGTGAGGAATAAAGTCACAGTTGTGAGGTATAAAGTCACAGTTGTGAGGTATAAAGTCACAGTTGTGAGTTATAAAGTCAGTTGTGAGGTATAAAGTCACAGTTGTGAGGTATAAAGTCACAGTTGTGAGTTATAAAGTCAGTTGTGAGGAATAAAGTCAGTTGTGAGGTATAAAGTCACAATTGTGAGGATTAAAGTCACAGTTGTGAGGTATAAAGTCACAGCTGTGAGGTATAATGTCACAGTTGTGAGGAATAAAGTCACAGCTGTGAGGTATAATGTCACAGTTGTGAGGAATAAAGTCACAGTTGTGAAATATAAAGTCACAGTAGTGAAATATAAAGTCACAGTTGTGAGGTATAGAGTCACAGTTATGTGAAATATAGTCACAGTTGTGAAATATAAAGTCACAGTAGTGAGGTATAAAGTCACAGTTATGTGAAATAAAGTCACAGTTGTGAGGTATAAAGTAACAGTTGTAAGGTATAAAGTAACAGTTATGTGAAATAAAGTCACAGTTTTGAGGAATAAAGTCAGTTGTGAGGAGTAAAGTCACAGTAGTGAGGTATAAAGTCACAGTTGTAAGGAATAAAGTCACAGTTGTGAGGTATAAAGTCACAGTTATGAGGTATAAAGTCATAGTTATGTGAAATAAAGTCACAGTTGTGAAATATAAAGTTGCAGTTGTGAGGAATAAAGTCACAGTTGTGAGGTATAAAGTCACAGTTGTGAGGAATAAAGTCACAGTTGTGAGGAATAAAGTCACAGTTATGTGAAATAAAGTCACAGTTGTGAGGTATAAAGTCACAATTGTGAGGATTAAAGTCACAGTTATGTGAAACAAAGTCACAGATTTGAAATATAAAGTCACAGTTGTGAGGTATAAAGTCACAGTTATGTGAAATAAAGTCACAGTTGTGAAATATAAAGTCACAGTTGTGAGGTATAAAGTCACAGTTGTGAGGTATAAAGTCGCAGTTGTGAGGAATAAAGTCACAGTTGTGAGGTATAAAGTCACAGTTGTCAGGAATAAAGTCTGTTGTGAGGTATAAAGTCACAGTTGTGAGTTATAAAGTCAGTTGTGAGGTATAAAGTCACAGTTGTGAGGTATAAAGTCACAGTTGTGAGTTATAAAGTCAGTTGTGAGAAATAAAGTCAGTTGTGAGGTATAAAGTCACAATTGTGAGGATTAAAGTCACAGTTGTGAGGTATAAAGTCACAGCTGTGAGGTATAATGTCACAGTTGTGAGGTATAAAGTCGCAGTTGTGAGGAATAAAGTCACAGTTGTGAGGAATAAAGTCACAGTTATGTGAAATAATGTTACAGTTGTGAAATATAAAGTCACAGTTGTGAGGTTTAAAGTCACAATTTTGAGGTATAAAGTCATAGTTGTGAGGAATAAAGTCACAGTTATGTGAAATAAAGTCACAGTCGTGAAATATAAAGTCGCAGTTGTGAGGTATAAAGTCACAGTTGTGAGGTATAAAGTCACAGTTGTGAGGTATAAAGTCACAGTTGTGAGGTATAAAGTCACAGTTGTGAGTTATAAAGTCAGTTGTGAGGTATAAAGTCACAGTTGTGAGGTATAAAGTCACAGTTGTGAGTTATAAAGTCAGTTGTGAGAAATAAAGTCAGTTGTGAGGTATAAAGTCACAATTGTGAGGATTAAAGTCACAGTTGTGAGGTATAAAGTCACAGCTGTGAGGTATAATGTCACAGTTGTGAGGAATAAAGTCACAGCTGTGAGGTATAATGTCACAGTTGTGAGGAATAAAGTCACAGTTGTGAAATATAAAGTCACAGTTGTGAAATATAAAGTCACAGTTGTGAGGTATAGAGTCACAGTTATGTGAAATATAGTCACAGTTGTGAAATATAAAGTCACAGTTGTGAGGTATAAAGTCACAGTTATGTGAAATAAAGTCACAGTTGTGACATATAAAGTCACAGTTGTGAGGAATAAAGTCATAGTTATGTGAAATAAAGTCACAGTTATGAAATATAAAGATGCAGTTGTGAGGAATAAAGTCACAGTTGTGAAATATAAATTTGCAGTTGTGAGGAATAAAGTCACAGTTGTGAGGTATAAAGTAACAGTTGTAAGGTATAAAGTAACAGTTATGTGAAATAAAGTCACAGTTTTGAGGAATAAAGTCAGTTGTGAGGAGTAAAGTCACAGTAGTGAGGTATAAAGTCACAGTTGTGAGGAATAAAGTCACAGTTGTGAGGTATAAAGTCACAGTTGTGAGGTATAAAGTCACAGTTGTGAGTTATAAAGTCAGTTGTGAGGTATAAAGTCACAGTTGTGAGGTATAAAGTCACAGTTGTGAGTTATAAAGTCAGTTGTGAGGAATAAAGTCAGTTGTGAGGTATAAAGTCACAATTGTGAGGATTAAAGTCACAGTTGTGAGGTATAAAGTCACAGCTGTGAGGTATAATGTCACAGTTGTGAGGAATAAAGTCACAGCTGTGAGGTATAATGTCACAGTTGTGAGGAATAAAGTCACAGTTGTGAAATATAAAGTCACAGTAGTGAAATATAAAGTCACAGTTGTGAGGTATAGAGTCACAGTTATGTGAAATATAGTCACAGTTGTGAAATATAAAGTCACAGTAGTGAGGTATAAAGTCACAGTTATGTGAAATAAAGTCACAGTTGTGAGGTATAAAGTAACAGTTGTAAGGTATAAAGTAACAGTTATGTGAAATAAAGTCACAGTTTTGAGGAATAAAGTCAGTTGTGAGGAGTAAAGTCACAGTAGTGAGGTATAAAGTCACAGTTGTAAGGAATAAAGTCACAGTTGTGAGGTATAAAGTCACAGTTATGAGGTATAAAGTCATAGTTATGTGAAATAAAGTCACAGTTGTGAAATATAAAGTTGCAGTTGTGAGGAATAAAGTCACAGTTGTGAGGTATAAAGTCACAGTTGTGAGGAATAAAGTCACAGTTGTGAGGAATAAAGTCACAGTTATGTGAAATAAAGTCACAGTTGTGAGGTATAAAGTCACAATTGTGAGGATTAAAGTCACAGTTATGTGAAACAAAGTCACAGATTTGAAATATAAAGTCACAGTTGTGAGGTATAAAGTCACAGTTATGTGAAATAAAGTCACAGTTGTGAAATATAAAGTCACAGTTGTGAGGTATAAAGTCACAGTTGTGAGGTATAAAGTCGCAGTTGTGAGGAATAAAGTCACAGTTGTGAGGTATAAAGTCACAGTTGTCAGGAATAAAGTCTGTTGTGAGGAATAAAGTCACAGTTGTGAGGAATAAAGTCACAGTTGTGAGGTATAAAGTCACAGTTGTGAGGTATAAAGTCACTTGTGAGGAATAAAGTCACAGTTGTGAGGAATAAAGTCACAGTTGTGAGGAATAAAGTCAGTTGTGAGGAATAAAGTCACAGTTGTGAGGTATAAAGTCACAGTTGTGAGGTATAAAGTCGCAGTTGTGAGGAATAAAGTCACAGTTGTGAGGAATAAAGTCACAGTTATGTGAAATAATGTCACAGTTGTGAAATATAAAGTCACAGTTGTGAGGTTTAAAGTCACAGTTGTGAGGTATAAACTCACAGTTATGTGAAATAAAGTCACAGTTGTGACATATAAAGTCACAGTTGTGAGGAATAAAGTCATAGTTATGTGAAATAAAGTCACAGTTGTGAAATATAAAGATGCAGTTGTGAGGAATAAAGTCACAGTTGTGAAATATAAATTTGCAGTTGTGAGGAATAAAGTCACAGTCACAGTTGTGAGGAATAAAGTCACAGTTGTGAGGTATAAAGTCACAGTTGTGAGGAATAAAGTCACAGTTGTGAGGAATAAAGTCACAGTTATGTGAAATAATGTCACAGTTGTGAAATATAAAGTCACAGTTGTGAGGTTTAAAGTCACAGTTGTGAGGTATAAACTCACAGTTATGTGAAATAAAGTCACAGTTGTGACATATAAAGTCACAGTTGTGAGGAATAAAGTCATAGTTATGTGAAATAAAGTCACAGTTGTGAAATATAAAGATGCAGTTGTGAGGAATAAAGTCACAGTTGTGAAATATAAATTTGCAGTTGTGAGGAATAAAGTCACAGTCACAGTTGTGAGGAATAAAGTCACAGTTGTGAGGTATAAAGTCACAGTTGTGAGGAATAAAGTCACAGTTGTGAGGAATAAAGTCACAGTTGTGAGGAATAAAGTCAGTTGTGAGGAATAAAGTCACAGTTGTGAGGTATAAAGTCACAGTTGTGAGGTATAAAGTCGCAGTTGTGAGGAATAAAGTCACAGTTGTGAGGAATAAAGTCACAGTTATGTGAAATAATGTCACAGTTGTGAAATATAAAGTCACAGTTGTGAGGTTTAAAGTCACAATTTTGAGGTATAAAGTCTTAGTTGTGAGGAATAAAGTCACAGTTATGTGAAATAAAGTCACAGTCGTGAAATATAAAGTCGCAGTTGTGAGGTATAAAGTCACAGTTGTGAGGTATAAAGTCACAGTTGTGAGGTATAAAGTGACAGTTGTGAGGTATAAAGTCACAGTTGTGAGTTATAAAGTCAGTTGTGAGGTATAAAGTCACAGTTGTGAGGTATAAAGTCACAGTTGTGAGTTATAAAGTCAGTTTTGAGGAATAAAGTCAGTTGTGAGGTATAAAGTCACAATTGTGAGGATTAAAGTCACAGTTGTGAGGTATAAAGTCACAGCTGTGAGGTATAAAGTCACAGTTGTGAGTTATAAAGTCAGTTTTGAGGAATAAAGTCAGTTGTGAGGTATAAAGTCACAATTGTGAGGATTAAAGTCACAGTTGTGAGGTATAAAGTCACAGCTGTGAGGTATAAAGTCACAGTTGTGAGGTATAAAGTCACAATTGTGAGGATTAAAGTCACAGTTATGTGAAACAAAGTCACAGATTTAAAATATAAAGTCACAGTTGTGAGGTATAAAGTCACAGTTATGTGAAATAAAGTCACAGTTGTGAAATATAAAGTCACAGTTGTGAGGTATAAAGTCACAGTTTTGAGGTATAAAGTCACAGTTGTGAGGAATAAAGTCACAGTTATGTGAAATAAAGTCACAGTTGTGAAATATAAAGTCACAGTTGTGAGGTATAAAGTCACAGTTATGTGAAATAAAGTCACAGTTGTGAGGAATAAAGTCATAGTTATGTGAAATAAAGTCACAGTTGTGAAATATAAAGATGCAGTTGTGAGGAATAAAGTCACAGTTGTGAAATATAAATTTGCAGTTGTGAGGAATAAAGTCACAGTCACAGTTGTGAGGAATAAAGTCACAGTTGTGAGGTATAAAGTCACAGTTGTGAGGAATAAAGTCACAGTTGTGAGGAATAAAGTCACAGTTGTGAGGAATAAAGTCAGTTGTGAGGAATAAAGTCACAGTTGTGAGGTATAAAGTCACAGTTGTGAGGTATAAAGTCGCAGTTGTGAGGAATAAAGTCACAGTTGTGAGGAATAAAGTCACAGTTATGTGAAATAATGTTACAGTTGTGAAATATAAAGTCACAGTTGTGAGGTTTAAAGTCACAATTTTGAGGTATAAAGTCATAGTTGTGAGGAATAAAGTCACAGTTATGTGAAATAAAGTCACAGTCGGGAAATATAAAGTCGCAGTTGTGAGGTATAAAGTCACAGTTGTGAGGTATAAAGTCACAGTTGTGAGGTATAAAGTCACAGTTGTGAGGTATAAAGTCACAGTTGTGAGTTATAAAGTCAGTTGTGAGGTATAAAGTCACAGTTGTGAGGTATAAAGTCACAGTTGTGAGTTATAAAGTCAGTTGTGAGAAATAAAGTCAGTTGTGAGGTATAAAGTCACAATTGTGAGGATTAAAGTCACAGTTGTGAGGTATAAAGTCACAGCTGTGAGGTATAATGTCACAGTTGTGAGGTATAAAGTCGCAGTTGTGAGGAATAAAGTCACAGTTGTGAGGAATAAAGTCACAGTTATGTGAAATAATGTTACAGTTGTGAAATATAAAGTCACAGTTGTGAGGTTTAAAGTCACAGTTATGTGAAATAATGTTACAGTTGTGAAATATAAAGTCACAGTTGTGAGGTTTAAAGTCACAATTTTGAGGTATAAAGTCATAGTTGTGAGGAATAAAGTCACAGTTATGTGAAATAAAGTCACAGTCGTGAAATATAAAGTCGCAGTTGTGAGGTATAAAGTCACAGTTGTGAGGTATAAAGTCACAGTTGTGAGGTATAAAGTCACAGTTGTGAGGTATAAAGTCACAGTTGTGAGTTATAAAGTCAGTTGTGAGGTATAAAGTCACAGTTGTGAGGTATAAAGTCACAGTTGTGAGTTATAAAGTCAGTTGTGAGAAATAAAGTCAGTTGTGAGGTATAAAGTCACAATTGTGAGGATTAAAGTCACAGTTGTGAGGTATAAAGTCACAGCTGTGAGGTATAATGTCACAGTTGTGAGGAATAAAGTCACAGCTGTGAGGTATAATGTCACAGTTGTGAGGAATAAAGTCACAGTTGTGAAATATAAAGTCACAGTTGTGAAATATAAAGTCACAGTTGTGAGGTATAGATTCACAGTTATGTGAAATATAGTCACAGTTGTGAAATATAAAGTCACAGTTGTGAGGTATAAAGTCACAGTTATGTGAAATAAAGTCACAGTTGTGACATATAAAGTCACAGTTGTGAGGAATAAAGTCATAGTTATGTGAAATAAAGTCACAGTTATGAAATATAAAGATGCAGTTGTGAGGAATAAAGTCACAGTTGTGAAATATAAATTTGCAGTTGTGAGGAATAAAGTCACAGTTGTGAGGTATAAAGTAACAGTTGTAAGGTATAAAGTAACAGTTATGTGAAATAAAGTCACAGTTTTGAGGAATAAAGTCAGTTGTGAGGAGTAAAGTCACAGTAGTGAGGTATAAAGTCACAGTTGTGAGGAATAAAGTCACAGTTGTGAGGTATAAAGTCACAGTTGTGAGGTATAAAGTCACAGTTGTGAGTTATAAAGTCAGTTGTGAGGTATAAAGTCACAGTTGTGAGGTATAAAGTCACAGTTGTGAGTTATAAAGTCAGTTGTGAGGAATAAAGTCAGTTGTGAGGTATAAAGTCACAATTGTGAGGATTAAAGTCACAGTTGTGAGGTATAAAGTCACAGCTGTGAGGTATAATGTCACAGTTGTGAGGAATAAAGTCACAGCTGTGAGGTATAATGTCACAGTTGTGAGGAATAAAGTCACAGTTGTGAAATATAAAGTCACAGTAGTGAAATATAAAGTCACAGTTGTGAGGTATAGAGTCACAGTTATGTGAAATATAGTCACAGTTGTGAAATATAAAGTCACAGTAGTGAGGTATAAAGTCACAGTTATGTGAAATAAAGTCACAGTTGTGAGGTATAAAGTAACAGTTGTAAGGTATAAAGTAACAGTTATGTGAAATAAAGTCACAGTTTTGAGGAATAAAGTCAGTTGTGAGGAGTAAAGTCACAGTAGTGAGGTATAAAGTCACAGTTGTAAGGAATAAAGTCACAGTTGTGAGGTATAAAGTCACAGTTATGAGGTATAAAGTCATAGTTATGTGAAATAAAGTCACAGTTGTGAAATATAAAGTTGCAGTTGTGAGGAATAAAGTCACAGTTGTGAGGTATAAAGTCACAGTTGTGAGGAATAAAGTCACAGTTGTGAGGAATAAAGTCACAGTTATGTGAAATAAAGTCACAGTTGTGAGGTATAAAGTCACAATTGTGAGGATTAAAGTCACAGTTATGTGAAACAAAGTCACAGATTTGAAATATAAAGTCACAGTTGTGAGGTATAAAGTCACAGTTATGTGAAATAAAGTCACAGTTGTGAAATATAAAGTCACAGTTGTGAGGTATAAAGTCACAGTTGTGAGGTATAAAGTCGCAGTTGTGAGGAATAAAGTCACAGTTGTGAGGTATAAAGTCACAGTTGTCAGGAATAAAGTCTGTTGTGAGGAATAAAGTCACAGTTGTGAGGAATAAAGTCACAGTTGTGAGGTATAAAGTCACAGTTGTGAGGTATAAAGTCACAGTTATGTGAAATAAAGTCACAGTTGTGAGGAATAAAGTCATAGTTATGTGAAATAAAGTCACAGTTGTGAAATATAAAGATGCAGTTGTGAGGAATAAAGTCACAGTTGTGAAATATAAATTTGCAGTTGTGAGGAATAAAGTCACAGTCACAGTTGTGAGGAATAAAGTCACAGTTGTGAGGTATAAAGTCACAGTTGTGAGGAATAAAGTCACAGTTGTGAGGAATAAAGTCACAGTTGTGAGGAATAAAGTCAGTTGTGAGGAATAAAGTCACAGTTGTGAGGTATAAAGTCACAGTTGTGAGGTATAAAGTCGCAGTTGTGAGGAATAAAGTCACAGTTGTGAGGAATAAAGTCACAGTTATGTGAAATAATGTTACAGTTGTGAAATATAAAGTCACAGTTGTGAGGTTTAAAGTCACAATTTTGAGGTATAAAGTCATAGTTGTGAGGAATAAAGTCACAGTTATGTGAAATAAAGTCACAGTCGTGAAATATAAAGTCGCAGTTGTGAGGTATAAAGTCACAGTTGTGAGGTATAAAGTCACAGTTGTGAGGTATAAAGTCACAGTTGTGAGGTATAAAGTCACAGTTGTGAGTTATAAAGTCAGTTGTGAGGTATAAAGTCACAGTTGTGAGGTATAAAGTCACAGTTGTGAGTTATAAAGTCAGTTGTGAGAAATAAAGTCAGTTGTGAGGTATAAAGTCACAATTGTGAGGATTAAAGTCACAGTTGTGAGGTATAAAGTCACAGCTGTGAGGTATAATGTCACAGTTGTGAGGTATAAAGTCGCAGTTGTGAGGAATAAAGTCACAGTTGTGAGGAATAAAGTCACAGTTATGTGAAATAATGTTACAGTTGTGAAATATAAAGTCACAGTTGTGAGGTTTAAAGTCACAATTTTGAGGTATAAAGTCATAGTTGTGAGGAATAAAGTCACAGTTATGTGAAATAAAGTCACAGTCGTGAAATATAAAGTCGCAGTTGTGAGGTATAAAGTCACAGTTGTGAGGTATAAAGTCACAGTTGTGAGGTATAAAGTCACAGTTGTGAGGTATAAAGTCACAGTTGTGAGTTATAAAGTCAGTTGTGAGGTATAAAGTCACAGTTGTGAGGTATAAAGTCACAGTTGTGAGTTATAAAGTCAGTTGTGAGAAATAAAGTCAGTTGTGAGGTATAAAGTCACAATTGTGAGGATTAAAGTCACAGTTGTGAGGTATAAAGTCACAGCTGTGAGGTATAATGTCACAGTTGTGAGGAATAAAGTCACAGCTGTGAGGTATAATGTCACAGTTGTGAGGAATAAAGTCACAGTTGTGAAATATAAAGTCACAGTTGTGAAATATAAAGTCACAGTTGTGAGGTATAGAGTCACAGTTATGTGAAATATAGTCACAGTTGTGAAATATAAAGTCACAGTTGTGAGGTATAAAGTCACAGTTATGTGAAATAAAGTCACAGTTGTGACATATAAAGTCACAGTTGTGAGGAATAAAGTCATAGTTATGTGAAATAAAGTCACAGTTATGAAATATAAAGATGCAGTTGTGAGGAATAAAGTCACAGTTGTGAAATATAAATTTGCAGTTGTGAGGAATAAAGTCACAGTTGTGAGGTATAAAGTAACAGTTGTAAGGTATAAAGTAACAGTTATGTGAAATAAAGTCACAGTTTTGAGGAATAAAGTCAGTTGTGAGGAGTAAAGTCACAGTAGTGAGGTATAAAGTCACAGTTGTGAGGAATAAAGTCACAGTTGTGAGGTATAAAGTCACAGTTGTGAGGTATAAAGTCACAGTTGTGAGTTATAAAGTCAGTTGTGAGGTATAAAGTCACAGTTGTGAGGTATAAAGTCACAGTTGTGAGTTATAAAGTCAGTTGTGAGGAATAAAGTCAGTTGTGAGGTATAAAGTCACAATTGTGAGGATTAAAGTCACAGTTGTGAGGTATAAAGTCACAGCTGTGAGGTATAATGTCACAGTTGTGAGGAATAAAGTCACAGCTGTGAGGTATAATGTCACAGTTGTGAGGAATAAAGTCACAGTTGTGAAATATAAAGTCACAGTAGTGAAATATAAAGTCACAGTTGTGAGGTATAGAGTCACAGTTATGTGAAATATAGTCACAGTTGTGAAATATAAAGTCACAGTAGTGAGGTATAAAGTCACAGTTATGTGAAATAAAGTCACAGTTGTGAGGTATAAAGTAACAGTTGTAAGGTATAAAGTAACAGTTATGTGAAATAAAGTCACAGTTTTGAGGAATAAAGTCAGTTGTGAGGAGTAAAGTCACAGTAGTGAGGTATAAAGTCACAGTTGTAAGGAATAAAGTCACAGTTGTGAGGTATAAAGTCACAGTTATGAGGTATAAAGTCATAGTTATGTGAAATAAAGTCACAGTTGTGAAATATAAAGTTGCAGTTGTGAGGAATAAAGTCACAGTTGTGAGGTATAAAGTCACAGTTGTGAGGAATAAAGTCACAGTTGTGAGGAATAAAGTCACAGTTATGTGAAATAAAGTCACAGTTGTGAGGTATAAAGTCACAATTGTGAGGATTAAAGTCACAGTTATGTGAAACAAAGTCACAGATTTGAAATATAAAGTCACAGTTGTGAGGTATAAAGTCACAGTTATGTGAAATAAAGTCACAGTTGTGAAATATAAAGTCACAGTTGTGAGGTATAAAGTCACAGTTGTGAGGTATAAAGTCGCAGTTGTGAGGAATAAAGTCACAGTTGTGAGGTATAAAGTCACAGTTGTCAGGAATAAAGTCTGTTGTGAGGAATAAAGTCACAGTTGTGAGGAATAAAGTCACAGTTGTGAGGTATAAAGTCACAGTTGTGAGGTATAAAGTCACTTGTGAGGAATAAAGTCACAGTTGTGAGGAATAAAGTCACAGTTGTGAGGAATATAGTCAGTTGTGAGGAATAAAGTCACAGTTGTGAGGTATAAAGTCACAGTTGTGAGGTATAAAGTCGCAGTTGTGAGGAATAAAGTCACAGTTGTGAGGAATAAAGTCACAGTTATGTGAAATAATGTCACAGTTGTGAAATATAAAGTCACAGTTGTGAGGTTTAAAGTCACAGTTGTGAGGTATAAACTCACAGTTATGTGAAATAAAGTCACAGTTGTGACATATAAAGTCACAGTTGTGAGGAATAAAGTCATAGTTATGTGAAATAAAGTCACAGTTGTGAAATATAAAGATGCAGTTGTGAGGAATAAAGTCACAGTTGTGAAATATAAATTTGCAGTTGTGAGGAATAAAGTCACAGTCACAGTTGTGAGGAATAAAGTCACAGTTGTGAGGTATAAAGTCACAGTTGTGAGGAATAAAGTCACAGTTGTGAGGAATAAAGTCACAGTTGTGAGGAATAAAGTCAGTTGTGAGGAATAAAGTCACAGTTGTGAGGTATAAAGTCACAGTTGTGAGGTATAAAGTCGCAGTTGTGAGGAATAAAGTCACAGTTGTGAGGAATAAAGTCACAGTTATGTGAAATAATGTCACAGTTGTGAAATATAAAGTCACAGTTGTGAGGTTTAAAGTCACAATTTTGAGGTATAAAGTCTTAGTTGTGAGGAATAAAGTCACAGTTATGTGAAATAAAGTCACAGTCGTGAAATATAAAGTCGCAGTTGTGAGGTATAAAGTCACAGTTGTGAGGTATAAAGTCACAGTTGTGAGGTATAAAGTGACAGTTGTGAGGTATAAAGTCACAGTTGTGAGTTATAAAGTCAGTTGTGAGGTATAAAGTCACAGTTGTGAGGTATAAAGTCACAGTTGTGAGTTATAAAGTCAGTTTTGAGGAATAAAGTCAGTTGTGAGGTATAAAGTCACAATTGTGAGGATTAAAGTCACAGTTGTGAGGTATAAAGTCACAGCTGTGAGGTATAATGTCACAGTTGTGAGGAATAAAGTCTGTTGTGAGGAATAAAGTCACAGTTGTGAGGAATAAAGTCACAGTTGTGAGGTATAAAGTCACAGTTGTGAGGTATAAAGTCACAGTTGTGAGGAATAAAGTCACAGTTGTGAGGAATAAAGTCACAGTTGTGAGGAATAAAGTCAGTTGTGAGGAATAAAGTCACAGTTGTGAGGTATAAAGTCACAGTTGTGAGGTATAAAGTCGCAGTTGTGAGGAATAAAGTCACAGTTGTGAGGAATAAAGTCACAGTTATGTGAAATAATGTCACAGTTGTGAAATATAAAGTCACAGTTGTGAGGTTTAAAGTCACAGTTTTGAGGTATAAAGTCACAGTTGTGAGGTATAAAGTCACAGTTATGTGAAATAAAGTCACAGTTGTGAAATATAAAGTCACGGTTGTGAGGATTAAAGTCACAGTTGTGAAATATAAAGTCACGGTTGTGAGGATTAAAGTCACAGTTGTGAGGTATAAAGTCACAGCTGTGAGGTATAATGTCACAGTTGTGAGGAATAAAGTCACAGCTGTGAGGTATAATGTCACAGTTGTGAGGAATAAAGTCACAGTTGTGAAATATAAAGTCACAGTTGTGAAATATAAAGTCACAGTTGTGAGGTATAGAGTCACAGTTATGTGAAATATAGTCACAGTTGTGAAATATAAAGTCACAGTTGTGAGGTATAAAGTCACAGTTATGTGAAATAAAGTCACAGTTGTGACATATAAAGTCACAGTTGTGAGGAATAAAGTCATAGTTATGTGAAATAAAGTCACAGTTATGAAATATAAAGATGCAGTTGTGAGGAATAAAGTCACAGTTGTGAAATATAAATTTGCAGTTGTGAGGAATAAAGTCACAGTTGTGAGGTATAAAGTAACAGTTGTAAGGTATAAAGTAACAGTTATGTGAAATAAAGTCACAGTTTTGAGGAATAAAGTCAGTTGTGAGGAGTAAAGTCACAGTAGTGAGGTATAAAGTCACAGTTGTAAGGAATAAAGTCACAGTTGTGAGGTATAAAGTCACAGTTATGAGGTATAAAGTCATAGTTATGTGAAATAAAGTCACAGTTGTGAAATATAAAGTTGCAGTTGTGAGGAATAAAGTCACAGCTGTGAGGTATAATGTCACAGTTGTGAGGAATAAAGTCACAGCTGTGAGGTATAATGTCACAGTTGTGAGGAATAAAGTCACAGCTGTGAGGTATAATGTCACAGTTGTGAGGAATAAAGTCACAGTTGTGAAATATAAAGTCACAGTTGTGAAATATAAAGTCACAGTTGTGAGGTATAGAGTCACAGTTATGTGAAATATAGTCACAGTTGTGAAATATAAAGTCACAGTTGTGAGGTATAAACTCACAGTTATGTGAAATAAAGTCACAGTTGTGACATATAAAGTCACAGTTGTGAGGAATAAAGTCATAGTTATGTGAAATAAAGTCACAGTTGTGAAATATAAAGATGCAGTTGTGAGGAATAAAGTCACAGTTGTGAAATATAAATTTGCAGTTGTGAGGAATAAAGTCACAGTCACAGTTGTGAGGAATAAAGTCACAGTTGTGAGGTATAAAGTCACAGTTGTGAGGAATAAAGTCACAGTTGTGAGGAATAAAGTCACAGTTGTGAGGAATAAAGTCAGTTGTGAGGAATAAAGTCACAGTTGTGAGGTATAAAGTAACAGTTGTGAGGTATAAAGTCGCAGTTGTGAGGAATAAAGTCACAGTTATGAGGTATAAAGAACACAGTTGTGAGTTATAAAGTCAGTTGTGAGGAATAAAGTCAGTTGTGAGGTATAAAGTCACAATTGTGAGGATTAAAGTCACAGTTGTGAGGTATAAAGTCACAGCTGTGAGGTATAATGTCACAGTTGTGAGGAATAAAGTCACAGCTGTGAGGTATAATGTCACAGTTGTGAGGAATAAAGTCACAGTTGTGAAATATAAAGTCACAGTTGTGAAATATAAAGTCACAGTTGTGAGGTATAGAGTCACAGTTATGTGAAATATAGTCACAGTTGTGAAATATAAAGTCACAGTTGTGAGGTATAAAGTCACAGTTATGTGAAATAAAGTCACAGTTGTGACATATAAAGTCACAGTTGTGAGGAATAAAGTCATAGTTATGTGAAATAAAGTCACAGTTATGAAATATAAAGATGCAGTTGTGAGGAATAAAGTCACAGTTGTGAAATATAAATTTGCAGTTGTGAGGAATAAAGTCACAGTTGTGAGGTATAAAGTAACAGTTGTAAGGTATAAAGTAACAGTTATGTGAAATAAAGTCACAGTTTTGAGGAATAAAGTCAGTTGTGAGGAGTAAAGTCACAGTAGTGAGGTATAAAGTCACAGTTGTAAGGAATAAAGTCACAGTTGTGAGGTATAAAGTCACAGTTATGAGGTATAAAGTCATAGTTATGTGAAATAAAGTCACAGTTGTGAAATATAAAGTTGCAGTTGTGAGGAATAAAGTCACAGTTGTGAGGTATAAAGTCACAGTTGTGAGGAATAAAGTCACAGTTGTGAGGAATAAAGTCACAGTTATGTGAAATAAAGTCACAGTTGTGAGGTATAAAGTCACAATTGTGAGGATTAAAGTCACAATTATGTGAAACAAAGTCACAGATTTGAAATATAAAGTCACAGTTGTGAGGTATAAAGTCACAGTTATGTGAAATAAAGTCACAGTTGTGAAATATAAAGTCACAGTTGTGAGGTATAAAGTCACAGTTTTGAGGTATAAAGTCACAGTTGTGAGGAATAAAGTCACAGTTATGTGAAAAAAAGTCACAGTTGTGAAATATAAAGTCACAGTTGTGAGGTATAAAGTCACAGTTGTGAGGTATAAAGTCGCAGTTGTGAGGAATAAAGTCACAGTTGTGAGGTATAAAGTCACAGTTGTGAGGAATAAAGTCTGTTGTGAGGAATAAAGTCACAGTTTTGAGGAATAAAGTCACAGTTGTGAGGTATAAAGTCACAGTTGTGAGGTATAAAGTCACTTGTGAGGTATAAAGTCATAGTTATGTGAAATAAAGTCACAGTTGTGAAATATAAAGTTGCAGTTGTGAGGAATAAAGTCACAGTTGTGAGGTATAAAGTCACAGTTGTGAGGAATAAAGTCACAGTTGTGAGGAATGAAGTCACAGTTATGTGAAATAAAGTCACAGTTGTGAGGTATAAAGTCACAATTGTGAGGATTAAAGTCACAGTTATGTGAAACAAAGTCACAGATTTGAAATATAAAGTCACAGTTGTGAGGTATAAAGTCACAGTTGTGAGGTATAAAGTCACAGTTTTGAGGTATAAAGTCACAGTTGTGAGGAATAAAGTCACAGTTATGTGAAATAAAGTCACAGTTGTGAAATATAAAGTCACAGTTGTGAGGTATAAAGTCACAGTTGTGAGGTATAAAGTCGCAGTTGTGAGGAATAAAGTCACAGTTGTGAGGTATAAAGTCACAGTTGTGAGGAATAAAGTCTGTTGTGAGGAATAAAGTCACAGTTGTGAGGAATAAAGTCACAGTTGTGAGGTATAAAGTCACAGTTGTGAGGTATAAAGTCACTTGTGAGGAATAAAGTCACAGTTGTGAGGAATAAAGTCACAGTTGTGAGGAATAAAGTCAGTTGTGAGGAATAAAGTCACAGTTGTGAGGTATAAAGTCACAGTTGTGAGGTATAAAGTCGCAGTTGTGAGGAATAAAGTCACAGTTGTGAGGAATAAAGTCACAGTTATGTGAAATAATGTCACAGTTGTGAAATATAAAGTCACAGTTGTGAGGTTTAAAGTCACAGTTTTGAGGTATAAAGTCACAGTTGTGAGGTATAAAGTCACAGTTATGTGAAATAAAGTCACAGTTGTGAAATATAAAGTCACGGTTGTGAGGATTAAAGTCACAGTTGTGAGGTATAAAGTCACAGCTGTGAGGTATAATGTCACAGTTGTGAGGAATAAAGTCACAGCTGTGAGGTATAATGTCACAGTTGTGAGGAATAAAGTCACAGCTGTGAGGTATAATGTCACAGTTGTGAGGAATAAAGTCACAGTTGTGAAATATAAAGTCACAGTTGTGAAATATAAAGTCACAGTTGTGAGGTATAGAGTCACAGTTATGTGAAATATAGTCACAGTTGTGAAATATAAAGTCACAGTTGTGAGGTATAAACTCACAGTTATGTGAAATAAAGTCACAGTTGTGACATATAAAGTCACAGTTGTGAGGAATAAAGTCATAGTTATGTGAAATAAAGTCACAGTTGTGAAATATAAAGATGCAGTTGTGAGGAATAAAGTCACAGTTGTGAAATATAAATTTGCAGTTGTGAGGAATAAAGTCACAGTCACAGTTGTGAGGAATAAAGTCACAGTTGTGAGGTATAAAGTCACAGTTGTGAGGTATAAAGTCACAGTTGTGAGGTATAAAGTCAGTTGTGAGGAATAAAGTCACAGTTGTGAGGAATAAAGTCACAGTTGTGAGGAATAAAGTCAGTTGTGAGGAATAAAGTCACAGTTGTGAGGTATAAAGTCACAGTTGTGAGGTATAAAGTCGCAGTTGTGAGGAATAAAGTCAGTTGTGAGGAATAAAGTCACAGTTATGTGAAATAATGTCACAGTTGTGAAATATAAAGTCACAGTTGTGAGGTTTAAAGTCACAATTTTGAGGTATAAAGTCACAGTTGTGAGGTATAAAGTCATAGTTCCCATTCAGTCGGTCACTCTCGACGCCACGTCGGAGTACCGACGAATAGAAATCTCGCTCGCGAGAGCCAATCTACTTCGAGTGAAACTAAACGAGCCAATGCACATTGGCATGCAATGATTGCACCAGGTGCTCATGCCATGCAGCGCGTGTATAAATTAGACACAGGTATTTGCATCAAGTTAGCTTTTTGCTTCGGAGCCGAGTGGTAGATGGTTCAGCCAGATATCACTGTCTACTTCACAGTCCTGACTGAAAAGAAGCCTGCCCTTTTGGAAGCGATCTCTTCAGTCGGTGTTGGTGTGACGGCACTGCAGCGGGTCCTGTGGTTCTTTGATCATCTCTCTTTCTCTTTTCTGAGCAAACACAAAGGCTGTTCTCACAGCTGGTTCGGTGCGCTAGGTGGAGAGCGCTGAATAGCCGTTCTTACGGCTGGTAAGAGAGTGTCTTTGTGTGAGAGAGAGCGCGCACGTCAGGCTGCACTATCCCCTGACAGTGTCGTCGCGACCCCTCCCCCTGCATGCTTCAGCACCAAGGAGAGCGTCCTTCTATTAGAGCAACACAGATAGAGCTTGCGTCCTTTTCAGGATGACATTCTATCTGTGTGTTTCTGGATGCGGTGGTTATCTGTCACCGAGGGATGGTCACAAGCGCTGTATCGCGTGTTTGGGCGTTCAGCACGCTGAGGCAGTGCTGGTGGATGACTCATGTTCTCACTGCGGGAACATGACCATCTCGGAGTTGCGGTCGAGACTCCATCTCGCAAGGGGTGGAGTCCACGTGCCTCTGCCTCGATCTAATCCTCCACAGAGGGTTACTTCAGGCAGTACCGCGGGTGATCTGAGGATTATCCGTATCCTTCGGGGCTCCTCTTGACGATCAGATGTCCATCGCTGCATCGGAGGGAGGGTCAGAGGTTTCTGGAGATGACGTGTCGGCGCAGGGGCTCCTTTGGGAACATCCGCTGTGCCCGATACGGATCCGGAAATGATGGCCATGCTTTCCCGGGCCGCTGAGAGAGTCGGGCTCGTGTGGAACCCTCCACCGTGTCCCGAACCCTCAAGGCTGGACGATTGGTTCCTTTCTTTCCGGAGGTGCATGACGAGCTCACTAGGTCATGGACGGCACCTTTCACTGCCCAAAACCTGCCCAGTGGCTCCTCCTCCCTCACCACCCTCGATTACACGCAGGTTCCTCCCGTGGAACGGGCCGTTGCCATGCAACTGTGCCCTAACTCCACTTCTAGGGGGAACCCGTGTCTCCCCTCCCGGGCCTGTAGGTACTCGTCCGATCTGATCGGAAAGGCCTACCAGGCTTGTGGGGATGCTGCCTCCTCCTTACACGCTATGGCATTGTTGCAGGTCCATCAGGCCCAGGCACTGAAGACCTTGCACGAGGGTGGTCACGATCCCGCAGTTCTCCAGGAACTGAGAACCGCAACGGACTTCGTGCGACGAAGGTTACGGCGCGGGCAGTGGGTCGTGCGATGTCCACTATGGTGGTCCAGGAACGCCATCACTGGCTGTGTCTGGCTGACATGAGGGAAACCGACAAGATCAGGTTCCTTAATTCCCCCGTGTCCCAGACCGGCCTCTTCGGCGACGCGGTCCAGAACTTCGCCCAGCAGTTCACGACTGCACAGAATCAGACTGAGGCGATCAGTCACATCCTGCCACGGCGGACAGCTGCTGTCTCCACCCCCCGCCGGCAGCGCCTCAGCCTGCTCATCGCCGAAGGCGCCGCCTGCGTCTGCCTCCGCTCCCGCATCGCAGCAGCAGCCTCCACCCAAGCGACGTCGTGGAGCCGGGCGTAAGCAGGCCGCCCCGCCCGTCCAGGCCTCTGCCAAGAGGGGTGGCAAGAGCAAGGGCAAGCGGCCCTGAGACGGGCGACCTGGAGATGGGGAGGACTGCTCTTCTGGAGACGGTGACCGCACCGCTCCATCCCCCGGAGGAGGGCCGGGTGGAGAATCTTGTGTTACGTTTTGTGCCCAGCCCCAGCGGTACCAAAATTTTCAATAAAAGAGCAGTTTCCCCTATCTCCGGGTCCCCAGGGGGCTCGGAGGGTTGTGGCCGGTCAAACCCCGGACCACACTTATCCTCCCCCTTCGCCAGTGGGCAGCAGTGGACGATCCCCTCACGGTCCTTCTGCCCACCTGTGGAATCAGGTAAGTGTTGCAATGCACACTCACACCTCGCTGAGGGCCGCCTCCACGAGACAGCCGCCCCAGCCCGGTACCTGCATTCCACCTCGCTGCCCCACGGTGGGTACGCCGGTGGTCCCTTTGGTCCCGCTTGCACGGTCTCTGCGAGCCTGGCTAGCGCTCCCCAGTCCGTCTCGCTGGCTCATTCGGACCATCAGGCTCGGCTATGCGATTCAGTTCGCCCGGCGCCCCCCCCAGGTTCAAGGCCGTCCGCTTCACTTCGGTGAATGCCGCAGACGCCCATGTCCTGCGTGCGGAGATCGCAGTCCTACTGGCGAAGGACGCGATAGAGCCGGTCCCTCCAGCCGATATGAAGACAGGCTTCGTGCCATTCATGTCCCTGGTGTGAGCAACCGTGTGGCCGACGAGCTTTCATGAGCTGCGCTCCCAGGGGAATGGCGACTCCACCCCCAGGTGGTTCAGCTGATTTGGAGACAGTTCGGGGCGGCACAGGCTGACCTGTTTGCCTCCCCAGAAACGTCCCACTGCCAGTGGTTCTATTCGCTGACCGAGGGTACACTCGGCACGGATGCACTTGCGCACAGCTGGCCCCAGGGGCTGCGCAAATATGCGTTTCCCCCAGTGAGCCTACTTGCACAGACACTGTGCAAGGTCAGGGAGGACGAGGAGCAGGTCCTGTTGGTGGCGCCTTACTGGCCCAACCGGTCCTGGTTCCCAGAACTTATGCTCCTGGCGACAGCCCCTCCTTGGCCGATTCCTCTGAGGAAGGACCTTCTGACTCAGAGACGGGGCACCCTGTGGCACCCGCGTCCAGATCTGTGGAAGCTTCATTTCTGGCCCCTGGACGGGACGCGGAGGTTCTAGGTGACTTACCCCAAGAGGTAGTTAAAACCATCACTTCGGCACGAGCACCGTCTACAAGACAGGCTTATGCTTTGAAGTGGAACCTGTTCGTCGAGTGGTGTTCTTCTCGCCGAGAAGACCCCCGAAGATGTTCGATCGCGTCTGTGCTTTCCTTCCTGCAACGAGGGTTGGAGCGTAGGCTGTCGCCCTCCACCCTCAAGGTCTATGTTGCTGCAATATCTGCCTATCACGACCATGTAGAAGGTAAGACAGTTGGGAAGCACGACCTGGTCGTCAGGTTCCTCAGGGGGGCGAGACGGTTAAATCCTCCTCGAGCCCCCTCCATACCCTCTTGGGATCTTGCTCTGGTGCTCCGAGCACTTCAGAATGCCCCATTTGAGCCCTTGCGGTCAGCAGAGCTAAAGATTCTGTCTATGAAGACTTTACTGTTGGCCGCACTGGCCTCCATCAAGAGGGTAGGGGACCTGCAGGCATTTTCGGTCGACGAATCGTGCCTAGAGTTTGGGCCGGGTGACACCCACGTGGTACTGAGACCCCGGCCTGGCTATGTGCCCAAGGTTCCTACCACTCCCTTCAGGGACCAGTTGGTGAACCTGCAAGCGCTGCCCCTGGAGGAGGCAGACCCAGCCCTAGCTTTGCTCTGTCCCGTCCGCGCTCTGCGGATCTACGTGGATAGAACTCAAAGCTTCAGGACCTCAGATCAGCTCTTTGTCTGTCACGGAGGCCAGCAGAAGGGAAGGCTGTCTCCAAGCAGAGGATGGCCCACTGGATAGTGGATGCCATCACCTTGGCTTACCAAGCACAAGGTGTGCCCTGTCCGCTCAGGGTGCGAGCACACTCTACTAGAAGTGTTGCATCCTCCTGGGCGCTGGCACGTGGCGCCTCGCTGTCAGACATCTGTAGAGCTACGGGGTACGATGTGGGCTCCGCAGCGTTCCCCTCACTAGGGCACGCTTTCCCAGTGTTATCCAATAGTCACTGAACGGGTCATGCGGAACAGCAGTGATGGACTTCTCTGTGTGAGCCCCGTCTCATCAGGTAAGAGAGCTGGAGGCTCACACGGGGCACTGGACGGGGGCACGTCCCGTCGCCATGCCGTCTGCACCCTGCTGGGGTGCCAGTCTACATACTCGGCTCCTCAGCAAAAAGCTAACTTGATGCAAACACCTGTGTCTCATTTATACCCGCGCTGCGTGGCATGAGCACCTGGTGCAATCATTGCATGCCAATGTGCATTAGCTCGTTTAGTTTCACTCGAAGTAGATTGGCTCTCGCGAGCGAGATTCCTATTCGTCGGTACTCCAACGTGGCGTCTCCGTTCCCTCCTTCAGGGAACGAGGGTTACATACATAACCGAGACGTTATGTGAAATAAATTCACAGTTGTGAAATATAAAGTCGCAGTTGTGAGGAATAAAGTCACAGTTGTGAAATATAAAGTCACAGTTGTGAGGTATAAAGTCAAAATTCTGAGGCATAACATCACAATTGTGGGATACAAAATTGCAAGAAAAATTCATAATTGTGAGATTTAGGATTGCATATGTGAGGTACTGCATAAAGTTATCTTGCAACATGCCTGTTTTCATCCCACCGCTACAAAATAGCAGTCACGTTCTGATTGCACGAACATCTTGACTGTGCGAGAGAGACGTGAAAAAAAAAGATTGTGGATTACATAGTTCGCGACCTGTAGGCAAGGTTGAGAAACCCACAGCTGACCTTGTTTTCCATCTTATTTAATTTTTCATATCCTCAAGGTTCAGATGAATCGGCCATCAGCAGCCATTGCTTCAGAGATTGTCTTATCGCGCAAGCATGACGGCCAGGCTCCGAAGACGTAGCCTTCACTTATCGCTGGGATTTCACATGTTGTCATCCTGGAAAGTTACAAAAAATAACTAAATAAAAGAACTCTCTCTCTCTCTCTCTCTCTCTCTCTCTCTCTCTCTCTCTCTCTCTCTCTCTCTCTCTCTCTATCTCTCTCTCTCTCTCTCTCTCTCTCTCTCCCTCACTCTCTTGTTCTCCCAGTGTCTCTCTCTCCCTCTCTCATTCTTGCCGCCTGTCTCTTTTCGAGCAGAAAATCTTTAAGCTGACATGGACTGCTAACTTGTTGATAAGGTTATCGGTATCGGAGTCATGATAAAACGTGTTGAGTCTTCTTTACTTGATAGGTCATCCTAGTCGATCGGTTTTCTCTTCTGAACATCTCGCTGCCATGTTCCTCAACAATTCCTATTAACTAGATGACCAAATGTGTCAGACCATTACATTGTGTGGTTATGAAGCCTTTCTTCTAATTTGTTTGATGTCTTTGTAAGGTTTGTCACACAATCGGCACTGAACATCCATAATGGGATACATTCAAAAGTAAAACTGAATATTTAGTAAAGGGCTTGAATTTATTCACCAGGATTTGAATCATTTGCATGGTTGTGTATATACAGTATGTTTGCTTATTAATTATTGATGAATATTATTTCTCTGCTACGAAAGGGGAAAAGTTGTATCTGAAATGGAAAATGGATTATGGGATTTTTTTTTAGAATAGCATTCCCCATAAAACAAACATATACACAATAATGCTGCATTCCAGTGAAAAACAATCAACATGTCAGACAGATATTGCTACTTCTATTTCAACTTCACTATATCTTCACTATATTGAAATTAATACTTTTAATCAGAAGGGACACATTAAATTGATCAAAAGACACAGTAAAGGAAAAAATCTATTAATATGGAGATATATAAGCTCAAACATAAAAACAAAAATATTAAGAATATATTTTTTAAATGTATAAAATATGATTTATCTGTGTTGAAGAAACTTAGAATCACAATGAAGCTGAAGCCACAAGTCTGCTCATGCTTCATATCTCTAAAACTATGAATTTTATAAAAGAATTTCTAAGACCATGTCAGAGTGAGTTTTTAGAGAAGGCTGATAAGATGCTAATAAAATATTTTATTGCCCTGTACCCATTTGCAGTCTTTTGTCTAATGTCTGGAGAGAAGAACTGCCTCCCTGAATCCTTTTATTTTTAAAATATACCATGTTTGTGTGCTGCTGCGCGTCCCAGTGTGTGTAATAAGCAGAGTGTACATGCGTTGTGCACCCGCATATAGGTGCATATTACTAACGCGCCCTTTAAATAACACAAAAAATACTGCGCTATTGACTTTAGACCAGGTTTTTGTTGGTCAGTGGCAAAGTACCGTTTTTAGTTGCCTCAAATAGCAACGCGCCAACAATGCGCCTGAACACACCTCGTTTTCAGACCAGCACGCCATGGGCGAACAGATGGGCACGAGTGCATTTGCTATTTAAACAATGTGGCACTGGACGTAAAACTGATAACTGTGTCGGGCTTAAACTAGCAAAAAACATTTGCGTCGTGCCTGCCGTCGCATTGCGCCGTGTGTATGATAGGGCCCTTAATCTTTATTATTCTTATATTATTCTTTTGTTTGTATTCAGCCATTATTAGCCTTTATTCTGTCATTATGGCTTGCCCATCTTGATCCCACTATACGCTACAATTAGCATTAAGCTACATAAAACAATTTAAAGATTAATATTACACTTTTTCTCAAACCTCACTTTAAACCACCATTGAGTGTTTGAATTAACTTCCGATCACGATATAATGTGGATTTTAGCCATATAATGTTGTTGAAATATGTTTTATATAGCCTTTTATATGCATCTACTCGCTACACCTGCTTCGCATTTATAATGTAAACATCCATTATTGATATGAAAATCGCACCAATCGCATGAAAATCACACACAAACCATATACTATCGCAATCGTTTATAAGCTTCTTGTTTCATGTGTAGAAATTTTTCTTTTTCTTTTTTTTACGGAGCTCAGAATGAGAAGGTGTACAGGACAGAGTCATCCAGAAGGCAGGAATTATGGCCATGTAAAATGATTGACAGCTCTAGAACTCTAATGAGCACTCTCTGAGTCATAACTGACGCAAAGTAGGAACAGGAGAGACGAGCGCGCTCTGAACACTCTTTCAGCTCTTCAGGTTGCATAATTCAGAGGAAAATTAATAGAAATTATATTCTGTATGATGAAATATTTTGAAAATGTGAGAGGAAATCATTATTTTACATATATTATTTTATAATGATTGACACTGTAGACTGGAGTAATAATGCTGAAAATTCAGCTTTGCATCACAGGAATACATTACACTTTAAAATATATTCAAATAGAAATTGTAATTAAATTGTAATAATAAACCTGCCCACATCTCCCAAAATCCCTGTTTAACCTTGTATTAAGATGCATTTTGGTTGATTGGATCACAAGTGGATGACGCTAAATACAGGTGTAAACAGGGTCTAAAACGTTTTGAGCTTGTCCATTTTCGACCACTTCCAGAGGTATTCGAAAACACATTCGACCAGATTGCTTTCATAGTGTAAACGCTCATGTGGTCAAATTTGAACAGCCACAAAAGACCACCTACTCTCTGCCTACTGACTTAAAGAGATAGTTCACCCAAAAATGAAAATTAGCCCATGATTTACTCACCCTCAAGTCATCCTAGGTGTATATGACATTCGTCTTTCAGACGAATAAAATCGGAGTCTGACGAACGTACCTGGTAGTGTAAGCCTTTTCAACACGTTTTCCATAAATTGAATACGGAAGGCGATTGGTCGAAACTTTACTTTGTAAAGTTTTAAATATGGATATTTTTCTTACACAAACGCATCGATTCGCTTCAGAAGGCCTTTATTAACCCCCGGAGCTGTGTGGAGCACGTTATTTGACGGACAGATGCATTTTTTATGGACTTCAAAAACAGAGCAACTATTACTGCCATTATAAAGCTTGGATTAGCCAGGACTTTTTTAATATAACTCCGATTTTATTCGTCTGAAAGAAGAATGTCATATACACCTAGGATGACTTGAGGGTGAGTAAATCATGGGCTAATTTTCATTTTTGGGTGAACTATCCCTTTAATGCATAAACATCATGGGAAGCACGCTAGCCAGATGGGATTTAAACTTTGTTGGCTGGAAACCCAAGTTTGGTTTGAAGTCGAAAAAGTTCGAAAAAGGTCGAAAAAGTTCTCTCTCCACTCCTGATTTCTAACACACACTCACCACTTTCAGCGTGGTCTGTTTTATGTATTTTGTCCATTAGATTGAAAGATCTGGGGAAAAAAAAAATATATATATATATATATATATAATCCACCCATAGACCCTCCCCTCAAAGAAACCAGGACAGAAGTGATTGAAAGTGGACAAAAGATACGGATTAAAACACCAGGGGCCGGTTGCACCAGCTGTGCATAAGTTACAACTTAGCCTAGTTTTAATGTTAATGAGCACTAAAGTACAACTTGCGCACTACTAAATATTTTTGTGTTGTACCATTATACTTAGTT
The DNA here is from genome assembly GCA_039654625.1 of Rhinogobio ventralis. NCBI lineage: Eukaryota > Metazoa > Chordata > Actinopteri > Cypriniformes > Gobionidae > Rhinogobio > Rhinogobio ventralis. The sequence continues at coordinate 10,083,268 of CM077216.1, forward strand.
GAAGCGTAACTCTACGTATAAACTAAACATTTACCGAAGCCTCCATAAAGGAGTAACGGTTGGAATGAAATAGCAGACTGACTGTACTGCATCAATAAGCTCTTATTTTACAAAAGAAGTTAGAATGAAGGATAAACAGATATTCAGCATTTCAACACAACTTCTGTTAAAATATTTGAAGGCTTCTATTGGAGAGGGTAAACGTCATATTATACTTTACAGACAGCTTACGACCTACTAGCTACGTTCTGATTCAAGAATAAATGGTTCAACCGAATAAAGTGCAGAGTTAGTTACAAACTAGCTAGTAGTTACTAAGCATGGACTTTACGTTCCAATTTAAATAAGAATTTACAAATGGCTGCAACCCCAGTCAGGTGTAAATGGGTATGTGTCTCCCTCATCTATGTGGTTCGATCGACCAAAACGCATCTTGTGTAAACAGGGACTGAGTCAGAACCACATTAATAAAGTCAATAATGTCAAATGGTCATGAATAATTCACCCAAAAATGAAAATTCTGTAGAACAGAGATATTCGTAAGAATTGATTTTGTCCATGTAATGAAATGGTCCAAAACAACAATGAACCCCACTGACTTTCATTTTATGAACAAAAAACAGTGAGATCATTTTCCAAATATCTTCTTTTGTGCTCTGCAGAAGAATAAAAGTCATATGACAATTTTCATTTTTAGTGGAACTATTCCTTTAATGTACTCTTCAATAGCCACTTGCACAAATATTCCCTGTCTGTAGCTTTATCACTGATCAGTACTGTATGTTTGAGAGATCCCTTTCCTGGCAGGCTCGGACTCGCCACATTTAAAAGTCTTAAATGAAATGCACATGAATGCAAGCCAAAGCAAAGCCTGCCACCTGCCAAGGACGCATGTTCAGGATCCTGGACCAATGGATTTTTGGCATTGTGATGCAACAACTGATGTGCTCAGAACTTTTGTCAGTCGAAAACAAGCTGGCGAGCGACCAAATGGATTGCATGTCTTTCCAAAAGTCCCGCAAGATTGATTTTTCCATCATTCTTCTTCTTTTTTTTTTTAATCACTTAGTATTGATTTAATTTATTTAGTCAGTCATTTGTTTGTTTGTTTAGTAGAGAATTGTGGGTTTTGTTATAGACGGTGCTAACAGATTTTTCTTTGGGATTATAAAAAAAAGAGGCATTTTAGCTTGTGTCAAGTCCACTCAGAGGATGAGTTGTGCTTAGTGTGGCTCAGGAAAGGATATAATCCAAACTCCCTAATTTCCGAGCATTTTCACGTAGAAATCCACTTATCTGTCGTGCATTAGCCCTCACTGCGGCAACAGTTTCTTAGCAACGGTCATGCCTAGTCTGGTAAGGGTAATCAGAAGTGCCAAGGTGTGAATATACAGTAGATATTGTCTAGAACAGCATTTCTAAGTTAAGATACATGGTTTGTTTATTTTAATATATTATATGCAAGAAAGCACAGCTGCTTTCAATAGTTATTTAGTCGAGATAAAGCGTGAAGACTTCATTTTTGGAGACTTCATGACAAACAATCTTTACCAAAGCACGGCAAGATCGTGCTGGTTTGTGGCTGCACTAGATAACTGCATTATCAGATATTGATCAAAGTAAAAGTAAAAAATAGCCCTTCAGGGACAATATAACACTTGTTGAAAAAAACTTGGAAACTTAAGAAATTGTAAGATAGCTAGGAAAAAAGCATCAGATTGGTTGTTGCAAACCAGTGAACAATGATGCTGACAAAAATACAATTACATGTTTCCTCAGCAAATATGTTTTCCACATTGATAATAATAAATGTTTCTTGAGCAGCAAATTATCACATTAGAATGATTTCTGAAGGATCATGTGATACTGAAGACTGGAGTAATGAAGCAGGAAATTCAGCTTTGTCATCAAAGGAATAAATAAATTTTTTTAATTTATTCAAATAGAAATCAATTATTTTCAGCTGTAATATATTTCACAATATTACTAAATTACTGTATTTTTGATTAAATAAATGCAGCATAAAATACTTCTCGAAAACATATATTTTTTAATAAATATTATATATATATATATATATATATATATATACACCGATTATAAGGCATAACATTATGACAACTGACAGGTGACGTGAATAACACTGATTGGAAAAATGGGCAAGAGTAAGGAGTTTGACAAGGGCCAAATTGTGATGGCTAGGAACAGTGGTGAACCGGCGACAGGGTCATGGGCGGCCAAGGCTCATTTATGCACGAGGGGAGCGAAGTCTGGCCTGTGTGGTCTGATCAAACAGACGAGCTACTGTAGCTCAGATTGCTCAAGAAGTTAATGCTGGTTCTGATAGAATACACAGTGCATCCGAGTTTGATGTATATGGGGCTATATATATATAGCATTTCCAAAACAAACAAAAAAATGCTGATATAATTGAATCACCTTTGCCAAATATTAAAATCTAAATGTATTACATTTCAGGAAATCTAATTAGCTATATAAATCTACAAAAATATCTTCAATCAAATAAATGTTTTTTTTTTTAATTAATATTATTTGTATGCAATCAACACATTATATTATACAGTATATAGACAAACTTTTTGGAAAAAGTGCTGTTTGTTTTTTTACCACTTAAAAATCAAATAGGCCTTTTGCCATATAGGGGGCCTTAAATTGTACCCTAATCATACATTTTTTCAAATAATTTGTTTTAATTCATTCAATTATTCTAATTCTCCTTGTAGTTTGACTTTTAAAAACACTTAAATGGATGTGCATGAGGTAAGAAGTGCCTATGGCAACACATTACAATTTTCTGTACTTCAAGCCCTCCAATCAGACGTCGCAGTGGGCTTGCGGTGCCACCTGCTGCAGGAGTGTCTGGGCAGAGGAAGTAATTAAACCCCGTCTCTGCGTGATCGCCGCGTCTCTGTTCAGCACCCAGCAGCCTCAATCTCTACATCTGTTCTACTCTCCCTCTCTCCAACCTCTCAAAGTGGGCGGGATGTTTTGTAATCCCGTAGGTTACAAGGGGCCGCTTGGAATTCCAGCTGGGCTGAGAGTATCCGAGTCCTGTGTCCTCGACTGACTGGTGCGTACCTGTCACGGACGTTCACAGGTGGCCCCTGTGGGTTCCAGGGAAGGCCCAGGGTGAGAGGTTATCCAAACAGCAGATGGTGTTTCTGGCCACTGTGGGACTGTGCAGTGGTTGGACACCAGTGGCATTCAAAATCACTTTCTCTCAGCTTCCATTTGCATTTAATTCACTCCTTTTCTGTGGAGGAAAATCAGGTCTGGCTGAAAATGGACTTGCATCACCCTTTACCAAACCCTCACATGTTCAATATTTAATGTTTGGTAAGGTTAGGACAGTTAGCTGCTACCCACAATCAAGGTAAAACACACACACATTTTAGGGGTCGTTTACACAACACAATTTTCTAAAAACAGAAAACTTTTTATGCGTTGTGGGCGTTCATTTACACAACAGCGTTTTAGGGGCCTGAAAATGCAAACTTTTGAAAACTATACCATTATCGTCTCTGTGTAAACTACAAAAACGCAAATTTGCAAAAATAGTGCCGTCATACGCATGCGTATTATGTGTGTTCAGCCTATAGGTGTGTCATTTACAAAGTTACATTGCCAACTATTGGTTAATTAATAGTCAATTAATTGTTTTAGTCATTAAAACTGCATGCGTTCTGTAACTTTTTGCGTTCTAGCGGTTAATAAACAGAACTGCATGCGTCTTGCGGAAGAACATTGCAGCCGGAGCTACTTCTCTCTGTTTATGTCTATGTCGAGTCACGCAGGGACTGTGCTCCTCCGCAGCGGTTCCAACCAGACCGGTCTGAAATGGTCCCAATATAAACACTTATTATAAGTGTACCATAATGATTCAGGGTAAGACAAAAACACGGTTTGGAAAGTGGATTCATGTTGTACATTCTCATTATATAATTTTTGTAAATCTTGAACACAAAAAAAGTTACGGACAGCAGCTTTAATAAAGTTCACTATAAGAAAGACTACAGACTAACTCCAACCCTTAAAACAATATTAGCATTTTTGAAAGAAAAAAAATAAAATCCCAAAACACTCTACAAACTGCATAGTAATGGTTTAGAAATCGTCCATAATATAATATAATATAATATAATATAATACAATACAATACAATACAATACAATATAATATAATATAATATAATATAATATAATTCCCCCATATTTTGTCCCAAATCTACAGCTGCATATGGTAGCTATAAAATTATCCTAAGCAAGACAAGAATTTTTTTTTTTCATTTTTTATCACCACCATCATCTCCACCAGTGGCAAAACTAGACTTTTATACATGGGGTGGCCGGGGGGTGGCCAAGGCTACTTTAAAATATAGACCGTGAAAGAATATCATGTGTAATACTTATTTGTTTTCATTGTTTTGACCGATGTAACATTGTATTCTAATAAATAAGCAACCAAAATTTTAGATACCAGTGAAACTTCCCAATTCTTGATTTCAACTGATATTCCACAGCAAAAACTACAAGCCTAATAATATAAATTTAAAACATTACTGAATAAGTGAACAGTCAACAATAAAGTAAGAACAGTGCTAAGAATTAACGTAAAATAACGTAAAATAACATTGCATAATCTTCACTGTATAAATTAAATATAGATTAATGCATATTAAAACTAGCTACAAAAGTTATTCAGTCAAGATCAGTGGGTTATTTTTCTTTCGTTCTTTGATTAACTTTAATGACAGGCGGCAGGAGGCTATAGGCTGCTGTCTCTTTAAGACCACTATGCCAGAGAGATGTGCTGCTGTAATTTCTGCAAAAGGTGGACATACCAAATATTAAAGTTAAAAGTGGATAAAAACAATACGATTCACTTCATCTGATGTTTGATGGTCAGAGCAACCATCTGCATGTTTCATGAACATTATCAAATGAAATCATGTTTTGGAGGCAAAAAAAAGGTTAATATTTTCAGATCTGTCAGGTGTTCTAATAATTTTAGCCACCACTGTGTATATATATTATACACCAATCAGGCATAATATTATGACTACTGACAGGTGAAGTGAATAGCACTGATTATCTCTTCATCACGGCACCTGTTAGTGGGTGGGATATATTAGGCAGCAAGTGAACATTTTGTCCACAAAGTTGATGTATTAGAAGCAGGAAAAATGGGCGAGTGTAAGGATTTGAGCGAGTTTGACAAGGGCCAAATTGTGATGGCTAGACGACTGGGTCAGAGCATCTCCAAAACTGCAGCTCTTGTGGAGTGTTCCTGGTCTGCAGTGGTCAGTATCTATCAAAAGTGGTCGAAGGAAGGAACAGTGGTGAACCGGCGACAGGGTCATGGGCGGCCAAGGCTCATTGATGCACGTGGTGAGCGAAGGCTGGCCCGTGTGGTCTGATCAAACAGACGGGCTACGGTAGCTCAAATTTGTTTAAGAAGTTAATGCTGGTTCTGATAGAAAGGTCATCACAGTTTGTTGCGTATGGGGCTGCATAGCCGCAGACCAGTTAGGGCGCCCGTGCTGACCCCTGTCCACTGCCGAATCAGAACTGGACCACGGAGCAATGGAAGAAGGTGCCCTGGTCTGATGAATCACTTTTTTTTTTACATCACATCACTTACCTGGGGAACACATGGCACCAGGATGCACTATGGGAAGAAGGCAAGCCAGTGAAGGCAGTGTGATGCTTTGGGCAATGTTCTGTTGGGAAACCTTGGGTCCTGCCATCCATGTGGATGTTACTTTGACACGTACCACCTACCTAAGCATTGTTGCAGACCATGTACACCCTTTCATGGAGACAGTATTCCCTGGTGGCTGTGGCCTCTTTCAGCAGGATAATGCGCCCTGCCACAAAGTAAAAATGGTTCAGGAATGGTTTGAGAAGCACAACAACGAGTTTGAGGTGTTGACTTGGCCTCCAAATTCCCCAGATCTCAATCCAATCGAGCATCTGTGGGATGTGCTGAACAAACAAGTCCGATCCATGGAGGCCCCACCACACAACTTACAGGACTTAAAGGATCTGCTGCTAACATCTTGGTGCCAGATACCACAGCACACCTTCAGGAGTCCATGCCTTGACAATATTAGGATAACATAATGTTATGCCTGATCGGTGTATATGACAAAATATCATATATGACAAAATATCATCTAAATGTCTGTTTCAATAACTATAGATTTCCTTGATTCAATATCAAAAGACCGCAGCTCAAACAAACTTCCGCCTTGAATCATTGCTTCAAATATTTGCATAAATTTACCGAAACATGAATTTACTCTGCCAAGTGCACAGAATGCAATCCTCCTGTGGTAAATGTATGCTTATTTTAGTACTGCCACAAAACTAGAGAGATATTATTCACAATATGCTTCTTTTTCTCTTTTTTTCTTTCTTTTTTCTCATTCACTTATGAAATAGGTTTGAGCGTTCCAGCAAGCCGCCACATCAATTATCTGCAGAGAGAGAAATAATGATTTCTAGTTGGTTGTGCAGTTGAGTGTGTTCAGAACACTGTTTTTCCTCTTCGGAGGATATTCTTTTTCAGTGCGTTTTTTTTATTTTTTTTATGGCATCTGCACCTGCCTAGTGGCTGAAAACAGGTGAACTATCAGGAACATTTGACTCTAGGAGCAGCAGAACAAAATTAGTTTCTGTCATTCTCAAATACAGAGGCGCTCAATTGAATGTTAAAAGATTAAAATGCAATTAATTTGCTCTCAAATTAATAAGCGGTTGATCCAAGTAAGGTTTTATTTTATATAATGTCAGGTGGGACTACTTTTTGATGTACAGAAACATTAATGCATTATCTCATTATCATTCGAGTGAAGATTTTAAAGACAGATTGTTAATTGAGGTGCAGCATGCTGCATGAACATGCAAATCATTTTTAAATTAAAGGAATGTTATGAGTTCGACACAAGTTAAGCAGCATCCATGGTTTCCCATCAATTACCACTGAAAATAATTTCACCTCATCCCTCACTTTGTAAAAACAAGAAAAAGTTGTGTTCACTGTAACGCACTTACAAAGGAAGTCTTTGGAGTGAAGCATCGGGTTACAATTTATTTTAAGGCATCCCTGTTAAGTAGGCCTACTAAGTAATAACAATTAACAACATGTAACTTACTATAGGATAGGGTTTAAAGTAGGGTTTGGTTGAGGGTTAGTTGCTTGTTATTAAAGGGATAGTTTACCCAAAAATTAAATTCTGTCATCATTTACTCACCCTCACATTGTTCCAAACCTGTATAAATTTCTGCTGTAGACAAAGGAAGATATTTGGAAGAATGTTTGTAACCAAGCATATCTCGCCCCCCATTGACCCCATAGTATTTTTTCCCTATTATGGTAGTCAATGGGGAGCGAGATTTGCTTGGTTACAAACATTATTCCAAATATCTTCCTTTGTGTACAGCAGGAGAAATACATTTGTACAGGTTTGGAACAACTTGAGGGTGAGTAAATGATGACAGTATAATTTGCTGTTATTAGCAAGTACATGTAACATGTGTAACAAAGGCAGTGTAAAATAAAGCACTGCACTGAATTAATATAAAACATACAGCCATGAGACCTCAACATTTTACACTAAGGTTATACAATCACTTAACCATGTGTAAAGTTCCTTTCAAATATACCTATACTTAACTTCAGCCATGACCATTAAAATGTTGAAACTTTAATATGATATGCTAAATGCTTCCAGAAGTGCCTGTTTACATTGGAATAACACATAATTCATCCACCTAGAACAGTCGTCTCACTGTTAATGTATGATTCAAACAACGTAACTGATCGAATTACATATATTTCTTGCTTTTAAAACCTCCAGATTGTCTTGGCTTATTGAAGTGCATAACTGTAAGCGTGCTGCTTTAAATGCTGTCGATAGAGATTAACTGGTATTGAACCCGGAACATTCCTTTAATGCCATTATAACACTGCTGTAGTCATTTGAACTGTGCAGTCTGACCACATGAATATAATGCTGAAACAATAAATCAACCGTACTGAACCATAGTATATGCTTTAAATTACATCATGACCATGGAGGGGGCTGTTAGGACGATTCTAAGGGCCCACATACTTTTGGGGCCCCCAGAGATCAGTTTTATTAGTACTAGTAACAATACTACTTAAATAGAAATTATACATGTATATATATAATCTACCAAAGAGTAACAAATAAAACAAAATTATGGCTTATTTCTGCATTTCCGGCAAAATTACCCCCCTCCCATTCACTGCATGGTTCTGTCCCGTCCTACGTAGACTAGAGTCACTGAGTGAGATCAGATGGTAAACTATCAAATTAGAGCTGTCTTCGAGTTCGACGAAGTAGTATAAGTCCGTTCATCAAAACTGAAAAGAGAGGCTACAGAGGGGAAAGAGATAGAAAACGGGTTGACACTACTCACCCAGTTCTTTAAAAAGAATGGTATAGGTTTCCTTTGCTGTAATGTTAGTGCTAGTTGCGTAGCCAACCACTACCTGATAGTCTATTCAATAGTTTACGTTTTTCACCACTGAAAATGAAAAGAATGTAATTTTGTTTTTTGTAAATGTGACTTATATAATGCATTTAACGTCAAATAATCTAAAAAAAGGTTTCTATTAATAGATATACACTCACCTAAAGGATTATTAGGAACACCTGTTCAATTTCTCATTAATGCAATTATCTAATCAACCAATCACATGGCAGTTGCTTCAATGCATTTAGGGGTGTGGTCCTGGTCAAGACAATCTCCTGAACTCCAAACTGAATGTCAGAATGGGAAAGAAAGGTGATTTAAGCAATTTTGAGCGTGGCATGGTTGTTGGTGCCAGACGGGCCGGTCTGAGTATTTCACAATCTGCTCAGTTACTGGGATTTTCACGCACAACCATTTCTAGAGTTTACAAAGAATGGTGTGAAAAGGGAAAAACATCCAGTATGCGGCAGTCCTGTGGGCCAAAATGCCTTGTTGATGCTAGAGGTCAGAGGAGAATGGGCCGACTGATTCAAGCTGATAGAAGAGCAACTTTGACTGAAATAACCATTCGTTACAACCAAGGTATGCAGCAAAGCATTTGTGAAGCCACAACACGCACAACCTTGAGGCAGATGGGCAACAACAGCAGAAGACCCCACCGGGTACCACTCATCTCCACTACAAATAGGAAAAAGAGGCTACAGTTTGCACGAGCTCACCAAAATTGGACAGTTGAAGACTGGAAAAATGTTGCCTGGTCTGATGAGTCTCGATTTCTGTTGAGACATTCAGATGGTAGAGTCAGAATTTGGCGTAAACAGAATGAGAACATGGATCCATCATGCCTTGTTACCATTGTGCAGGCTGGTGGTGGTGGTGTAATGGTGTGGGGGATGTTTTCTTGGCACACTTTAGGCCCCTTAGTGCCAATTGGGCATCGTTTAAATGCCACGGCCTACCTGAGCATTGTTTCTGACCATGTCCATCCCTTTATGACCACCATGTACCCATCCTCTGATGGCTAATTCCAGCAGGATAATGCACCATGTCACAAAGCTCGAATCATTTCAAATTGGTTTCTTGAACATGACAATGAGTTCACTGTACTAAAATGGCCCCCACAGTCACCAGATCTCAACCCAATAGAGCATCTTTGGGATGTGGTGGAACGGGAGCTTCGTGCCCTGGATGTGCATCCCACAAATCTCCATCAACTGCAAGATGCTATCCTATCAATATGGGCCAACATTTCTAAAGAATGCTTTCAGCACCTTGTGGAATCAATGCCACGTAGAATTAAGGCAGTTCTGAAGGCGAAAGGGGGTCAAACACAGTATTAGTATGGTGTTCCTAATAATCCTTTAGGTGAGTGTATTTCTCACGTCAGTCTGTGCGTCGTTTTCGCTGTTTTTGTTCATTTTTGTGCACATGAGCCAGAAAGATGTTTAATTAATGATGTACTCGTCTGTATGACCATAAATAACAGAATATTAATTTGTTTCCACTGCTAAGGGGAAAATCCAAGTGATTGCGCCGGCGCCTCGCGTGAACGTATAATATGTCAGTTTCTAACTTCTAGCACTGCCAATTTGACATTGCAGCCTGTTCATTATCAAAATAAAATACAGTCAACCAGAACATATAAAAAGTTCTGCAGGCCATATGTTCACAGCTGCTGAGTGCGAATTCCAGTGCAACGCTTCAGTTACCGGCCATAAAGTGCGAGATAAGATGTGTAGCTAAACTTAACAGCTGTTACGATAGAAGTTTTAAACAACAACAGTTTGCAAACTGTATCAACCAAAGCTCAGCTTTGGGAAGGGAAATATGCAGGTCAGGAAGGATAAGGTGACTGAGAGAATAAAGAGAAAATGTGATGGAGATGAGAATCAGGTATTGTACTATTTAACAAAGATATACATATATATCATTAAATTGCAGACAAAAATTTTGGATTGCTAAATTGGCTTGTATGTTTGGTGTGGTAGGGGGCCCAACATCATATTCTTTTATAGGGCCCAAAATTGCTATTGGCGCACCTGATCCTACTAGTCCGTTTTACAAAGTTAATGAAGAGTTCTTGTTCCAAAAATAGACATAATTTAGTTTTCACAACCATTTACACCTTCTTTCTGACTATATAGCAGTGTTGTTATTGTTAACTAAAACTAAAACCTAAAACTAAAACCCTGTCATTGACAGAATTTTCCCGCAATCCATGTTTTCAGTGTTATACGGTAGGGGGCGCTATTACGCATCTTCAGAAAGAGTACAGAATCTCCGGATCAAAACACAGGTGAAGAGGACTGTGCAAATAAAATAAAATAAAATAAAATAAAATAAAATAAAATAAATAAAATAAAATAAAATAAAATAAAATAAAATAAATAAAATAAAATAAAATAAAATAAAATAAAATAAAATATCAAAACAAACAAGAAATGTTGCCTTGCCATCAAACTGAAATATAATAAATTAAAGCTATAAAAATATATTATAAAAAATAAAAATATAAAAATCCCAAAAAACTAATAAAATTACTAATATAAAAATATAAACTAATTGAAAATATGAATAAATACTATAAATAGTATACAAATAATACTAAAATAACTACTGTAATAAGACTAACCAAATCATACTAACATAGTTATCCTAAATTTAAAAAAAAAAAAAAATACAATTATATTTGTCTTATTTTCCAGTAAGGAAATATTTTAACTATAAAATATGAATAGATTTATTCTTAAAAAGTGGAATAATAAAAATAAACTTAATTTAAGATATACTCTCTGAAAAAAAAAAGTTTTTTTTATTACTGGAAAAAGTACTTACAAAATGCGAGGAAAAATCCTCATTTCCAATTAAAACATTCCTTATGCTGTTTGCTAAATGCACCAAATGTACAAACTTTCCCAAAGATCCCAAACTTCAAATCCTGGCATATTAATGTTGCTCAAAACCCTCAAGCACCATATTTTTCTCATTTATTCAAAAGTACCTATAATCCTCCTGTAATGCATAATGGTTCTGTTGGGAATTTTAGAAGCAGCATTCATTGCTGCAGCCCCGAACAGATTGTTGGCAACAGCGATAACATCCACGATGGGATGTCCAATCCAAGATTATACACGCCCATATGCCGGCCTTCTCTCTCCGGTGGGACGGCAGTGATAGACGGCCCTCCATCTCAGCCTTTCTCTGACTGCTACTGAAAAGTAAGAAGTGAAAATGGCTACCTCATCTATTAAACACAAGTATGGCAGGTTGGGAGAGATGGACGAGAGGAACAGAGAGAAAGCAAGACAGTTGGAAAGAGAGAGGCTGGGGAAGTGAGAGATAGAAATGGAGAAGAGACAGTGAAAAAAAAGATATATTGAGAGGTGGAGAGAGAAATATCAGTGGGAATGGAGGCAGGTTGGCTGGTCTGTGACAGCGGTGATGGATGATGTGTTGAATATGGCCTTTTCAAACTAAAGGTACAGGGCTACTCTCTCCGAAGCTACTGGTCTAAATCATCCAGCACTTCCTGTTACTCTCACCTACGCACACTCTCATGGGTATGTCTGGTGTGTGTGTGTGTGTGTGTGTGTGTGTTTAGCCGATACAGAACACATTAAGAATGAATTGTGGCCAATGATTTTGAGTTATTTTAGCAGTCAATCACTAAAGGAATTATTCTAAATTAGTCACATACGGAGTGCAAATAAAGGCTATTTTAGGAAACATGGGAGGTCAAACAAAATCTATTTCTGATTAGGCGGACGTCCTTTTAATATTGCATTTAAAAAAGTGTGCTTAGAAAGCAGGAGGAAATGTTAAGTCGAAAAGGAGGGATTGGCTGTTTTTTTGTAGAGAGGTGCTCTTTCCGCCCCAAGGACTCTTGGACGGGCAGCGATGGCGTCCACACACCGAAAATAGTTCATGACTTCTCCCTGCCGGTCAGCCGCTTCAAGGGGTCAAGAGCAGTATTCAAAAAACACTGAGGTCAGTCTCGAGAGGCTGATTCCCTTGGTAGATTTCTTCCAGGCGTGGCAACCCCTATTGAGTGTGTCTCCATGGGTCCTGCGGACTGTAGAAAAAGGGTACAGACTGCAGTTCGGCCACAGCCCACCGAAATTCAATGGGGTGGTCTGGACTGCAGTGGTCCCAGAGCGGGCTAGGGTAATGGAACAGGAAGTACACTCCCTGTTGGTAAAGGAGGCCATAGAACGTGTTCCTCCGCCAGACAGGGGGTCAGGGTTCTATAGCTGGTACTTTATAGTTCCCAAAAAGGACAGAGGGTTGCGTCCAATTTTAGATCTGAGAGATTTGAACCAGTCTCTGAGGAGGTTCAGGTTCAAAATGCTCACAATACCAATTATCGTGAATCAAATCCGGTCTGAGGACTGGTTCGTCATGATAGATCTAAAGGACGCATACTTCCACATTTCCATCAGTCCTTCTCACAGGAAGTTCCTGAGGTTCGCTTTCAGGGGCGAAGCGAACCAATATTGGGTGCTTCTGTTCGGCCTAGCTCTTTCCCCTCGCACGTTCACCAAGTGCATAGATGCAGCTCCTGGCTCCACTAAGACTCCAGGGCATCCGTGTACTGAACTACATTGACGAATTGCTCATATTGGCCCAGTTGCGAGAAATGGCAGTTCGCATTCGAGAGCTTGGGGTTGAGACTCTACACGAAGAAGAGCATGTTGACACCTTCCCAGAGGACCACGTTCCTGGGAGTAGTATGGGACTCGACGACGATGTGGGCACAAATGTACTTAGAGGCCGGCCTGTCAGCAGGTTTAGTGGAGACCATACCTAGTTCCAGGGCTCCTTCCACAAGAAGGTTGTACGGCTTAAAGTGGAATGTATTTTTCACTTGGTGCAGGGAACGTGAGGTGGACCCAGTTAACTGCCCAGTTCCTCCAAGATCGTTTCTCTGTGGGGCTTACCCCGTCCACACTTAAGGTGTACGTGGCTGCCATTAAGGCTTTCCATGCTCCTGTAAGTGATGGGCCTCTGGGGAGGCACCCTTTGGTCGTACGTTTTCTCTGTGGTACTTGGAGGATGAGGCCTGAGGCCCCCTTCGAACCGCTCGAGTCAGCGACAGATCGAGTTCTGTCGCTCAAGGTGGCACTGGTCCTAGCTATCACCTCGCTTAAGAGGGTGGGGGACCTCCAGGCCTTGGCTATAATGCCGACTTGCCTGGAGTTTGCCCCTGACGGAGTTAAGGCCATCCCTCATCTGAGGCCAGGCTATGTGCCCAAGGTGCCTTCGAGTGTGGCACGGCCTACGATCCTGCAGGCATTCCATCCTCCACCTCATGTGTCGGCAGAAGAGGGGATACTTCATCTGCTCTGCCCAGTCAGAGTGCTGCAAATTTACTTGCGGAAGTCTTTGCAGTGGAGAAGGTCGGACCAATTGTAAGTATGTTTCGGGTCACCTAAGAAGGGGCTGCCCGCGTCCAAGCAGACGGTCAGTAATTGGATCGTCCAGGTGGTTTGCCTTCATATTTGGCCTTGAGGGCGCATTCCACTAGGGGCATGGCCTCTTCTAGGGCCCTTCATATGGGGGTCCCACTTCAGGAGATCTGTGAGGCAGCCGGCTGGGCTACCCCACACACTTTCATCAGGTTTTACAGTCTGCACCTCCCTGCGACGGCAGGCGCTAGGGTGCTTTTGTCCTAAGTGTGCCTGGGTTCCAGCTTCACACTGGGGCAGGCATGGTTTGTGATGGCATAGTGGGCATTTCGTTCCCCAAAGTGTCGTTCTGACGCAGTGCGAGTTCCCTCGAAAGGGAACATCTCGGGTTATGACTGTATCCCTTGTTCCCTGAGAAGGGAATGAGCCTCTCCATGCCTGGAAGCGACTTGCTTTATCGTGAAAGGCTAGCGCTGTTGTGATCCAGCGTCCCTTTATACTTCCGGGTATGCCATCACATACTACGTCATGACGTAGCACCAATCAAGATTGGTCTAGTTTCATTTATGCTGCAGCTACGCTAAGGGAGCGTCCCCAAAGTGTCGTTCCGACGCAGTGTCTCGTTCCCTTCTCAGGGAACAAGGGTTACAGTCGTAACCTGAAACGTTTTCAGTGGTGTATAAAGACCTTACATAATGTACCGTTATGTTTTTATTACCTTAGAATGAGCCATTTCTATCTACATACACCGTGGGTCCCCTTACAGCGAAATCTGCATTTTGTGCTGTAATTTTTCTATAGAAGCCCTAAACGGACAAACTTCTCTACAGAACGCTAGCTACTCTCTGCTTTCTCTCCGACGACAACATCTTTGTCCTGTGTCGGCCACCGTAGCTTCTCTATGTGCTTCGAATAGGAGGGGTGAGTGGTGGTTGATTGCAATGCACAACCTCACCGCTAGATGCCGCTTAAATTTACACACTGCACCTTTAAAGCTTTATTTACCAATTTCTGGCTTGTGACTTTTTTCTCATAACCGAGACTTTACATCTCATAATAGCAACTTTATATCTCACAATTGCCAACAAAAAAAAAGTGCATAAAAGTAGTGCACAAAATGTAAAGCTTTTACCAATTTCTGGCTTGTGACTTTTTTTCCTCATAACTGATACTTTATATCTCATAATAGCTACTTCATTTCTCACTATGTTACTTTATATCTCACAACTGCAATATCTCGCAACAAGACTACTTTATATCTTGCAAATGCATATTTATTTCTTATTTTGAAGTTTCTCACATTCTCATTTTTTATTTCTTACTCTAAAGTGGAAATACATTCATAGAGAAGAGCTATGCGTAGAATCTACATACATTCAAAAAATGGGAGAACATTAGGGTAAATAAATAATGACAGCATTTTAATTTTGAGGTGAACATTTTCCTTTGAATAAAATCTTTCGATACTGTATTACAAAATTGCATGATGTCACCAAACAAATCTATGATATAGATTCCCTCAAACAGGCAACGTAACAAATGGATGATTTATTTTTTAACTATAAATTGCATACTTTAATTTAAAAAAATTAGTTTGAGGGTTTATGTTGTGATTCTCTCTCTCTGTGCCTTTCTTCTCACTATAAGCAAGACTAAGATTATTCCTTTCCCCCCTTATATTTCTTCTCAGTTCCCCTTGTAAAGTTCTGAAATAACCCACATAACTGCTAGAGAGATAATCTGGCTCGCTTCATGCTCAATACTATTCACAAGATGCATAATTTATATTTTTTTCCCCCCGATTCTCCTCTAGCTCCCACTGTTATGGGGATGGGTATAAGTATAATCAAATTTTTTAGCTATTGCAGTTATCCATTTTACACATTTTCTTATCAAGCTGTTGCAATTATAAGTTAAATGCACCATAAATAAAAGGCATTAAGAAGGCAAATAATATGGGTTAGTTGTTGATTCAAAAGTAATTCAAACGTAAAGCTTTTTGCAGAGCATTCATAAAGCATTGACTGCAGTATTTTCCTGATCAGTAGAGAGAGACGAAATGTATTTTGCGGCAGAGTGAATCTTTCAAACAAAATCAGTTAAAGCAGTTCCAACAAATAGTCCGAACGGATTATTAGGGTCACAAAAGTCATTCCAATTGAGACAAAAGGTGTCAATGTAAACACGTCTCATTGCTTCCTGTTAGTCACACTCCCATTAGAGGGAGAAAACCTAGTTAATATATGTTGATTGGTTTTGTGTTAGTTTATAAATATTCATTTTAAATTCAAATTTTAGTTTTTTTTTGTTTTTATCTGTTCAATAAGTGTTATGTCGGAGCTTTGGTTATCTGCTCGTCTTCGGCCTGCCACTCTTGAGTTCCCCAAGAAAAGAAGAACGGTTGGAGTGTTAGCTAAATTTAATAAACATCAATCTCCTTGACAAGCAAAATTACACATCAGCGAGGCATGCCAATTACATAGACGTTCATACCCTGTTAAACCCCGGTCACACTGGAATGTTGATAAGCTCGCTAGATGCCATCTTGCTGAACAAAGTACACACAAACAGACACATTCATGGCCATACACATGCTTATATGTATTTATCTATTTTCAAAAAGATTAAGGCAAAATATGTGACAAAGAACTGGCTTTTTATATTTTCTGAAGAAAATAGGTGCTTGTTTCTGCACTGCCATTCAAATCACTGCCACAGTGCTAGGATGTTGTGGATATTTGTCAGGATGTTGCCAGTTGCTAATGTTGAGAGTTTTTTTTAAAGGATTGCTATTCAGTTGCCAGTGTGTTCTGTATAATTGCAAGGTGGTTGCTTTCTGACACAGGTCAAAAGAACCCACTCATAAGTTCAGGACGATGATATGCAGGATTTGAGAAGTGTGTCATTGTTATTAGGTGTTTCAGGTTATTGCTAAGTGGTTGTTTATGGCTCGTTTCCACTGAGTGGTATGGTTCAGTACAGTTCGGTATGGTACACAATTTTTGCTGTTTCCATTGTCAGAAGTTGTGAATGGTACCCTAATTCCGAACCATACCGCACCACTTTTTTGGCACCCTTCCATTGGGGTACCTAGCACAGTAGTCCGGTACTAAAGGGTGGAGCTAGACTCACTGCAGAACATTGATTGGTTGACAGAGAATCGTCACTTGCGCGTGCATTTTCGGCTGTGTTTTTCCTTGCAGCCTGCAGCCGGCAGCCTTTCTTCTTCATGCAAGAATGATGCAAGCTAGATCAGGGTTTAGCGTCCCGAATCGTACTGAACTGTACTGAACTGTACCGAACTGTACCGCACCGCACAGTGGAAACAAGCCATTAGTGACCCAGGTCACAGATATATCCAGGGTGCGTATTACGGTGAGGTTTGGCGGGGGGTCTGTACTCTATAAAAATGGCTTGATCCCTCCCTGAAGGACATCAAAATAAAGTCAAAGAAGTAGTAGACCCATAATATGACGCTTTACCTATAAACATGAATATACGTTTCTGCTCTGACTGATTTTGAATCATAATTTTGGCCACCCCTAAAATGGGTCGTACCATTAACCTGAGCTGTTGAATTAAATAACTGCGCTCATTCAGGGACAAGCTTTTCTTGCATGGACAAATAACATAATTTGTTTAAAATGCATATACACCGTTCAGTTGAATGATAACATTTACCCTTTTTAATGCTGTTAAACGGAATGTATGAAGCAAACTGTTCGCTGAAAATATCGACAACTTAACACTGAAATTGCGCGTGAACGTTGCCTTCATTACTATAATAGTAGGTAGAGCCACACAGTATCATTATTTCTGTGTTACAAATATTCAGATGATCACAGAAGTACCGGGATGAAAGTTTATAGTTTGGATACATACACTGATATCTATGGTAGCGATCAAAATAGAGCAAATCACACTTCAAATAATAGTATCGATTACATTATGCCACTAGGTGGCGACAAGTGACTGTTAAAAATGTATTTGTCACTGAATCATTCATTCAAGAGATTCATTCACAAAAGATTCATCCAGTAATGAAACAATTTAAGTATTCATGGGCCCTATCATACACCCGGTGCCATGTGACGCCAGGCGCGACACGTTTTTTTGCTAGTTTCAGCTCGACGCAGTTATCATTTTCACGTCCAGCGCCACGTTGTTTAAATAGCAAATGCACTTGCACCCATCTGTTCGCCCATGGGTATGCTGGTCTGAAAACAAGGTGTTTTCAGGTGTATTGTTGGCACGTTGATATTTTGAGGCAACTGAAAACGACAACCAACAAAAACTTGGTCTAAAGTCAATAGCGCAGTGTTTTTTGTGTTATTTAAAGAACGCAGTAGTAATATGCGCCTAGGCGGGTGCACAACGCGTGTACACTGTTTATTACACACACAGGGATGTGCAGTAGCACATATTAAAATAATATTAAAAAAGTATTTAGAACTTTCTTTTTCTTTTGAGTTTAAGAAGATTAATGTTAAGTGGGAGATTTAGTAGTGTTTAATGTTTTGCTATTTTAGTTTAGAAGAGTTTCTCTATGTTAATGCTATCAAAGCATTGTGTCACCAAGTAGCAAGGTAGCTTTTATTGAAGTAGCTAGTTTAAGCTAGCCACTATAGTAAAATTTTAATTCAAAAATGTACAAATTAGCTTACTCAAATATTTTAAGTTAAGAACAATTAAAATGTATTTGTTCAAAATAAAAATGTGCAAGTTCTGCTTACTTAAACTTTACAGTTCTTAACTTAAAGAATTTTATGTAAGGTAATTTTTTTTTAGTTTTGCCAACTAATTTGGGTTTACAGTGCACAACATTTTTGTTTTTCTTTCTATTTGGAGCTTGACAGTTGTGGTAACTATGAACTATCCTTATATGGAAGAGAATTGAGAAGATTTCTCAAAAATCCTCCATACAGGTTTGGAATGACATGAGGGTGAGTAAATAATGTCAGGATTTCCATTTTTGTGTAAACTATCCCTCTAAGATTCTCTTGTGTAATTGAATAACACCCTGATAATGAATAACTCCACTTGCAACACACTGAACATAAAGTAACCCAAGGCCACCATCTCATCGCGCCAGAGTCTGGGCTGCATTCAAGAGCCGCAAATCAATGTGAAACCTGAACACAGACACAGGTGATTCAACTCAGCTCGTGCTGAATTATGCATGAGTCACCTGAGGAATCCATTCACTATTTTGTCTCATTGCAGCATGAATAAGCATGATGCTGATACAACAGGCAAATAACGTTTCATTCATTATGCAAACACCTAGGGATGCCGCTGCTGATTCTACGGCTCTCTCAGAGGTGTGCCTGTGACTCAAGTTCCCGTTCGGCTGCTTTTTGTCAAAGTTGCTGATGAACTTAAATGGATCCGGAGCAGCATCCCTGGGGTATTCTGCGCTCATTTTGTTGTTGTTTGCTCTACCTGTTTAATCAAATATGCAGTGGCTGCCAACTTCCAACTCTAATTTCATTAAAATAAAATATTAACACCAAATGCTACATTTAAAAAGCTAAATTCCAGCTAAAAGGTTTACGCCTGCCTTTACATGCACATGAACTTTAATGACATTCCATTCTTAATCCGTAGGGTTTAATATGGAGTTGGCCCACCCTTTGCAGCTATAACAGCTTCAACTCTTCTGGGAAGGCTTTCCACAAGGTTTAGGGGTGTGTTTATGGGAATGTTTTACCATTTTTCTAGAAGCGCATTTGTGAGGTCAGGCACTGATGTTGGACAAGAAGGCCTGGCTCGCAGTCTCTGCTCTAATTCATCCCAAAGGTGTTCTATCGGGTTGAGGTCAGGACTCTGTGCAGGCCAGTCAAGTTCCTCCACACCAAACTTGCTCATCCATGTCTTTATGGATTTTGCTTTGTGCACTGGTGCGCAGTCAAGTTAGAACAGGAAGGGACCATCTCCAAACTGTTTCCACAAATTTGGGAGCATGAAATTGTCCAAAATGTCTTGGTATGCTGAAGCATTAAGAGTTCAGCATGCGCTGACCCCGCTCTGTGATTTTACGTGGCCTACCACTTCGTGGCTGAGTTGCTGTTGTTCCCAATTGCTTCCACTTTGGTATAATACCACCAACAGTTGACCGTAGAATATTTAGTTGTGAGGACATTACTCGAATGGAATTGCACAGGTAGCAACCTATCACGGTACCACGCTTGAATTCACTGAGCTCCTGAGAGCGACCCATTCTTTCACAAATGTTTGTAGAAGCAGTCTGATTTTATACACCTGTAGCCATGGAAGTGATTGGAACACCTGAATTTAATGATTTAGAGGGATGTCCCAATACTTTTGGCAATATAGTGTATGTGATAATTTAGGCCTGAAAAAGATTGAAGACCTCTAAAGTATACTGACCACATTGTAAATAAAAACAAAATGATACACAGTCAATTTATGCCTGCAGCTATAAAAAGATAGTTGTCGATTAAATTAAGTGGTAAAAAGCATTCAAAATGCAGTCAGTTTTATTTTGGCTCACTGACATGTGACTTCATTGCATCTGTTGTAAAGATAAATGGATTTTAATATCATACTAAAGTGTCACACACCACTGCACACATATTTAGCTTTTACCTTGGCAAATTATGACACTAGACAATGTGACTCTACATATTTCAAATTGACGCCCTTATGTGCTTTGAATATTAGACCATTTAATTACCATAGCAACAAATACAGGGAAAAATGTGCACCAATGAAATGCACAAAAAACTGACTGAACTGAAATTGGGCACAATTTATATTTAATTTATGATGAACAGTACAACCAAAAATGCAAATGGGTCAACAAGATTTTGAAATAAGTCTCTTCACCAAGACTGCATTTATTTGATCAGAAATACAGTAATATTGTGAAATATTATTACAGTTTAAAATAAATGCTTTCTATTATATACTATATATTATAGTATATATATATATATATATATATATATATATATATATATATATATATATATAAGCTTTAATGAACAATATCAATGAGAACAAACATATGTTTACGTTGCTAAGAGTGGTTGCTAAGGGTGATGTGCAGTGATACAGAGAACCGTTGGGTGAAGCGGTCAGAGCCGTGTTTTAGCGTGAATAAAACACAGCTATTAACCAATTACTGGAACTAACCGTTTTATAAGGCTTTACTGTCACTTTCGATGGATTTCGTCCTTGCTGGAAAAAATCTTTAATCTTACTGACCCCAAACTTTTTAATGGTAATGTAAAATATATTTAGACAAATATATTTAAGGATTCATAAAGATTTATATTATTCAAAAGCTGTGCATGTACTTCTAGTTTTAGATGCAGTCAGTATGTTTATATTGTATCCAAACATACAAACGTTAAATGTGTACTGTATAGTTAAAAATTACTAATGAGATCTGGCAGCAATGAAACAATCAAATTGCAATTGTCAATGCTGATGCATTTTGATGGAAAAATAGCAAAAAAAATTGGCATCAAATGTTTAGTTACGCTTGGCAACCCTAATTGTGTGGATGGAAGTGTAGTTACTTCTCTCAATGGGTTTGGGAGGAATTCAGCAGAAAATAGCTTCTTGCTCCAAAGCCAAACACCATTCTTTACTTTTCTTTGTTCCATGCACCGAATCCCAGACTTTGAGGTAGAAAACACATCTGCTGCTTTTTGGACTTCAACTGCGCTTTTGTGAAACTGTACGTATGGGGAAAAACAGAGCGAGAGAAACCATTTAAACAAATAAATAAAACACACAGCTGGAAATATAGGGCAATGAATATTCATGCCCTTGTGTGCTCTGACAAGCAAACTAAAATGGCTTTTCTGTGTCTGCAGACATGCACCCTGTTCCTTTTGTCTGCTAACAGTATTTGCCCGATTGCGTTTTCCGTTTGTGAATGGTTTGTTTGCTAAGAGCCTGGCACCCTTTTAAAGACACTGCTTAATCCTCCATCGTGAAGAAGAGAAGAAAGCTAAACAATGAGCACGGTAATGTGGTACTGGGCATATCAGCCGTTCGCTCTCAACAGACCTTCTACATGGAATGTTTGTCTGCTGTAATCTTCTGGATTTGTTTCAAAAGTAGAAACTAGAACGGGCTTCACTTGACGTTGTAAATCGTAAAAAGGCAACATACTGTGCCGCAGACACTGGAATAAAGCTCTTCATTTGAAGAAAAGAAAAATTACACAAGTTGTTTTATTTTCGAGGATAGCTCCGATTCCCAGTGTCACACGTTGAGAAATAATTTATCAAAGAGCAGCGGAATACTGCAGATTCTCCCATCTGTTTCCATTTCATGGGTTCATGGCTGCCTTTTGGAAGCTATATGTTGTAATATAAAAACATTATGAATGATTTAAACAGGGGCTAGTTGTCACATTCTTTTTTAGTCAAAATACACATATGTGTCAGAATACTTAAAATATATTAATTTAGATTTTTGTTAGTAACGGCAGGTTTCCATCATGATAATTGAACTTATATAATGTGACAACATGCCCTCAAATTTACACTACCAGCTTTAAAAAAATAAACAATCCTGTACAAATAATTCTACATATACACCGATCAGGCATAACATTATGACAGGTGAAGTGAATAATACGAATTATCTCTTCATCACGGCACCTGTTAGTGGGTGGGATATATTAGGCACATTTTGAACATTTTGTCCTCAAAGTTGATGTGCAGGAAAAACGGGCAAGCATAAGGATTTGAGCGAGTTTGACAAGGGCCAAATTGTGATGGCTAGACGACTGGGTCAGAGCATCTCCAAAACTGCAGCTCTTGTGGGGTGTTCCCGGTCTGCAGTGGTCAGTATCTATCAAAAGTGGTCCAAGGAAGGAACAGTGGTGAACCGGCGACAGGATCATGGGTGGCCAAGGCTCATTGATGCACGTGGGCAGCGAAGGCTGGTCCGTGTGGTCCGATCAAACAGACAAGCTACTGTAGCTCAAATTGCTCAAGAAGTTAATGCTGGTTCTGATAGAAAGGTGTTAGAATACACAGTGCATCCCAGTTTGTTGCGTATGGGGCTGCATAACCACAGACCAGTCAGGGTGCCCAAGCTGACCCCTATCCACCGCCGAAATCGCCAACAGTGGGCATGTGAGCATCAGAACAAAGCAATGGAAAAAGGTGGCCTGGTCTGATGAATCACGTTTTCTTTTACATTACGTGGATTGCTGGGTGCGTGTGTGTCGCTTATCTGGGGAACACATGGCACCAGGATGCACTATAGTAAGAAGGCAAGCCGGCAGAGGCAGTGTGATGCTTTGGGCAATGGTGCCTGGTGGCTGTGGCCTCTTTCAGCAGAATAATGTGCCCTGCCACAAAATCTGTGGGATTTACTGAACAAACAAGTCCGATCCATGGAGGCCCAACCTCGCAACTTACAGGACTTACTGCTAAAATCTTGGTGCCAGATACCACAGCACACCTTCAGGGGTCTAGTGTAGTCCATGCTTTGACAGCCCAGGGCTGTTTTGGCAGCAAAAGGGGGACCAACACAATAGGTGTTCACAATAATGTTATGCCTGATTGGTGTATTTAACCGTAGGCTCCACCTGGGGGGCGTCCGCTGCTCTACGGCCCTCCACCCCTCTGGTTAACTCCGCCCTCCCTCAGGCTCCGCCTCCGCCCCACGGTTATCTCCCTTGCAGCCACCTAGGTCATCTGAGTCCCTTTGCTACATCGGCTCTTTGGCTGAGCAGTGGGTTCGTTTTACGTCAATGTCGCCTCTGGTCATCCCCATGGTGGCATACTGTCACGCACACACTCATCACATAGACTTTGCACCATCTTCCCTTGGTTAGTTTTTTTGTCATGGCTGTTAATTTGATTCGTCATTCTGTTCAGCTGTGTGTGATTAATTACCTTGTTTGTCTCTTGTATTTATGTTCCTGTTTTTTTTCTTATGCTGGGTACACACCACAAGATAATCGGGGCAATTTTGGGCCGATTTCTCCCCTTATGGTAATCCTAGGTAAAGTCCTGATTATCTTGATGGTTCTACAGATTATCTTATCAGATTTTCCTGTGGTGTGAGGTGAACGTCGGAGGCGTCCCAGTCTTGAATCGTAAACATTCAGCATGTTGAATATTTACTATCAGATATCCTGTTGTGTGGGGGGAACCCAGAGGACAAACACGCGCACGCTCTGGAGATTATCACGTTTCGCGCGCTGTTTCTTCTTGCCGGTTGACCGCTGTGTTTGTTTACTTTAAAGTCACGTTTAATGCGAGAGATTTTGCGAGATTTTCTGTGTTCACAGGTGGGACTCTGTTGTTTGTGAATGGAATCTGTTTGTGTGTGGTGTGCTTTCCTGATCACATCGTGGCACTCCACACATTAGAGAAACAAAACGGTTAATTCTATGATTTCTTATCGTCATGTTTGTGGTCTCTCACTTTTTTAAAATCTTATAAGATTTAAAAAATCTTTTGTGGCTCCACATCTTTGTGCATTTGTATATATATAATTTTATAATTTTATTTTGCAATACTGAACTTAGCTGAGAAAAAAAATTATTCTACATATTAGGGAATAAACAGCAAGAATTGGGCAAAAAATGGGTTAAAAATATATAAGTATTTATGTTCTTTTCATAAACTAAACACTTGTTGTGTGACTGTTGAAATTCCACTTCCTGTCATGCATTTTCAAATGTGTTGCGACATGGCCATTTCAATTCAAAGTCATGAATCAGGGGCCGTTTTCACGACACTGTTTTCAAAGAAAAACTGAGAACTTTTTATGTTTTTCGGCTGTTCATTTACATGACAACAGCATTTTGGTTATTAACAATGCTGTTATCATCTCAGTGTAAACTACAAAAACACAAATTTGTGCGATAAATGCGTATTTCATGTCCAGTCTATAGGCGCGTAGTGTTTCTTTACACCGTGACATCGCCACCTACTGGCCTGGCAGCATAACAGTGAACGGGGATCATTTTGACAAAAAAGCAATGGAATAGCTTTTACATTTAAACTTTTGTCCAGTCAAGTGTAAACAGTGTTTAATTTCCAATCTCAAATCTTACCTGTTCATTTTTAGATGTGTTACAACTATATGTTTCTACAGCTGTGCCCTTGACTTTCACATCTTATACCTCAAAGATGTATCCTCGTCCTCTTGGGCATCCATTCTCAGGCTTTCAACAGAAATTCTGAATTTCTCTATAGGTGAAAAGATCAAAAGAAAAAGAGATGAGTGCAGGTGAGAGAAAGTGCAAGAGTGAGAAAATAAATATCACGTACAACTGTAAATAAAGTTTTTGTTCTCTTTGTTTGCACGGTTGTGCAGCGGCCTTCCTTTTCTCGGAAACTCAAAGTTTTTTTAACACCCAATCCATGTTTAGTCACCTTGAATCATCAAAAACAAATGCATTCTATTAAAAAATACATTTTCTTCCCCTTTACAACTTTAGTGTTTCACATCTGGATGAATATTTAACATCTTGAGTAATACCAGCTCCCTAACAATGTATAAAAACTTCTGGAAGAGACAACGGCGTTCAAATCATTAGAGCAAGAGCATAGGTAGAAAAAAATCAAATCCATTTTGCCCACTCAGGCAGCAAGATGGGACTAGAGCGCCCGTATCCTTATGAAAGTAAATGATTTCTTCCATCTCCCCTTCAAGGTTATCAGAACTGAACACAGGCCCCAGTTCTCTGCAGGGCTTCTGTTTTCAGGGCATTGTGTGAAGGAAATGAAAGAGATACTATCAGCCTCGCCACTAGATCACCGTGCGAACACTCATAATGTTTCTGTCACCCATCCAATGTGGCTCCAGTTCTCTTATGAATCATTTAGACTTATGTACAGTATGTCCCCAAACATGTAAACAAAGCCTGAGCTGAAACAGCAAGTTTTTTTGTCATGCGCTCTTTAGCATATCCGAGTCTCTGTGGTGGCTAACCATTTGTTAAAGTTGTTTTGCCAATTTAACGTTCAATGATAAGCAAGTAAGGAACTAAGGCACTGTTTACACCTGGTATTATGATGCGTTTTGGTCAATCAGATCACAATTAAATGAGGGAGACACTTACCTGTTTACACCTGGTGTTTTAATCCATCACTTTTGTCCACTTTCAACCACTTCTGTCCTTATTTCTTCAAAGGGGGGGTTTATGGGTGGGTAAATGTATGTTTTTTTTGTAATGTTTTTTTTCCAGACCTTTCGATCTAATGGACAAAATAAGCTCGCGCAATTTACATATGAACGTGCCTGGAGACAACAGAAAAACACACAGAGAGCAGAAGCTTTCGTTTCTGCTCTGACAGCTGCAAGGCTGAACACGGTGAGTGTGTGTTAGAAATCAGGAATGTGAGAGAAAATGTTTGGTACACTTTTCGTCTTCAAACCAAACTTGGGTCTTCAGCCGACAAAATTGAAATCCTGTCTGGCTAGCACTCTTCCCATAATGTTTACGCATTAGGTCAGAAGGCAGAGAGTAGACGTATTTTGTGTCTGTTTCGAACACATTAGCGTTTACACTATGAAAGCAATCTGGTCGAAATGCGTTTTTGACTACCTCTGGAAGTGGTCAAAAGTAGACAAGCTCAAAAAGTTTTAGACTCCGTTTACACCTGTATTTAGCGTCGCCCACTTGTGATCCAATCCACCAAAACTCATTTTAATACCAGGTGTAAACAGGGCCTAAAAGGGATATTTTCTTTTAATAAATGTGTGGTTCATGTTTGACAGTGTCAAGCAAAAGTTTAATTTGTTTTGATTTGAATTCAAAATTTCCATATGAATCTGTCTAAATCAACTGCACTAGTTTTTTGGGTCCACTATATATAGAAACTTATAGTGGGGCCATTGCTTTCAAAAAGTAGTCAAAGAAGATAAAAACACTCAACTACAGTTGTGACTGTTTTCACAATTGTCTATGAAAAACGTCTCGGTTACGTATGTAACCCTCGTTCCCTGAGGAGGGAACGGAGACGTAACGTCAGTGACTGACGAATGGGGGTTTCGCCCAGAAGCCTATCATCTTCGAGATCTTAGAAAACGCCCAATGGCAGGCCAATGCCATGGGCATGCGGAATTTGCATAGCGTAACTCCACCCCACCGCGTGGGTATATAAGGAAGTACGCTGGCAACATCGCATTATGTTTACCTGCTGAGGAGCCAAGACTGAACTCCCGGCCGTTCCAGCGGTACAGCGGAAGTGGCAGAGGGACGTTACGTCTCTGTTCCCTCCTCAGGGAACGAGGGTTACATACATAACCGAGACGTTCCCTTTCGTTCAGTTACTCCGAGTAGCCAAACCTGATGGTCTTCGCGACCCAGCGGGACAGTCCCGGAAGCTCTAGCCAGGCTCCCAAGAACTGCACCAGCGGGAAAATGCAAACCACAGGCGTACCCCGGGTGGGGCAGCATGACCGGCCCAGACGTGGGAGGCATAGCGTCCCGGTGTGGGGGCACGGTCATCAGCCACGTCCTGACAGAGGAGACCAGGGAAGGACGTGCGTTCCACTGGGGTGGCCTCTCACGGCTTCAGCCTCTCATGGCTTCAGCCACTTCCTGGAGAATGGAGACTCCATTCCAAGCAAAGCATCTCCAAGCAAAGGAGGAGACTGGCGTCAGAGAGGGACGAGAGTGCCGGGGTCGGTGCACACTGCCATCGGTCTCTGGGTGCTCAGGGATGGGCATTTTAGTTCTTTCTTTGACCATAATAGGGTGCTGCTGACCCGGGGGCCAGCAGCGGAACAAAGGATTCTCCCCCGGCCCTCCACCGGGGGAAGGAGTGGTCCTGCTACCATCTCCTGGAAAGAACTGCCCATCCCTGAGCTGTCCGTGTCAGGAGCGGCGCTTAGCCTGGCGCTGACGCAGACTGGGGCGCTTTCCTGCGGCGTCCTCCATGGCACGGCCCAGGTGAAGGCTGCTGCTGGGGCGGGCGGGAGGGCACCCTCGGCGGCGAGCAGGCTGAGGCGACTGTGCCGACGGCTGGGTGGAAGCAGCAGCTGGCCACCGGGGCAGTATGTGTTTAATGGCCTCAGTCTGCTTTTGGGCGGCTGAGAACTGTTAGGCGAAGTTCTCAACCACGCCGCAGAATAGCCCATCCTGGGATATGGGAGCGTCAAGGAAATGAGTTCCTTCGGTGGCGGCACGCAGCTCATTTCTGAGCCCTGGGTCAGCCCTACCCTCGTGCATGTCACAGAGCATGAAGGATGGCCATGGCATGCAGAGAGGCGGTAGCCTGCCCCGCAGCTCTGTAGGATTTCGATGTGAACCTACAGGCTTTGGAGGGGTGTTTTGGGTCGCCACGCCAGGTTGAAGCACTCTGAGGACACAGTTGCATCGCAACAGAGCGTTCAACCGGGGGTACCCCAGTGTACCCTTTGGCCGCGGCCCCATCGAGGGCAGAGAAGGCGGAGGAGATGATAGGCTTCTAGGCGAAACCCCCATTTGTCAGTTACTGACGTTACTCGGAGTGACTGAACAAAAGGGAACCATTTATATATAACAAAATTAATAAGATAGATAGATAGATAGATAGATAGATTTATTAGGATTAACCCTTTGTTTTGAAGATGGTACATCTCATATATATTCTCATCCAAACACGATGCAAACCGATTGAGGATCATCACATAATGCTGATTGCATTGTTTTCAACAACAAGCAAAAAGCATGTAAGTACGCAGGCAAAGAAACAGATGGCTAGGTTGTATGGGCCAGGAACAGTTGGACCTAATTAACCTTTCTTTCAATGGAGGCAATGATGTCAGACAAGTGATGTCACCAGAGATTGAGAGCTCAAAAGCAGAGCAGGCCAGGTGGAGGGTAACTGTAATAAGATATAAATGTGTGTGTGTGTGTGTGTGTGTGTGTGTGTGAGTAAGAAAGAGGCCTCAGATGGCCAGACCAATTCACAGACCTTTCGGCTTGACAGATGAAATGGCAAAGCCAAGGTCAATGTAGCTGTCAAAACGACGAGCGCGTTCAGCTTGAGGTTCAACTTACTGCAGTCCATCGGCGGTTCATCTCAAGTTTCTCTGTGAAAAGTAGGAAAGAAAAGAGTACAAATTTCAAACTGAATTAGACAAATATGAGGAAAGACCACCTTGGGTGTCTTTTACATACAGAGGGCCACTTACTATGAGGCATAACATGATAAAATGGGATGGTACACAACAGAAAGAAGGAAGCGTCAAACCAGACCTTCCTTTTGTAGCGTAATGGATGGTTGGCCACTGTTGTTCCCGCACTAGAGACTCAAGCAGCTGCAGGAAACACATATATTCATATATTATTATTAATTATAAGGATTATAAGGATCACATTATAAGGATCCACCTTAACACCTGCAAAAACAGGTGCAGTTCTACAATCTACTAAGAGAGTACAATATCTGCTCGGCTGAAGAAAAAACACAACAAAGGAAAAAATGTCACACTGGTTTGTTCATCAACGAGATGTGATGTGCTGGAGTGGAGATATTTCAAAGTGGTAATGTAAAACCGGCAGCAGCATGAGGTCTTTCAATATGAGTAAACCTAGCAGGCGCCCTTTTAAAGCTTTTTATACATATAGAGGTATTAGCTAAAGCAGTTGATTTCCAATGATGCACTGCAGTTCTGCCTTTTTTTCTTGTTCGTATTATTAATGTTATTTGAAAATGTTTTGTTACTTACCATTGATGAGAACCTGTTTTGATGGCTTAAGGGTTGAATAGAATAGATAAAGATAAATCAACTGAACAGATAAAGCTCATCATGGACTTTTGATTTGCCACAGTATACTTTCTGATACTTGAAACCAACATTAAATCACACAACAAGCACCAACTTAATATTGTAAACAGGATTTTAAAACTGCAATTCATCTGAGTGTCTGATCTAAGAGCCAATTTGTTAAAAAAAAAAAAAAAAAGGTACATATTTTAAATGCACATGCAAGATTAATTACTTTGGATAATAATTAAGAACCAGGGTATCTTTTCCCCCTCCAGCAACATTCCTCAAAGTATTTCAAAAATCAACGTCAGTTCTGCTTCTCACGTGTTTGGGTTTCAAAGGACAAGCCCCTGCAATGTGAGAAATACACAGTTTTGACTAATTAGGATGTTTTGCTCATTCTGTTTTTGGTTGATGTAAGAGAGCTCAATGATTTAGTAATGAATACATTAACAAAACTTGAGGATTAACTTTCAGAATCATTGCATAAATCATGGGTATGATTTAAAAAAACATTGTTAATAATGGACATGAAGGTAAAGGAAATGACGGTGATGGACATGACAGTGATGGACATGACAGTGATGGACATGACGGTGAAGGACATGACGGTGATGGACATGACAGTGATGGACATGACGGTGATGGAACTGACCATGATGGACATGACGGTAAAGGAAATGATGTGATGGACATGACGGTGAAGGACATGACATTGATGGACATGACATTGATGGACATGACGGTAATGGACATGACATTAATGGACATGACAGTGAAGAAAATGACGGTGAAGGAAATGACAGTGATGGACATGGCAGTGATCGATATGACAGTGAAGGACATGACGGTGAAGGACATGACGGTGAAGGACATGACGGTGATGGACATGGCGGTGAAGGAAATTACGGTGAAGGACATGACGGTGATGGGCATGACAGTGAATGAAATGACGGTAATGGAAATGACAGTAATGGAAATGACTGTAATGACATGACGGTAATGGACATGACATTGACGGACATGACGGTGATGGACATGATGATGATGGAAATGACGGTGAAGGAAATGACGGTGATGGACATGACATGATGGAGATGACATTGAAGGACATGACGGTGAAGGACATGACACTGATGGACATGATGCTGATGGACATGGCGGTGAAGGAAATGACAGTGAAGGAAATGACGGTGATGGAAATGACAGTGATGGAAATGACAGTGATGGACATGACGGTGAAGGACATGACATTGATGGACATGACGGTGATGGACATGATGTTGATGGACATGACGGTGATGGACATGATGTTGATGGACATGACGGTGATGGAAATGATAGTGATGGACATGACGGTGAAGGAAAATGACAGTGATGGAAATGATGAATTAAATGACAGTCATGGAAATGATGAAGGAAATGACGGTGATGGAAATGACATTGATGGAAATGAAATATAAAATAAACCTAATTAAATATTTTCACACGTTTCGCATAATTTGACAAAAAAAAATCTATTAAATATATATTAATCATTTGCAAACATTAAATGTTTTAATTATTTTTTTTCCACTAAGATTATCTTAATGTTAAAAATTACATTTGTTTCCCTTAATTATAATGAGTCTGGGACAAGAAAAAAACCCCAATAAAACCTATACTTATATAATCTAATATCTATAAAGCATTAGAAAAGTAGCAAAAATAAAACAGTGACAGCATGGTCAAACATTTTCAATACAGTTTTAATATGACCTTCATATAAAAAAAAAAATTGAAATCTGTTCATTTTAATACAAATCCACCCCTGGGACATAAAAGCATCTGAATAGAAAAACACATACATCCTTTTTGGTTATAGAGAAATTGATTTTGCAGAAGAAAGGCAAAGAAGCAACCAGTTTCCTTTAATGCATTTGAAATGTACCAACAATTTCAAATTTAACTTGAGTGTAATTACAAAATGTCTTTTAATATAATAAATATCAACTCAATTTAAACTGATCTCATTCAAAGTGTCTGCTAAGTTTATTCATGCGACGCGAGGTGGTCTAAGGACAAAGAGCAGCACAACATGTCACGTGCCTGAGCCAAGATCGATGCTAACCTTTTGCTCCGTGCTTTGTTCGAGCTGCAACAGCGAACTTTGAATAATTTGTTACCCTTCCAATCAATAGCTACACTTATAAGGATACCAGTTGTATGCTGGTAGGATTAATCTTGAATCTTTTCTAGCAAGTATTCCTCCCCTTTATCTCTCAAACTATGGGATGGTGCCTGTTGATTTCCAGGTCCCAGAAAATCAATGGGACTCTTGTGCAGGTGGATCAAACAGCCCCCAATCAGTGACTAATGATGTTTGCATGGCGGCTGGACCCTCGGGCCATTGACTCACTGATGTTACTGTGATATCGAGAACAGTGAATCAAACTTGACCTGTTCCACGCCGTTCTTAACCTGCATTTGGACATTTGGAGAGGCACAAAATTGTCATTCACTAGTTCATCTTTGCTTTTCCGACTCTTTTCCTCTGTTTTTTAAATTAAACGAATAAGCACAAGCATGTCAACCACTCTTAATAGCTTTGTAGGTGGCAATCCGCTAGGACATTCACACTATAAAAATGTATTTGTATGTGTTTGCAAAGCACTTAAGCTTAAAACACTAGTGATTATAAAGCCATTTGTTTTACTGTTTGTGCGTTTAAGTTCTAAAATGAGTCTATTCTCATAACAGAGTCTGTGATTTGGTTTCAAGCTGGAATCCCATAGTGCAGCATTTAGTTCACAGAGCAAAGAACATCAAATACATGCTGCTGCAAAACTGCATTAAAATTCTGCAACTGTGCTGCTCTCCTAAGTGCTTTCTTGGCAGATGAAATCTTTGATGAATTACAAAAGACCCTGGACGGAATGTTATGTTTCAGTGCGTGAGCGTGGCTCTATGGCGTGTATATTAGCGAGGTTGGAGACTTTGGTGCGGTCGACAAAGTTTCTCAAACAAAGTCAAGGCCAGTTTTGTACTGTATGTTTTATGCAATTGGTGATAGCACATGCTTTGTGCTACACCATGTCTCGACGCAATTCTGACTTTATAACTCGCAAGTTTATATCTCACAATTCTGAGAAAAGAAGTCAGAATTGCGAGTTATAATGTCAGAATGTCTGACAATATCACGCAATTCTGAAAAATTGTGAGATAAAAAGTCGTCCTTTTTTATTTTTTTATTATGTGGTGGAAACAAGCTTCCATACCATACAGCAAAATGAGAAAGCAAAGAAAAAAGAGAATTAAAAAAAAGTTGCTGCCTTACATTTTTAAGTACAATCATGGATGTTTAAGTCATTTCAACTTAAATTACATTAAACTGTCTTAAAGAATTTGTTTAATCTTGCATAACTGAAAATTGCTTAACTTATTTGGATGAGTTAAAGCAATGCAAAAGCATAACTGTCATAACTTCTTGATCATATTTTTTACATTGTTCATCCCCTTTTCTGGGACACTTGAAATTTAGCTCAGGAGCATTTCAATTTCACTGGATCATCTTTGAGATGTGTCTACATTTTGTTAAATTCGAAAACTAGCAGGTTTAGGAGCTCTGGAACCTCCATTACTTCAGTAGAAGTATATATGGACTGGTTCCAGATCAGGCATTGGCACCCAGTCACTGGCATATAGGAGAAACAGTGTTCAAAATAAGCTTTATGGTTTCTATACTTTTTATCTCTGTAATTTCTCCATCGCTCTTTCTCCATCTAAGAATAGCTCCAACTTAGTGTGTCCTCCACACAAAGTTCACCTTTTTACTTCTTGGCACAAGAAATCCTAAAATCAATAGCTATCTCTTAAATTTTAGGTGCCACAAAGTATAACAGATTGATTAGGCTATCTTATCTCTCACGGTTAGGTAACTGCCTTGTGGCTCTGTTGTGCCCGAATGTTCGGTACGCTTAACTTATGCCAACTTCACAGAGCAAATAAAGGCAATAATGGTGGTAAACACTTATTTGATGAGCTGGCTGATCAACAAATTTTAGCATGGCTCTGACATCTTAAAAGCCATGAGGCAGGGAGCGCACCGAAGGACCTGGACAGACGCCTCGGGCTTCAGGTGGAGTTTTGCAGCACCTATCTGTCAATGTGATGGATGACCTTGTTCGCCAGACAGAATAACAACAACAAGGGAAGGAAAAATGGGAAGTAAGGTGGCTTGACAGTGATTTGTATGTACAGCGCAGGTGATGCAAGGGTCCATGTTGGGCCAGGACAGGGACTGTGCGTGCAGCCTCATGGGTTAATTGGAGAGGACACAGACTCTCGAACCGTGGGACGGCAAGTCAGGAGGGTGTGCGAGCGTGATCCAATTTGCAGCTGATGGTTGGCCGTCACGTGGCCTTCTGAAAATTAAATCTGCACTGAAATGAGACTTTTATGTGTTGAAGATTAGGTTTGACTCACAGTCAGGAGCTATTATTGGTTAGGACGTTAACTGGCACCTGGATTTGCACAATAAAGCCTGTTATGCATTTGAAATATTTGTTTTGTTATTTCATATTTTCATATTTCACGTCATGACAATTCTGAATTCTTGTGTTTCCTTTCAGGTGGAGGTCATCCGAACGACTAGTTGGGTAATTGTTCGTAAGGTCAAAGGACTGGAACATTAGTCTGTTTCATTAATCTGACCCCATTTCTGCAGGGATTACATATTTTTGGTAGGCCAAAACTCAGAAATATTTGAGCACTTTTGGTTCCATCGTCCTGAAGTCAATGGGGTTTTTAAATCGTATTTATGGTTAAATGCCTGAAATAATGTCTGTGGTTAACACAAGCTCAAGATATTTTCATGTTTTATTCAATGACATAAAATACATCAGTAGTACCTCCTTGTTATTTTTTAAAGCTTTTACTTGTCTTGAATACAAAGACTGAGGTCCTGTTTACACCTAGTATTAAGATGCGTTTTGGTCGATCGGATCACAGGTAGACGAGGGAGACACATTCCTGTTTACACCTGGTGTTTTAATCCATCTCTTTTGTCCACTTTCAACCACTTCTGTCCTGATTTCCTCTAGGGGAAGGTCTATAAGCTTGCACAATTTACATATGAACGCGCCTGGAGAAAACACAAAAACATATGGAGAGCAGCAGCTTTCGTTTCTGCTCTGACAGCCGCAAGACCATGTTGAACACGGTGAGTGTATGTTAGAAATCAGGAATGGTGAGAGAACATTGTATGTTTTTCATCTACAAACCTAACTTGGGTCTTCAGCCGACAAAGTTTAAATCCCGTATGGTTAGTGCGCTTCCCATAATGTTTACAAGAGTACAAGAGTTTGTGGCTGTTCGAACGCATGAGCGTACACCACAAAAGCAATCCGGTCGAATGCGTGTTCAACTACCTCTGAAAGTGGTTGAAAGTAGAAGCTTAAAAGGTTTTAGACCCCGTTTACACCTGCATTTAGCATTGTCCACTTGTGACCCGATCGACCAAAACGCATCTTAATACCAGGTGTAAACAGGGCCTGAAGGGACATTAGTCATCTCAACGAACAGAACACACTAGTCCTAAGATGTGATGCATCAGCTAACAATGTCGTTTGGGATACATTTACAAAGAAAAACTTTCCAAAGACATTTAACTGTCTAAAAGCTAATGCATAGTGTGCTGTTAGCATGCTAATTATGAATAATAACACCACTGTTAAAAACAAAAACAAAAAAAGATCTAGATAAACCAGTCAACATCTAGTTAATCAGCTAGTACATTGTTGGATGAGTCAACTATCATGTTTCATCACTATTGAGGTGTATATTTTGGCGAATTATTTACGTCTAGTTACATTTAGATGTCTATATATACACTCTTTTGTTTCCCATTCCCCTTTTAAAGGAATTGAAAGTAATAATGTGTTTATCTGAATTTAATGTAATCTTTAAACAGACGGACGAATGGACGGACGGACGGACAGATAGATAGATAGATAGATAGATAGATAGATAGATAGATAGACTTCTTCCAATGTTGTTGGGCCTCATTGACTTTAATTGTATGGGCAAAAACAGCTGAAACATTCTTCAAAACTTTTTTGTTTTGTCTCTGTGTTTGTGTCTTTCCCTTTAAATAAAGCTGCGTTAGATCCTCAAAAAATTGCTCTCACCAAGACTCCCTTGATTATATTAAATCACTGGGTAATGTGGTGAATAATTTTAAAAATAAACTCATTTTAAAATATTACCTTCATAATTTCAGAACAAACATCCACCTATTCATTTCATGAAGTCTGTATCTCATTTTGCATGCATTAAGGGAATTATGGGCCATTGGAAGATGAAGAGGGCTTCCGCAGCACTAGGCGAACATGGGAAGTTCATATTTCATTCACTTACGCAGTTACTTGTGGGTCAGTGTGACAGCATTAATGAGCTGTCATTAGAGAGGAAGAGAGAGCGATTGTGAGAGAGACAGAGAGAAGGCTAGTTCTAAGCTGATGAGGTGTAATAGATAAAAGAAAAGACCATTACTAATGGCTAACTGAGTCTAAAGAGACCATCATCCGTGAGGACGAAAGTTATGGCCCCTAATTTTTGAGGCTCGATGCTCTGAAAAAAGTCGCTTTTTAATGCTTCTCGTGTCAGTCGTCTTCATTGCATATAATCGACCTTGAACGGCACAACTGTCCACCTCGCTAATTAAGTAGATGATATAGAGATTTTATTCCTAGTGACAGGGAACCATTTTCACCTCTGCATGAAAAAAAGAGGACATAAAATGACAGCGGTAAAATTCTGGGTTTGCCATGCAAATACTGCACGTTATTAGATTCAGTCGCCACACATGGATGACGGATTCATGTTAATAAACGAGCAAAGACTGCAGATGCACCACATCATAAGCAATCTAACACATCATAAGCTTAGCGTGACTAGATGTCACATTTTTCCAGGAACAAGCCTGCTTTTCACAAGATTTATTTGCAGTTTGTCCTGTTCACTATAGAGCATGCCTAATAAAGTTTATA
This sequence comes from Rhinogobio ventralis, assembly GCA_039654625.1. Classification (NCBI taxonomy): domain Eukaryota; kingdom Metazoa; phylum Chordata; class Actinopteri; order Cypriniformes; family Gobionidae; genus Rhinogobio; species Rhinogobio ventralis. Next base: position 10,119,937 of record CM077216.1, read on the forward strand.
AGTAAGTGTCTGCATTGTTTTAGCACCTGATTCGCTATTATGCAATTCAGGTAACATTTTCAGTGCATGCACAATACCATATAATTGTTCAGACAATATTAGACTTTTTTTAAAATTTATCTTTATCTGCATGTATCAATCACGATTAATCGATTGCCCAGCACTAAAATTTAGCTAAATTATCTTCTAAAACAGGTACAATATGTTTGGTCACCCAAATTACTATGTCACTAGTATACATTAACCTGTATCATAAATAAAAACCAAGCCATCAAACCAAAAATACCCAGAAAATAAAAATTCTCTTTTAGTGTCTAGTGTACTGTCTGCAGAGTTGTCATTCTCAAGATGACCTTTCATGGCAGAAGTTCAGAACAAAGGTGATGGCTGCAGTCCGCCCCATGCTGACCACACAAACTGAGTCACAAAAACAGGAAGCCCTTTCACCTCCCTGTCGAATCTGAAACGTAGGTGAAGAACTCCATGGAGTTGATCAATCAGAGGTACGATACATTAATCTGTCTTGACAAGCCGGCTCTCCCAATAGAGTTCATCTGAAGGGCTGGGATGCGATCCAAACCTTTGCCAGAGTGATGAAGCTGGACTGACAACAGAAAGTCGAGGTTAGTGTTCGCATTTCAACAATAGCAAGGGTTTGTGGAACTAGCTTTAGAAAGAAGTGAGCTAAATTTGGGGCTGTCTAATATTTCATGCATTCTAACTTATTTACACTGTTAACAAGTTGGATTCTCATGTTAAACATAGCCAAAATTTCAAAAAACAAGTATGGAGTATTTCTGTACCTAATAAACTAAAGTTTTTTTTCAAATATGGCCCTGTATGAGGTCATTAAGGGCGGAATTCCTTGTATGGGCACTTCTCCCAGATGAACGTGTGCGCACATCAACCAGAGCAAGAGCATGTCTATCGACGAGCTTCGTTCGGGTTACGGAAGCTGTCGGCAGTGCTGTCATTTTGTTTTTAGACCACGAAATCAACAATGTCACTAAAGAAGTGTGTTTCTGGTTGTGAGGGAAAGATAACCTTGTTCAGCTTCCCAAATAACCCAGAGTTAAGAAAACAGTGGATGCAGTTTGTTTTTACGGAGCAGCAACGAAATTCTGCAAGTGTGTTTGTTCCCGGTCATGAGTGAAATGTGTTTTGTTTGCAATCGGCGCGCAAGTGCATATAATGTAAACAACACAAACGTATAGTGAATCGAAAGTTATCCAGGGATAATGCCATGATGTATTGTGTGTGTGTGTGTGTGTGTGTGTGTGTGTGTGTGTGTGTGTGTGCTTGTGACTCTTTAGCTCCACCCACTGCACGCCTTCACAAGTTCAGCTGTTTTTCGGAAAGAATCGGTACAGCGTATCTGTCTTTTATAAATCTGATAAAACTAAAGACTCTTCGGAAATATGAAGATGCAGTACTACTCTATAGGTACTCAAGATTAACATGAGATTGGCAGAGACTGTGTGTGTTATGTACCCTTTAAACAGAGATCACGTTTCTCCCACGATTCTAAACAACCAAACAAAATAACACGTACTTTACTAATTGATAATAATTGCTGCATTCTATTTAAAATGTTTAATCAATCTCAATGAATTATTTTTTTTTAATGAATGATTCAATGACAAATACATTTGTTTAAATGTCTTGTCGTCCCCTGGTGTAATTGATACAATAATTGAAGCGCCATGTTACTTTCAAAAGATGATTTACTCTTTTTTGATCAATACCAAAGACATCAGTGTTTATATATAATCTTTCATTAGTACTTCTGTGATATTATATATTTGTAACACAGAAATAATTATACTGTGTGGTTGAAATACTGTTTGTGAAGCTATTTCATACTTGACAACTATATAATAAAAGAAGCATTACCATCTGCATCAAACTGTTCTCAAGGGTGAACTTCAGCCTCCACATCCCACTCACCATCTCAGTTCTTAACAGGTAAAGGAACAAATATGGCCTAAATATCTCCACATGTGTAAAATGTAAGTTACTTAATATTAACTTCTTGTTTGTTGAATGGTTGGATGCGCACTTCAAAATCTCGATGGAAATAACAAGTCATCTGGGTACTTTTTGCCAACAGTTTTATGAATACTGTAAATTTGGACATACTACTCTTTTCACATACTGTTTTTTGCCTAATATAGTATGTGATTTCACATGCAGCCAGTGACTTGTTTTATTCATGTATGAATGAAACAAGTGATTTTAAATCAATTACTTGAATGAATGATTAATTGACTCTTACATCAAAAATGAAATCAGAGGGCAGAAACTGTTTTTTGCTCAGATATACATGACATTAAGGAAGTAAAATAGTTGTGAATGCTGTTTCTTGGGTTTAAACCATGACAGGGAGGGGTGTTTCAATTTCATAAAAGCCTAAAATAATATGCTATATATATCTACTGAGAGCAAATCAGCTTTGATCTACAAATCTAATATCATTTATGGAGGAACCTTTCATTGTCCTTGAGTTTCTCCATTGAACTCTGTAACCCTCATCTGAAGACTATTTTTGCCCTAAATTTAGCTCCGAACATAATTTTAGATGATCATTTTTATCGACGTTGTCATTGAAATGTCCCAAAAAAATCACAGGAATCTCACTTCATTTCTTGTACATCTCAATTACCATGCCTGACCAGAGTCAAGATTGAGTGCTTCCTAATACGATCCACTGGTTTTTATGAGATGTTCACATTCGCAAGTCCTGCCCAATTTTCTCCACTCCTCTTTTATTGGATGGTCTCTTGGTGGCCTAAATGATTACACGGCACATTTTTGCCGCTCGCCCAAGGAAACTGACAGGTCTGTAATTACTTGTTTAATGAAGCAGACCTCTTAGGACCTGTCGAGAATATTATAAGAGACGTTTCAACATTCTGGCCATCACAAAGAATAATCAAAATAAACACAGGATGAAGGACGTATCACTTATTTATCCTTCAATAGAAAGAGCAAATGACACACCATTAAGTAAACCATTTAGTCTGGCTTGCTATCAGCACATTATTGCCATATTTTACCCTATTATGCATTACAAAGAGCAGTCCCTCCTTAATGTGACAGCCAGACTGTGGTGTGATACATTTCCAGCTTTACAAATAAAAAGCACAAAATAGTGTTTTCAGACACTTGTAATATCGGAGCTTAATAGAGTCGTGCCACAATGTCTCAGACAAAATTACTTACGGGAAAAAAGTCTTTGTATGTCTTTTGTTTGTCTAATCTCATTGAGTCCTTCACAACAGCTAAAGTGAGTTGCTCCAACTAGAGAGGACCATTGGAGAGTTCGAGGATCAGTGCATCATTCAGAACTGCTGTTGCAATTTGCAGAATTAAGATAAAGTAGAATTAAAATTAACTGAAATCTAAAGAAATTCATATAACTATTTTTATGACAGACAGAATAACAGATGGATGAATAGATCGATAGCTAGAATGATAGATAGAATGATAGAATGACAGAAAGACAGACAGATAGACAGACGGATGGATGGATGGATGGATAGATGGACAATCCATCCATCTATCGGTCTTTCTGTCGTTCTATAATTCTACCTAGCTACTCTCATTCTAGCTATTATTCTGTCCATCTTTTAATCCATCTGTCATTCTGGATAGATAGATAGATAGATAGATAGATAGATAGATCCTTGTCATTCCAATTCAACTTAATTAAGTTGTGGCCAACTTAATTTAAATTCGCACTCATTAATTGAAAGGGACGCAATTCTTCAATACTGAATTTTTACAACCCTGAACCACTGAAAACTCGGCATAGCTCCGAGGTCAAAGGAGGAGGCCCATTTCAGCATGACACTGAATCGATAATCTTCAACTGAGACCTTTCGCGAGAGATAGTGGTCTTCGAACAATGCTGCACCTCTCAAGAAAGACTTGAATCACAGGGCTCTCCCATAATTCATCAAGCCCTCGAGATGGTTGGCGAAAACGCCGATACGCCAATAGCGAGGACTGCGACGAGAAACAGAGATATAGAGAGATCATGTGAGAGCGAACAGGCGAAAGAAAGGGGAGGACAAAGGGCATCAGGACTGCCATAAATCAACATCCTTCCAAACTGTCACATTCATTCTTGCTTGATGTCTGTTCAGCACTGGATGGCAGGGAGCACAGACTTCATAAAATTCCTCTAGCTTACAGTCCGATGGCATGATATTACAGTGGTGAGATACTCCAGTCAATTCATCTTTATTTTGGTGGTATCTGCCGTGTGAAAACTACTTTTCAAATATAACAGGCCTGAATAGGAGTGGAGACCATATCTCAGACAGTGCAATGCACAGCTTTTCCAACATTTCTACGGAGTGGAGATTTGCGGGCATATTTATACACATGCTAAATTTATCAAGCTGTCAAACTAAAGCTTACATGTCTTAAAGTCCCTCTGTAGTAAATAATTGTGTCCCTTAAAACTCATCTTTGATCACCAAAATGAAATATTTAAACGTTTTTCCTTAAGAAAATGTTTTTTCTTCATGGCTTAGCTTGAATGTAACTCTACACCCTTGCTTCTAGTACACGCTGTAACATGAATATGCAAATTAGCCCCGCCTCCACTCACTTGCACAAGCTCAGAGATCCATTCTGCCAACTTACTGAGGTAAACGCTGCACAATGGTATCGCTCTATACAACGTCGGACGCATAATAGTAATTAATATGATTAGCCTTTTGCTTGACTATGTTATTAAACAGCTAATAATGTGTTGCTAATGTTAAAATACACCGGGATAACATGGATTCTCTTGAGACTCTCCTGCTTCAGAGCGGTCACAGTTAAGTTAATGATATGCTAAAGCCCGCTGGCATGTATTGATGTGATTGGATACAAGCTAATTTGTGACGCCAGAAACACCAGCGATTTCAAACCTCATTTTTTAGACTGTCGGAAAATACTCAGCAAAGGTGTTGACTTATGAGTTTGCACAAGGTTTGTCTTTAAGCATATTAAAACACCACATAGACATATAAACAACATTAAAAACTTGATTCAACATTGAAGAGTTGAAATGTTTTCTTGACTACTATGAAGGTGAAAAGGCTGAGCTAAAAGGCTGCATTTAAATTCTGTACAAGGGGTGAAAAGCTGCAGGGCTTAGCATATAGATTTTGAGGTTTTGAAGAGAAAAAAGTTTTGAAGAGAAATTTGAACCCTGCCTTGTTTATGCAAAGCAAGATGTCTCCTTATAACTAAACTCACACACCCAACAGTTCTTAAAATGGTTCTTTTGGCAAGGATTCATGGAAAGAAGCATCGGTTCTTATCCCAAACACCAATCAATTACAAAAAGGAGCAAGTGTTTTGGTCACTTTGACCTGCTTTTAAAACAACTTACATTTGCTGAGCTTCACAAGATTACACAATTTCCCTGATGAATCAACTGTTCAGAAAGCCTCAACTGCTAAAGAACTCAAATAGAATTCTCAAAAATCTGGGGTAATTCTGCAAGTTGTCACTTCATTAGGGTCAATGTTTAAATTAAATGGGTGTGTACATACCTGCCTTGAGGACTTGTAATTTCAGATGTAGTCTGATTGTCTTCATTCAGCAGCAGGCAGAGTGACTCAAAACTTCCTTGTCGCAAGCAATTAATGGAGGACTTTTTTTGTGATTATGGCTTCGGTAATTACATTGATGGTGTCGATGATTAGAACAACTATGCCTGGAAGGTATAGCTGAATGAGAGGGAAACTGATCAGCATCCCTGATTTCTCAAGCACAACCTGCATTTCTAAGCCAAAACCTGGAACCTGGAAGTGATAAGCAGGATGCCCAACTTGCTTTATCTACAGAGGAACATGGCTGCCAGGGCCATTTTCAAATGCCCATTTCAGTCATGGTCCTTGACGTGTGGCTCTGTGGGAATGCATGTTCTATGTGCCCCTTACTTGTCCATTACCAGGGCTGGGTTGGAACAAGTCTTTGAATAACATACTATTCACCTCACATCCACACTTGACATTGTACTCTCACACAGCCTTGTGACCTTAAAGGCCTCAAGCAGCTCGTGATGTTGAATGCTGTAAATTTGACTCTATAATTGCAGTCATTATATTTCCTGTAGAACTATTGGTTTAATTGACCCAGCAATGAGCTAATGCTTTGATGTTGCCAGGGGGGCGCCGTACAACTGCATATCGCGGTTACAGGCCCTCGGAACGTGTGCAGAAGAGGTGTAGAGAAGACTTGATGAACTTAATAGCTCTGTTTACACCTGCCAAACTGCTTGTTCATCTTTTTTTCACTCTAAATGTCATTCCGACGGCCATGGAGGTTGAGTGCTGTCAGACCCGAATGCACTGTTGGAGCGGGCTGTGTGATTTTTAATAGAGTTCGGCCCATGCCTGATCCTCCTAAATGGGTAATTGCGTAGACCAAAGGAGGGGGTTAGATGGACCCCGGCCAGCGCAAAGAACGGCTGAACTAAAGGGATTGAGAAAAATCCATTGTTTAACTACTGTCTACAAAGAATAAGCATATTACAAGCTAGAAAGTTGAATCACAAGCCTTACAATATTGCTCAATTTTACAATACTCCAGTTGCTTTTCTGAGGACTTTGAACGATTTTCTGCATCTGTTCTGCACCCAGTGTTGGGGAAAGTTACTTTTAAAAGTAATGAATTACATTGCGTTACTCCCTTAAAAATGTTTTTATTGTGTTACTTAGTTTCTTCTTAAGAAAAGTAATGCATTACGTTACTTTTGCGTTACTTTTTCTCACCTGGGCTGGGCTTGTTTTTGTTTTTTCTACTTTTGGGCAAATGTAAAGGACCCTTTACAACAAAATTGAAACAATAGACCTCAGGCTGAAGGAAAGGCAAATTCATGTGTGTACAGTAGAGGGCATAGCTCAAACAAACCTTTCAGCTGTGCTGCCATTCTGGATTGCAGATGTCACCTTTATTTATAGAAAAAGAATAAGAAGCAGGAGCAGAAGCAGGAAATAAAAGTTTAACACTATTACTTTACTAATAAAAACAAAAAAACTAAAACAAATTTTTGCTTATGGTTAACTGAGTCATCGAAGGTTAACAGCAAGTACATTGGTCAATAAAGTCAGATTACATGCATACAAATATTTGTTTTATTTAACATATTAAATTTTTGGAGGTTTGCCTAGTAAATGGTGGGTAAAGCATACTTGGCAGCAGGTCAGGCCGCTGCATGTCTGCACACATTAGCTATCGTGCAGGTGTACCAGGCCGACCTGCTAAGGGATCTGGGCAGTAGTGATGAGGTGGGGGCTGATGTTATAACAGAGTTGCGTCAGTCAGCTGATTTAGCTCTCCGGGCCACCAAGGAGATGGCCCGATGTTCTATGGCAGCCCTGGTGGCCACGAAAAGGCATTTATGGTTGAACCCCACCAAAATCAAAGAGAGGGACAAAAGTTTTCTGCTTGACGCCCCAATTTCTCCTACTGGCCTCTTCAGTGACGCAGTCCAAACTGTCACCGAGAGGTTTCAGGAGGCTAAAAAGCAGTCGGTGGCGCTCAAGCAGTTTCTCCCTCTCCGTGTCCAGGTCCCTGTGGTGACAAGTACCAAGCCGAGTACCAGCTCCTCACACAGGGCGCAGCAGAAGCAGAGCGTCGCTTCCCGTGCTCCCCCACAGAAAGAGTGGGAGGCGGGGCGGCGCTTGCAGTCGAAGTCTTCGAGGGGTAGAGCTGATCTGAAGACAGTCATTATCGCCAAGAAGGCTTTGTCGGAAAAAGTCCTGACACCAGCAACGTCTGGACTTTGAGGGTAGTCCCCTCCGAAAAAGGCGGTGTTCACCTCTGCATACAGTGCCCGTCTTCCTTCGGTGCCCTCAGGGGGCCACATTGCTAACCCCGCCGCAATGCCGTTGCGTCTTCAGGGCATCCGCATACTCAATTACATTGATGATTGGTTGATTTTGGCTCAGTCAGAGCAGATGGTGGTTCAACATCAAGATGTTGTTCTCTCCCACATGAAGATGTTGGGGTTCAGACTAAACTCAAAGAAAAGTGTGCTTTCTCCAGTTCAGAGGACCACTTATCTGGGCATAGTCTGGGATTCGGTGGCAATGCAGGCTCATCTATCGCCTGCACGCGTAGCATCGATACTCTCAGCAGTCAAAGAACCAAAGCTAGGCCGGTCACTTACTGTCAAACAGTTCCAGAAACTGTTAGGTCTTATGGCAGCAGCGTCCAACGTGATACCTTTTGGCTAGCTGAACATGAGACTGTTGCAGTGGTGGTTCAGAACCAAGGGATTCTCCCCGAGGGGAAATCCACTTTGCATGATCAAAGTCACGCGGCGATGCCTTCGTGCTCTGCTCATGTAGAAAAAGGTCCTTGGTTTCTGTCTCAAGGGCCTGTGCCCTGAGTGGAGCTCAGGGTCGTCGCGTTACACTAATGACGGATGCTTCCCTCACGGGTTGGGGGGTGGTCATGAGTGGCCGCTCGTCTCAAAGTCTATGGCGGGACCATCAGCTTTCGTGTCATATAAATCGCTTGGAAATGATGGCAGTATTTCAGGCTCTGAAACACTTCCTGCCAAATCTCAGGGATCACCATGTGCTTGTTCGGTCAGACAACACATCGGTGGTCTCTTATATAAATCATCAGGGGGGTCTGCGGTCGCGCCCCTTGTACAAGTTGGAACACCAGATCCTCCTGTGGGCCCAAGGGAAACTGCTGTCTATCAGGGCAGTTTATATCCCGGGGGTCCTGAATCAGGAAGCAGACATACTGTCGAGGCAGGGGCCGAGGCCTTTTAAGGGAGGATCTGGCCACTGTGTTACAGGGCCTTTCTGTGGCTCCCTTCGAGCCTATTGAGGAAGTGTCTGAGAAGTTTCTCACACTTAAAACTATTTTCCTTATGGCTATCTTGTTTCTTAAAAGAATTGGAGACATTCGGTCCCTCTCGGTTGTTCCCTCATGCTTGGAATTTGCGCCTGGCATGGTGAAGGCTTTTCTTCACCCTAGGCCAGGTTATGTTCCTAAGGTTCCTACTAGAGCTGTAAGTCATATTGTGCTTGAGGCCTTTTGTCCTCCTCCTTTTTGGACATCAGATCAAGAGAAACTTAATCTGCTGTGCCCGGTGAGGGCTTTGGATGCTTATGTCCACAGAGCTGCCCTGTGGAGGAAAGCTAAACAGTTGTTTGTGTGCTTTGGGTCACTAAGGAAAGGTTACCCTGCATCTAAGCAGAGAATGAGTAAGTGGGTGGTTGAGGCCATCTCACTTGCTTATGAGGCAGCCGGACAGCCTTCACCTTTGGCTGTTCGGGCGCACTCTACCAGGGGTATGGCTGCTTCTAAAGCTTTATTATCGGGGGCTTCCCCTTTCAAGATGTCTGTGATGCTGCAGGCTGGTCCTCACCGCATACATTTGTCAGTTTCTATGAACTGGATGTTTGCTCCACTCCTGGGGCGCAGGTGCTATCATAGTAGTGTGCGCTTCGGTTTCACACATATGGTCCACTTGCTCTTATGGCCATGTGGGTATTGCATTCTCACAGCGTTTTCAACGTCTTGGTTACGTATGTAACCTTAGTTCCCTGTAGAGGGAACGAGACGCTGCGTCGCCCTGCCATACTCCCTGTGTGCCCGTGATCGACTTACTTCAGGCTTTTCAGAAGCTAGTATCTGTTTGCTTTCGCAGGTGCTTTATAGTTTCCAGGCCTATGACGTTCCGCCATTTCATTGGACTGATTTCACACGTGCTTCATGACGCAATCAAGCAGAGGCGTTCTCACAGCGTTTCAACTCAGCGTCTTGTTCCCTCTTCAGGGAACTAAGGTTACATACGTAACCGAGATGTTTTGTGCACAATAGGCTACTTGTTGTAGCCATTAAAACGTATTTTGTTTCGTATTTATGTTTAAATATTATAGCCTAATGTTATTTTTTTATTTAATCTATGTTGATTATGAAAAGTGAACAGCACGAGTAAGAAAGGACACATCATAAGAAGCGTAATATGTCAGAAGACATGGAGTGGTCATGACTTTGACCACTTCATTAAGCTTTGTTTTGTAGAAAGCCTTTCTTTAAAGTGAATTTCGTTTTGTATCAATTGTATCTTAATTTTAATCAATGTTTCATCCGCCAATTGCCTGGATTAAATAAATAAGAAGCAAATATAGCAGACAATAGCCTATAATAGGCTCTTGCGTGATCATGCATTGCACAACGTGTCTAATAAATGAACTGAAACTCGAAATTATATTTGAGTATTGTGTGTATCGGATAGTTTACAAAATAAAATGATTCAGAAAATTTTTGCCATTGAAATGGGGAAAAAGTCTCCCAATCAACCTGAATTCACCCTATACTCTATGAAATCATAATTGCATTGCATTATGTTGTTTTAAATCCCAAATATTTTACTTATAACATTCATCATTACCAATTATTCAGTTATTTGTATTTACTGAACACTGAATTGTGTTCAGTGTTATTACTGTAAAGATATTACAGTTTCTTTTAGTTTTTTTTAGCATGAGACTTCTTTCAAAAACATTAAAAATAGTAATGTCAAATCTTGTGATCATTTAAAATATAATAGGCCTATGTAATGTGCCTTTGGCTCCCACTTTATATTGTTAACTATATTCTAAATAAAACTAAAACAAAAGATATTTCTTTTGTCCTGTTTCTTAATTCAGTTACTTACATTTTTTTTTTTTTTTTTTAAACCACGCATAAACTTTATTCTCTCAAAAATACAAGCATGTACATACATGTTGCTAACATATTATGATAGCCCAGTTTGTGCTAAATACAGTGTAAGGACATTTTTGCCATTACTATGTTTAAAAAAAACACAAATGTCAGAGCATGTCAAAACTTCTTAAGGGGCCCCAAAACTGTGCAGCCCTCTAGGGGTTAAACCCAACAGTTGGGTTTGTCCATATTTGACCCAAACATAGGTTGAAACAACCCAGCATCTTTAGAGTGTAGGGTGTTTTTCTCAGAAGAAACATCTGAGAAGCAAGAAATGTCTCCACAGTTATGTCCACAGTTAATCTCATTGGTGTCTAAAAGAAACAACTGAGATATTAAAGCAAGTTCTTGGTAAATGTAGACCTGTCCTAATGCACCAAATAGACATTGTCAGTTCTTTATTGCAGTCTCTCAAATGGCTCAACACAATGCCTTTTTTTCCCAGAATGCTGTGCATCTAAAAGGCTATTATTGTTTAATGGTCCCATCCCCATGACGAAGAAGTCCCAATGGGGTTCTTTCTCTCTCTATGGAAGTCTCTGCAGGCTTAACAGGCCAATTAGACACCAGCCAGTTTATTAATAAACACATCTGCAGGGAAGGTGGGCCCTGTCTTTTCACCACAGGTCTTAAGGAGCTGGCGCTGGATGCTGACAGTCCCCTGCTGAAACTGAGTACCGCCGTCCTTGCAGTTGCCCTTTAAACTGATCTTAGCCTGTTTGTCTTCTAGTGAAATGATTAAGGCTTGTATTTGAGTTGAAAGCTGGGAAAATTGGCACTAAATCAGCACAAAAGCCAGCTCCCACCTAAAAGTTGAAAAGATTTAAAAAACATTTCAGTTTCAGACCACGCACTGTCTGATAATGATGGCGATTAAAATTAAATGGTCTGCTAGTTTTTCAACAGCATATAGTGTAGTACACCCTTACTGAACAGTACATGCCTATAAGGGAGATTTTACATTAGAGATTTTGGTGCAGGCTTACTTTTCATTTGATTGGTTAATTTGGTTAGTGTCAAAGTGGTACATTAACTTTAAAGTTTGAATCACAATCATTTGTGTGATGTAAAAATGTTACAAAATTGTTTAGTTTAACTGTAATCATACCAGTTTTGGTATGATATCATATTTGCGATATCAAATTAACAGACCTAGATAATGTAGCTTGACTTTGTAAGAATCGGTTTTACTGCTAAGACAAAAGCTGAAGATCCAACCCCCTGCAATAGAACAATAAAACTCACTAATCTGGGGAGAAGATCTCACAGAAAGAGTGTAGGACATCAGCCTGCCCAAAACTTCTCCCCCTCTCCCTCACCGACTCCCTTCCCTCTGATTCAAGTCACAGAATGCAAATATACCACAGATGATGTATCTTGTAAATCTATTGTTTTTCCCTTTCATGTTTGGTATATTTTTAAAGGTCTCAGTGTGATTGGTAAAATGGTCTCAACTTCACTGCTGCCACTGGTAGGATGAGAAAGATTGAAACTTATGAGAATTCTGTTCTCCCTTTTTGAGTGGTCTCTTCAAAGATATCTGATCCTCTCCCCCAAACTAGGTGTTGTGTTGCAAATATTTACAAACCCTTTGTTCTGGTCTGGGTATTTAAGAAAGGGTAGCAGGGCTGCCATTTGGGAACTTTCTGTAGCCAGAGCCCACATGCAGTGCTGTGTCAGTGTCCTAGAGGCACTCACACACACTGTGTGTACTGTGCCAGATATAATGACTCTTTGAAACTATTTTCATATTACTTTGTAATTGTATTTTATATTTTTATGCTGAAAGTTGTGTATCATGGATTCGTGTTTAATTATTTTTATGTAAGTTCTGTATGGCCAAAATAAATGTTAATCTTAATTTATCTTGTATTATTCTGAAATCATTATTTTAGTAGTGTCACATGCAGAGTTAGTAGGAGTTACCGCAAATCTTTCTGTCAGGGCAGATCTATACAGAGGACCCCATGACTGGAGCATGGCGCTAAGCATGAGGGGCAATCCGATTTCTGACTGTCACTGTTATTAAGTTGCAGCTCTCGTGACTATTAATACAATTACGCTTTTTGAGTAACTCACTTAAAGGTAAAATAGTTCATTCTGCAATCCTCTGTAATATCGGAACTGACCAATTTGTGTCCGTGAGGTAATGTAAATTCACGAGCATTAGTCTCTGAGCGACTCTGGGTCCCATGGTGGAACGAATATTTGAAATTAAGAGGTACTAAGAGAAATCAACGATTTAAATTGAATCACAACGAATCATCAGCTGTTAAATTACAAGTGTAAAAAATGTAACGAAGTCACAGAAAATTGGAGTCAGATCACTTTATTCATGGAGTCAGATTTAAAATTAGATATCAATAAATTAAGTGAATTTAACAGAAATGCTGAAAAGGCTTACACGCAGCTAAGCCGTTAGATTCCGTGTTTGGGCTAACGGATGGAGCTTACAACTTTGGCCAGCCTGGCACATTAATAGACTAAAGGCAGATTTGTACTTTTGCGTCGAACCTACACCGTAGGCTGTGTGTAGCACGTGTAGCCTGACGTACACCTCTCCAAAAATGTAACAACACGTCAATTCTACGCGAACCGCAAGCACTGTGATTGGTCTGCTAGAACCCCTCCCTAAGGTAAAAAAAAACGAAATATGCGATAGCATCGCATTTCCTCATAGGCATTTCCACTTGCGGATTATAAATGATCTGTTTGTCAACTCAAGCTGAAACAAAGTTGCTGTCTATTTGCCACCATCACTGCTGCTTTTTCTTTGGCTTTTGCCTTGATACTATGGGTTACTAAATAAAAGGTTTTCTAAATAAAAATGGTGCTAAATAAAACTAAAAGTGGTTCATTGGCTTGTAATCATAGGGGAACCACTTTAAGTGCTATATAGTACCGATCTTTAAAGGGGCAATACAGAACCTTTGTCAAATGGTGCTATGTAGAACCATAAGAGGTACATTCATTCAAAGATTACAGCCAATCACCATGTCTTATATTTCTCTCATCCTCATTCCTCCTTCCACATAATTAGCATAACTGCAACTGACAGCTCTCAGTATCCAAACTGTCTTGTTGCATCCCACCACTACCCCATTTTCCTTCTTAGATTTTAGATATGTTACTCCACTATCATATGCATCATATTTTCTGAGGTCAAGTCTTGTGTGGGGGGCTTGGAATATTTCCTTATAGGGGGGCCTTGGGGGCGAAAAGGTTGAGAACCACAATATCTTCAGGAACCTTAACCACTGAAGAACCACACTGGGCTTAACAGGTTCTTTATACAGTAGCGGTGCTATATAGCACCTCAACCGCCCCAAAGAACGACTGAAGAACTGCTGAAGAACAAATTTTTTTGTGTGTGTACGTAGGTCTGACACATACATATAAATCAGCCTTAAGACTAAATCGGACACATTGTATTTAATATTACAGTTAACCCAGACAACAAACATAATACAAAAAAGGTGGAAGCATTATGGAAAATGCTAGCCTAGGAACGTACATTTTTAGAACAGATGAGGTAACAAATAACAAGAAACACCAAAATTAAAACTGCACAAAGTGTGAAGACAGCAAAACACGGTACAAACTATTTATCATCGTTACAGTTACAAGAGACACCCACCAATTTTAAAATTGCAATGACAAAGATCATCATACAGATTTATCAATGACATTAAAATCACAAGCTTAGCCCTTACCTGACAAGCAAGAGGTGGATTTATTTCCCAGTAATCAAATAAGCACTGGGTCTACTTTGACCCCACTGACAGTTCCTGACAAAATTTTTGCCAAAGGTTGGAAAAAGAAAAAAAGATTTAATGATAGTCATCCATCAAAGAGCAACCAAAGAGAGTGTTCTAGCCGACCCAGAAATGTCAAAGTGTTCTTCAGTTCTGGAGCTGCAATGGGGAGGCCGGGATTTTAAAATGTATCGGCAAACTATTGGTTTACTAATGAGGAGCATGTGAGAAAGTTGCTTAGGAAAGTAGAACATTTCTTTTGAATGCGAATGGTAATCTATCATATGAATGTGAATCTATCTATCATATGACAAGGGCAGGGTGCCATTAGTAAAGTGGACTAAAACTACAGTGAAAAGGTTGGATAAGATCTGGGACCTGGAGCCATATTTGATTTTATTCTTTATTATTTAACGTATTGGAGTCTATTTAATGTACACTGCCATAACTACATAATTGCTATATCCATTTGGAAGGCGAGTCACTACGTTTACATGCACTTTAAAATTTAGATTTTAATATTGAGCTAAAGAAATAATTAATCTTTTAAAATGTCATGTAAACACTAGTCCAGCTGGTTTTTGACTAGCATACCAACATAAAGTGATTGTAGCTCAACTTTTCTCAGCATGTGTACAAATTAGTGGTGGGCGATATAGCCTCAAAATTATATCACGATATTTCAAGAATATTTGCGATAATGATATTTATGACGATATAGAAAAAAATATATAGAACAAAGTTTTATTGGTGATTACAGCTGGTAGGCAGCAGCATTAGTGCAAACAAAATGAAGGGCATTTTCCATCCTTATCCAGTGAGCTACTGTCATTGATGACAGAATACCTCATTTGAAGTGTAAATGTATTGTCATAAGGTGCCAGCAGCATCATAGTCACACAGCACAGTCAAACGGTAGCAAAGTAAAAAAAAAAAAAGTAGCCTTGGTACAAGTTGGTAGTGTTTTCACTGGAAATCTTAAGTGAAAGTATAACATAACTCCTTAACATTTTAGTTTAACAATAACTAAAGTAATTTATGCCATGGTCTGTCTGAATATTCAATTCTGATTGGCTGGAAGGTGTGCAATTAAATCGTTTAATGCACAGGTATTTCCAAGTCAGTTGAATCACCGTTCTATAATAATGCAATGAATCAATGAAGCGCGCACACACACACACACACACACACACAGAGACACGTACATGTCACTCGCATACAGAGAGCGGAGATCGCGCTGCGCATTCAGGAGCACAGAGACTTGTTATCAACGCTGTAGCGTCAAAATCAAGCATAGCGTCAGTTCTGGCAGGTCACGTTAGTCAAGCTCGCATCAGCTGACTGTCAGCTAATCACGTCTACCTATAGGAATGTCTATCACAGCATACATATATAAGCTCCTTTAGTACTATCAGCAGCTATTTTGTTTCTTCAGAGCTCATTTACCCTCCTCCATCCCTAGATCCTCCTCTCGTCCAGTCAGGATTTGGTATTCTGATTCCCCTTGAATCAGACTAAATTCACGATTATTTTGTACATTTAAATATCAACATTACATTATGTTGGTTCTGTTCTGTTTACCCTAAGGGGGGTTATTGCTGCTCTCCCTGCTCTTGGAGTTGGGAGTTCTTGCCCAGAACAGAACCATACCGCCAATCCAAACTTTATGCTAATTGTCAATCATCTTTGAGGATAGTGGTCCTGACAGAAGTGTCTATTTGCACTTTACTCTTGTTGTTGTCTATAGGAGAAACAATTGAGAAATTCTCCTTATGCGACAACATTCGCCTAATTGAAACAAACCAATTCTTCTCTTTAACAAACCCTGAACTAAAGGTTTCCTCTTGTTTGTAGCGGACACAGAGCGTACCAGGCGAGACGAACTGAATCTGCACAAATGCCATTCGCTTCCTGCTGGCACATTTGACCCATCAGCATTACTCTTGGTTTTTATCCAGTCTCGCATGACTCAACTTCCAAATAAACGTAGCAAAACACTCCCTTTTCAGCGACTACCATGGTGTGACAATCCCGGGCACGGTTTGTCGGCGCTGGAGGCCATCCAAACCGCATCATTGACTGTTGCAGGAAAAAATAACAGCGTGCCATGGAGTGAGTGGTGTCACTTCCTGTCAGAAGGCCAGGAGAGAAGAGCATAGAGACTATACATGTCAGGAATGTCTGTGTTAACAGATGAAAATAGCTGTTATGCTACTCAGAAAAGGTCTAGGGAGCATAGCGTACTAATGTTAAAATAAACTACTGAGACACCATAGGCCATTTAGCACTGAGGTAAAAAGGATGCTGTCAACCTGGGTTGCACTGATGGAAATCATTGCCGTACTCAGGTAGTTGACTAATTAATGAAGCCTATGACTGGAACAATTTGACTGATTTGCACCTAAACTCTCAGTTTTTTTGATAAATGTTGTTGTATGCCACAACATCTGCTACTTTGGAATTCAGTGAAATTCTTAGGCCCCGTACACATGGAGAAGCGTTTAGTATCGTATCAGCGTTTCGTCCAGACAGATCCAGCATTTTGGGAGGCTGAAACCACTATTTTTTGAAACCGGGTCCCAGAGTGGATAAATCTGAAAATGACATCCTTGCATTTCTATGTACAGCCAATCTGTATATTTTGTGAAACAATAATTGTCACAACCCCAAGTCAGACACCACATGTGCATGCTTCAAGTCTTCTTCTCTGTTTTTAGTGTATCTCTGTGGCAAAATTACAGTGCCACATACTGGTCTGGCATGTGTACTACATCGTTTTGAGTCGGTTTCAGTGGTTTCGTGTGTACGTAGACATTTCTTGAGATGAGGGGAAAAAAAGATTGGATAGGGAAAGCTCTGGCTTCGTGTGGATGTGGCCTTAATCTAACTGTAAAGAGTCTCACCATGTGAGGGCCATGTGACTAATTACACTCATGACAATGCTGATTGGCTGAAGGCACCCACAAGAACACAAACAACCTCAGGCCCTTTATGAGCAACTATCCTGAGCTGTCAGAACTTTAATATTAAAATATTGCAATATTAAAAATATATGTCAATTTCTTGCTAGAATAATGAAATATTAACGATCATAGCATTTAGTTAGTTACAATACGCATCTACTTTTGAATGATGAAAGATGCTTTTTTGCAGCCAAATGGTGTAGTTACCAGGGGCTAATGAGGTCATGCTAAATCTTGATGACAAGCTTACTGCATTCCCAAAGATGGATATGGGAGGAATTTGTCCAGGGCTTCAATCGCAGCTCTCGCTGTAGTGTTTTCATGTAGATCAACACTGCCTCCCAGGGACTACGGTGGAACTACAGACTAAAGATTCTCTCTCTTTTTCTCCCTTGTGGTGCACTGCACAGAGAGACATGCTGAGAGAGAGAGTGAGAAAGAATCCTGAATCAGCACCCGGGCCAGCCACTCGCATGGGAAGCCTTCAAAGACAAACGAACAATGGGATCTGACTCCAAGTGCTCACTGAACTTATGATGTGCTTTTGAGCTGTATTTCAATAACACAGTGAGAGTAAGAACTGAGACGGATGAAGAGAAAGATGGATCAATATGGAAAAGACCGTCTTATGGATTCTACACAATGGTATGGTGGACTCATAAAATAAAATGATAATAATCATGACATGTGATGGATGACTGACACAAGATCAATCATAGGAGAATGGGGAAAAATATGGGTTTCAAATGTTCTTTCAATCATTTTGCAATCAAAAACAAAAACAGTTGACAAAATAACTGTTAGACAAAATGAAGTGATTTGTCTATATACTGTATTTGTATATTTGTCTATATACAAAATGTCTATATACTGTATATACTTGTGAGACTTTTTCACCAAAAGTTTATTCTGTCATAATTGATTTAGTGATTGAAGTGATGTCAAATGATTGATCTCGATGAATCGCATCCAAAATAAACGTTTGTGTTTACATAATATATGTGTGTGTACTGTGTATAATTATTATGTATATTTGAATACACACACATACATGTATATATTTAAGAAATATTTGCATGTATATACTGTATATATATATATATATATATATATATATATATATATATATAATTTATATTATATATAAATATAAATATTTTACATATGAAAAAAAAAATCTTAAAAATATACATGCATGTGTTACAGGCACGCCAGGCTCCACCCAATCCCAATCACAGCGAATGCCCTATCCTGAATACTGATCACATGCACCTGCATCCCATCATCACTGCAATCACTGCCAGCATTTATGCCCCACGCTCACACTCAGTCACTGTCCGGTCTCGTTCGCACACAGCTTACGTTTGCTAACCTCAAAGGACTCTCCTGTGCTACTTACCTGCCTCCAAGTCTCCCGTGTGTCTCCTCGTCGTTGTCTCCTATCTCCATTGTCTCATTGGCTCCAGCGTTCCCTTCTCCTGCTCCATCTGCTATCAGAAGTATAGTATTATCCAGTTATCCCCTGAAACCTGCATATCATCTCTCTGCTCACTCACCTGATCCGATCACCATCTGGTATCTCAATAAACTCTGTCATTTTACCATCACCTGTTCTACGTGTCCCTCCAGACCAACACAACAGAGTGCCAGCATGAGTGCCTCGGATCCCTTCCAGGAGCTCGTCGACATTCTCCGTCGAACTCTCTCCACCACTGCACCTTCACCAGCAAGCACTTCTGACAGCAAAACTGCTGCTTCTTTGCCTCCGGTGAACGCCAGTCCCATGGCCAAACCAGCGCCCTTCTCTGGTTTGGCAGAGGATTGCAACGGATTTCTTCTGCAATGCTCGCTGGTCCTGGGGATGCAACCGCACCTGTACCTCAACAAACGTTCGAAAGTAGCTTTTATTATCTCCCAACTGTCGCACTCTCGCCACTGCGAGTGGGTGGAAAGAACAATCCTGCTTCAAGTGGGTCTTCTTCATGTGGAACATTAACATCTGCTGGTTCTGGAGGAATCCACCACTGACATCATCTTAGGGAGCCCGTGATTGGAGCAGTAGAATTCCATCATCTTCTGGAAGACAGGAGAAATCCTGAAGTGGGGGCGACAACTGCTTTCCGGATTGTTTCTCTTCCCTTCCTGTTCCAGTTTCTCCACGTTCCACGAATCTGTCTGTCTGCTCCACATCCATCGAGAGTCCGGTAGAGAAATGCTCGGTGGACATCCCAGCCTGTGACGCCCCCTTCAGCGACGTCTTCTGCCCCACACATACGAGTATCTCGTTATGCCATACGGATTGGCCAATGCCCCCTCCGTATTCCAGGATTTCATCCATGAGGTGCTCCGGGAATTTCTCCACAAGTTCGTCCTGGTCTACATCGATGACATCCTGATTTACTCCCGGAGTCTGGCCGACCATCGCCACCACGTTGCGGAGGTCCTCCAATGCCTGAGGATGGTTGGCGCAGGGAGTTTTGTGCGTACTCAGCCCATCCGAGTAACTGGATCCAGGAGTCCTGGTTGCCATGACAGAAGGTACGGAGGAAGCGGCCGATCTCCTGAATCTTCCTCTCCATCTGCCCGTTCGACTGTGGATGGTATCCTGATGAGAGGCTGACACACGGGACATCAGATTGCGTCAGCCGTGCAGGAAGCTGAGTCCCAGGTTCATTGGCCCCTTTCCGATCATTCAGCAGATCAACCACCTACAAGCTCCAGCTCCCACCACATTACCGCAGTCACCCCACGCTTTACGTCTCCTTACTCAAACCTCACCACCCTTCTGTTTCTGTTTCCCCAGAGCCTGGTGCAACCCCGGAAACCCCCTTTCCACTCATCTTGGAGGACGGCGCGGCTTACCAGGTCCAGGAGATTTTGGACTCCCGGCGTCGTGGTGGTCTTCTTGAATACTTGGTGCATGGGAGGGCTACGGCCCCGAGGAACGCTCATGGGTACCCAGAAACGACATACCTGACCCTAACCTGCTCGAAACCTTCCATGCCTTTCACCCTGACAGGCCAGCACCATGAGGCAGAGGCCGACCACCGTGTGTGTATGTATATATACACATAATAATTATACACAGTACACACACATATATTATGTAAACGCAAACTCTTATTTTGGATGCGATTAATCATGATTAAACGATTTGACAGCACTATACAATTTAAACAATAATAAATGTGTGAATGTATAAATAAATTATATTTTACACATTTATTATTGTCTAAATTGTAATTTTTTAGGCTTTTTCACCAAACTTATTTTCCTCATAAACGACATTGACACAAATACTGTTGATGCAACTTGGTGAACTTACTATTATTAGATTAGATTAGTAAGATTATTTAGTCACTATGAATGGTTGTAATTCTTACCGATTTCTATACCCATGACCTCTGTTGAGAATATTCAATAATAGTTGAGGTAAAAAGAGGTTCTTTTTTTCTGTAGCTCTTGTGATTGTGCTAAGCTAGTCTAATTCGTATGGAGAGCACATACTTAAAACATTGTATTGGGTTATGGTTAAATTCTTGTTCCTGTCTCTCTCTGACCTTTAGCTCTAATCTCCCCTTCAGCTCGACATGTTCATCTGAGGCGTTGACGTGGGAAGTATGCTTCAGGGAGGGATCAAATCCAATTCACTCTGTTTAGTGTGATCCCATTTACAATGCTTAACTAAGATCAAATGTAAAGTTGTGTAGCCTTTTGTACGTTTAACCAGCTGTTTTGACGTACTTTTTTACTACTCTGGTGGCCTACTTGAAAATACAAAGTGGGTGAAACCTGCCAACCCAGGTCATATTTCATCATTGACTTCATTGACACCATATTTTATTCATTGACTTACCCAAGAAGTGTAAACACTGTGTAACATCCTGTCCATCTAGACACAGCAACAACTGCTCAAGCAATGTTGTTAGTTTAGGGGGGAGCTAGAAGTTAGTCCTAGAAGTTAGAACCAACGGAGGAGGAGGAAAACTGGTTAATAAGAAAAAATATTATTGCAATTCTGTTTCTTGACACTAGTACAGAATTTACACACTTTAAATGAATAATAATTATAATGCATTTTATTTGTAATGCTCTACAGTGAAATAAAACAAACACAACAACAAGTAAAAAACAAAACAATAGATTAATTAAAAACAACCTTGAATAAATGCGTCTTAAATCAACTTTTTAAAATGTACCAAAGTTGAAGCATTTCTGATATTGAAGGCATTCCATAACTTGGGGGCTCTTTCCCCCATGGTCTTTAATAATAAAGTTAATGAAGGCTGATGAAGTAAAAGAGTGTTTTACAGAATGGAGAGAACGTGAAAGAGTATATGGATGCTGGTGCAGTCCCATGTAATGCTTTAAATGTTAAAATTAAAATTTTAAAATTAAATCTAGCATTAATGGGAACAGGGCCGGATTAACCATTAGGGCAACTGGTCACTTGCCCAGGGGCACAGGACATCTAAGGGGCCCTGGGCACCGTCAAATATTATGTTAGATCACGTTATAAACACAGTCCTCACTTTCCTAATTATATGCAGATTTTTGCAACCCGTTCGATCAAATTATTATGTTAAATAACGTCAAAAACAGTGTCTATAGCTTCCTGCGCTGCTGCGCAACAAGCGAGGACGAGCTGTCACGTCGAATCACATGACTTGACGCTCTGAAATCAGTGTTGCCAGATTGGGTGGGTTTTGAATTTGATTGTGCGGGTAAAAACGGGCTTGGGCGGATGGACAAAATTTGGGCTGGTTTGGGGTCAGTTTTGCGGTTTTCAAACAATTTTATAGTCTAATTGGTTAATAACAAACTCAAGTGTGCATGTACTCAGTAAAATCAGTCATCATGACACACACAGGCCCAGCGTAGAGTCAGCTGGCATTAGTGTTGACGTCGCCGACGAGCACGCACTTTCAGCCAATCAGTGATCAGCAGGGAGACGCGCTCATTCATGACAGGTTTTTAGCACGAAATTGTAGCTGGATATCAAGTGATCGCTATGCCAAAGTGGCATAAATATACAGTAAGTTATCTACAGTAATGAGTAGGAGAGTGAACGAACTCTCAAAACGTGAATTACACCTGTGACTCGAAGACTCTTTATAAATATAACTAACTCTAAGAGCACAGTTGAATGACTTGAATTGAAATCGAATATATGACTCCTGTCCATCATCGTGAGCACACTGGCCTGATCAGGACATCTGCAACTTTTCAACCGTCTAGTCTGCACTCTACTCTTCCCGACAGCTGCTGAAAGAGGTTTGAATCAACGATTAATCAGTTTCGACTGTGTTAAGTTCTGTGCTATGTTCTACAAATATGTACTTCACGAAAGACATAACGTTACTGTAGTTCTGTCTTGAGTTAAAGCACAACACAAAGGTAAACGCATTCTTGTTGATATTTTTTTGTTGTAGGACTATCGTACAGTGTGTATCAGTGAATGACACATTTTGGCTGTGGTGTGTGCAGTAATGTGTGTGTAATGCCTGCTAATTACATTGTTTATTCCAATCACTTATTTTGGGCACTTTTTGCACTTAAATTCGTTTATTCTTACTGTCGACATTTAAAAATGATGCATGTGTTTTTCTGTGGGTTAAAGTCATTGGTTAATTTCGTGATTTTGACAGTTTCCACTTGGACATTTTTATCATGCATGACTGTATTTGAATGTATTTGCCCTGTATTGATAAATTTTCCTGGGAATTTTTTTTATTTTTTATTTTGTTTTAAGGAGATAAAATAGTGCTAATCAACCTTGATTGACATGGCAATAAAATTAGATCACATTATTTTGGCAGTTCAAATTTTGGGTGTTTTTTTCCTTGGATTGGGCAGGTTTTAGTGAGTTTTTGGGCTGGAAATCGTTGACCCAATCTGGCAACACTGTCTGAAATTTGATTATTAAAAGTAGTTTGATAATTTCACATTGTAGCATTTTAGAAATAATCTCTGCTTTTAAGTTAAGTCTTCCCTAGCTGTCTGCTTTATTTCACTGTTGCAGTCAAAAGATAATTGATTGGCTATATTGAAACATTTAATAATTACTCTGTAGCCACCAAGTTCTGTGAAAGATTCATTGTAAAAGGTTATGTTAAACATTTGCGCATCTGTTCTGTCTCTTGAATACACTTTATGCTGAGGCTATTACATACATCTCCACTGAGCCATGCAGAAGCCTGATTTGTTAGTATAGAAGTATAGGCTATATGCTCTTGGTGATAGCGACTTTGCAATTGTTGCTTTGGGGCAGGGGCAGGGGGGCCCTTGAGTCTTGTTGCCCAGGGCACAGGAAATTGTTAATCCGGCCCTGAATGGGAAGCCAGTGTAACTGTGAAAGCACCGGTGTAATGTGTTCCCGAGGAGAGGTATGAGTTAGAACATGAGCAGAAGAATTTTGAATATACTGTAGCCTGCTTAAATATTTAGCAGGAAGGCCAGAGAACAGGGCATTACAGAAGTCTAACCTAGTCCTAGATGTAATGAAGGCATGTATGAGCCTTTCTGCATCAGCAAAAGAGACAAATGGTCGAAGTCATGCAATGTTCCTAAAATAATAGAAGGCCATTTTAGACGTGTTTTATATGTGCATCAAATGTTAGCTGATGTCAGATGTCAGATGATCTGCCTTACGAGTAGCTGCCATCGCAGCAATAAGCATCAACAGCCATTCAGATTTAAGAAGTTATTCTGATCACTTCTAGACACTTACTCAAAATAGCTGACATAGATTTGAGTATCATCTGCATAGCCGTGAAACCCAGCCATGCTTCCTAATAATCTGTCCAAGTGGAAGCATATGAAGACTTCCAATGCAAAAGCCTCTAAAAGCCAACTCGGTTAAAAATGAGATAACGATACTGAGTGAATGCTCTCCGCACATAGTATACGTTTATCAAATACTTTCACTTCAAACCACTAAATCCCAGCCTCAGCCCATTCTGAAGTACTGGTTCTTAGGTAGAAACCTATACATAGAAGCCTGACAAAAATGCTAATTTTAAAGAAAAACGTCAGACGGACTTAGAGCCTTTTGCATTTGAAGTCTTCATATATAAACTAAATAAGATTGGGCCCAACACTGAACCCTGAGGAACTCCCTGTCTAACAGGCATGGTATCAGATTTGTGATTTGTGCCAAACTGCGCACGATTAGTTAAGTACGATAGAAACCAATTGAATACTGTCTCAGAAAAACCCAGCCAACTATGCAGCCTATCCAACAGAATGGCATTATTTATAATTAATGTTGATTGGGACACTTTTTGCCATTGAGATGACTGGGGAAAAGTGTCCCAATCAACCTGAATTCACTCTATATAGACTGATCAGGCATTACATTATGACCACTGACAGGTGAAGTGAATAACACTGATTATCTCTTCATCACAGCACCTGTTACTGAGTGGGATATATGAACATTTTGTCCTCAAATTTGATGTATTAAAAGCAGGAAAAATGGGCAAGCGTAAGGATTTGAGCGAGTTTGACAAAGGCCAAATTGTGATGGCTAGACAACTGGGTCAGAGCATCTCCAAAACTGCAGATCTTGTGGGGTGTTCCCGGTCTGCAGTGGTCAGTATCTATCAAAAGTGGTCCAAGGAAGGAACAGTGGTGAACCGGCAACAGGGTCATGGGCAGTCAAGGCTCATTGATGCACGTAGGGAGCGATCAAACAGGCGAGCTACTGTAGCTCAAATTGATCAAGAAGTTAATGCTGGTTCTGATAGACAGGTGTCAGAATACACAGTACATCGCAGTTTGTTGTGTATGGGGCTACATTGCCACAGACCAGTCAGGGTGCCCATGCTGACCCCTGTCCACCGCCGAAAGCACAAACAGTGGGCATGTGAGCATCAGAACTGGACCACGGAGCAATGGAAGAAGGTGGCCTGGTCTGATGAATCACGTTTTCTTTTACATCACGTGGATGGCCAGGTGCGTGTGCGTTGATTACCTGGGGAACACCTGGCATCAGGATGCACTATGGGAAGAAAGCAAGCCAGTGGAGGCAGTGTGATGCTTTGGGCAATGTTCTGCTGGGAAACCTTGGGTCCTGCCATCCATGCAGATGTTACTTTGACACGTACCACCTACCAAAGCATTGTTGCAGACCATGTACACCCTTTCATGGAAATGGTAAAGTAAAAATGGTAAAGTAAAAATGGCTCAGGAATGGTTTGAGGTGCACAACAACGAGTTTGAGGTGTTTAAACTCGTTGTTCAACAAGCGAGGACGAGCTGTCACGTCGAATCACATGACTTGACGCTCTGAAATCAGTGTTGCCAGATTGGGTGGGTTTTGAATTTGATTGTGCGGGTAAAAACGGGCTTGGGCGGATGGACAAAATTTGGGCTGGTTTGGGGTCAGTTTTGCGGTTTTCAAACATCTAAATTTTATAGTCTAATTGGTTAATAACAAACTCAAGTGTGCATGTACTCAGTAAAATCAGTCATCATGACACACACAGGCCCAGCGTAGAGTCAGCTGGCATTAGTGTTGACGTCGCCGACGAGCACGCACTTTCAGCCAATCAGTGATCAGCAGGGAGACGCGCTCATTCATGACAGGTTTTTAGCACGAAATTGTAGCTGGATATCAAGTGATCGCTATGCCAAAGTGGCATAAATATACAGTAAGTTATCTACAGTAATGAGTAGGAGAGTGAACAAACTCTCAAAACGTGAATTACACCTGTGACTCGAACACTCTTTATAAATATAACTAACTCTAAGAGCACAGTTGAATGACTTGAATTGAAATCGAATATATGACTCCTGTCCATCATCGTGAGCACACTGGCCTGATCAGGACATCTGCAACTTTTCAACCGTCTAGTCTGCACTCTACTCTTCCCGACAGCTGCTGAAAGAGGTTTGAATCAACGATTAATCAGTTTCGACTGTGTTAAGTTCTGCGCTATGTTCTACAAATATGTACTTCACGAAAGACATAACGTTACTGTAGTTCTGTCTTGAGTTAAAGCACAACACAAAGGTAAACGCATTCTTGTTGATATTTTTTTGTTGTAGGACTATCGTACAGTGTGTATCAGTGAATGACACATTTTGGCTGTGGTGTGTGCAGTAATGTGTGTGTAATGCCTGCTAATTACATTGTTTATTCCAATCACTTATTTTGGGCACTTTTTGCACTTAAATTCGTTTATTCTTACTGTCGACATTTAAAAATGATGCATGTGTTTTTCTGTGGGTTAAAGTCATTGGTTAATTTCGTGATTTTGACAGTTTCCACTTGGACATTTTTATCATGCATGACTGTATTTGAATGTATTTGCCCTGTATTGATAAATTTTCCTGGGAATTTTTTTATTTTTTATTTTGTTTTAAGGAGATAAAATAGTGCTAATCAACCTTGATTGACATGGCAATAAAATTAGATCACATTATTTTGGCAGTTCAAATTTTGGGTGTTTTTTTCCTTGGATTGGGCAGGTTTTAGTGAGTTTTTGGGCTGGAAATCGTTGACCCAATCTGGCAACACTGTCAGAAATTTGATTATTAAAAGTAGTTTGATAATTTCACATTGTAGCATTTTAGAAATAATCTCTGGTTTTAAGTTAAGTCTTCCCTAGCTGTCTGCTTTATTTCACTGTTGCAGTCAAAAGATAATTGATTGGCTATATTGAAACATTTAATAATTACTCTGTAGCCACCAAGTTCTGTGAAAGATTCATTGTAAAAGGTTATGTTAAACATTTGCGCATCTGTTCTGTCTCTTGAATACACTTTATGCTGAGGCTATTACATACATCTCCACTGAGCCATGCAGAAGCCTGATTTGTTAGTATAGAAGTATAGGCTATATGCTCTTGGTGATAGCGACTTTGCAATTGTTGCTTTGGGGCAGGGGCAGGGGTGCCCTTGAGTCTTGTTGCCCAGGGCACAGGAAATTGTTAATCCGGCCCTGAATGGGAAGCCAGTGTAACTGTGAAAGCACCGGTGTAATGTGTTCCCGAGGAGAGGTATGAGTTAGAACATGAGCAGAAGAATTTTGAATATACTGTAGCCTGCTTAAATATTTAGCAGGAAGGCCAGAGAACAGGGCATTACAGAAGTCTAACCTAGTCCTAGATGTAATGAAGGCATGTATGAGCCTTTCTGCATCAGCAAAAGAGACAAATGGTCGAAGTCATGCAATGTTCCTAAAATAATAGAAGGCCATTTTAGACGTGTTTTATATGTGCATCAAATGTTAGCTGATGTCAGATGTCAGATGATCTGCCTTACGAGTAGCTGCCATCGCAGCAATAAGCATCAACAGCCATTCAGATTTAAGAAGTTATTCTGATCACTTCTAGACACTTACTCAAAATAGCTGAAATAGATTTGAGTATCATCTGCATAGCCGTGATACCCAGCCATGCTTCCTAATAATCTGTCCAAGTGGAAGCATATGAAGACTTCCAATGCAAAAGCCTCTAAAAGCCACCTCGGTTAAAAATGAGATAACGATACTGAGTGAATGCTCTCCGCACATAGTATACGTTTATCAAATACTTTCACTTCAAACCACTAAATCCCAGCCTCAGCCCATTCTGAAGTACTGGTTCTTAGGTAGAAACCTATACATAGAAGCCTGACAAAAATGCTAATTTTAAAGAAAAACGTCAGACGGACTTAGAGCCTTTTGCATTTGAAGTCTTCATATATAAACTAAATAAGATTGGGCCCAACACTGAACCCTGAGGAACTCCCTGTCTAACAGGCATGGTATCAGATTTGTGATTTGTGCCAAACTGCGCACGATTAGTTAAGTACGATAGAAACCAATTAAATACTGTCTCAGAAAAACCCAGCCAACTATGCAGCCTATCCAACAGAATGGCATTATTTATAATTAATGTTGATTGGGACACTTTTTGCCATTGAGATGACTGGGGAAAAGTGTCCCAATCAACCTGAATTCACTCTATATAGACTGATCAGGCATTACATTATGACCACTGACAGGTGAAGTGAATAACACTGATTATCTCTTCATCACAGCACCTGTTACTGAGTGGGATATATGAACATTTTGTCCTCAAATTTGATGTATTAAAAGCAGGAAAAATGGGCAAGCGTAAGGATTTGAGCGAGTTTGACAAAGGCCAAATTGTGATGGCTAGACAACTGGGTCAGAGCATCTCCAAAACTGCAGATCTTGTGGGGTGTTCCCGGTCTGCAGTGGTCAGTATCTATCAAAAGTGGTCCAAGGAAGGAACAGTGGTGAACCGGCAACAGGGTCATGGGCAGTCAAGGCTCATTGATGCACGTAGGGAGCGATCAAACAGACGAGCTACTGTAGCTCAAATTGATCAAGAAGTTAATACTGGTTCTGATAGACAGGTGTCAGAATACACAGTACATCGCAGTTTGTTGTGTATGGGGCTACATAGCCACAGACCAGTCAGGGTGCCCATGCTGACCCCTGTCCACCGCCGAAAGCACAAACAGTGGGCATGTGAGCATCAGAACTGGACCACGGAGCAATGGAAGAAGGTGGCCTGGTCTGATGAATCACGTTTTCTTTTACATCACGTGGATGGCCAGGTGCGTGTGCGTTGATTACCTGGGGAACACCTGGCATCAGGATGCACTATGGGAAGAAAGCAAGCCAGTGGAGGCAGTGTGATGCTTTGGGCAATGTTCTGCTGGGAAACCTTGGGTCCTGCCATCCATGCAGATGTTACTTTGACACGTACCACCTACCAAAGCATTGTTGCAGACCATGTACACCCTTTCATGGAAATGGTAAAGTAAAAATGGTAAAGTAAAAATGGCTCAGGAATGGTTTGAGGTGCACAACAACGAGTTTGAGGTGTTTACTTGGCCTCCAAATTCCCCAGATCTCAATCCAATCGAGCATCTGTGGGATGTGCTGAACAAACAAGTCCAATCCATGGAGGCCCCACCTCGCAACTTACAGGACATAAAGGATCTGCTGCTAACATCTTGGTGCCAGATACCACAGCACACCTTCAGGGGTCTAGTGGACTCCATGCCTCGACAGGTCAGGGTTGTTTTGGGGGACCAACACAACATTAGGTCATAATGTTATGCCTGATCGGTGCATGGGCCTTTTTACACTTCATGCATTTTTTCTGAACAGATCTGATTTGTTAAAATGGTTACATTTACAGGTGCTGGTCATATAATTAGAATATCATCAAAAAGTTGATTTATTTCACTAATTCCATTCAAAAAGTGAAACTTGTATATTATATTCATTCATTACACACAGACTGATATATTTCAAATGTTTATTTCTTTTAATTTTGATGATTATAACTGACAACTAAGGAAAACCCCAAATTCAGTATCTCAGAAAATTAGAATATTACTTAAGACCAATACAAAGAAAGGATTTTTAGAAATCTTGGCCAACTGAAAAGTATGAACATGAAAAGTATGAGCATGTACAGCACTCAATAGTTAGTTGGGGCTCCTTTTGCCTGAATTACTGCAGCAATGCGGCGTGGCATGGAGTCGATCAGTCTGTGGCACTGCTCAGGTGTTATGAGAGCCCAGGTTGCTCTGATAGTGGCCTTCAGCTCTTCTGCATTGTTGGGTCTGGCATATCGCATCTTTCTCTTTACAATACCCCATAGATTTTCTATGGGGTTAAGGTCAGGCGAGTTTGCTGGCCTTAAGAACAGGGATACCATGGTACTTAACCAGGTACTGGTTGCTTTGGCACTGTGTGCAGGTGCCAAGTCCTGTTGGAAAATGAAATCTGCATCTCCATAAAGTTGGTTAGCAGCAGGAAGCATGAAGTGCTCTAAAACTTCCTGGTATACGGCTGCGTTGACCTTGGACCTCAGAAAACACAGTGGACCTACACCAGCAGATGACATGGCACCCCAAACCATCACTGACTGTGGAAACTTTACACTGGACCTCAAGCAACGTGGATTGTGTGCCTCTCCTCTCTTCCTCCAGACTCTGGGACCAAAGGAAATGCAAAATTTACTTTCATCAGAGAACATAACTTTGGACCACTCAGCAGCAGTCCAGTCATTTTTGTCTTTAGCCCAGGTGAGACGCTTCTGACGCAGTCTGTTGTTCAAGAGTGGCTTGACACAAGGAATGCGACAGCTGAAACCCATGTCTTGCATACGTCTGTGCGTAGTGGTTCTTGAAGCACTGACTCCAGCTGCAGTCCACTCTTTGTGAATCTCCCCCACATTTTTGAATGGGTTTTGTTTCACAATCCTCTCCAGGGTGCGGTTATCCCTATTGCTTGTACACTTTTTTCTACCACATCTTTTCCTTCCCTTCGCCTATCTATTAATGTGCTTGGACACAGAGCTCTGTGAACAGCCAGCCTCTTTTGCAATGACCTTTTGTGTCTTGCCCTCCTTGTACAAGGTGTCAATGGTCGTCTTTTGGACAACTGTCAAGTTAGCAGTCTTCCCCATGATTGTGTAGCCTACAGAACTAGACTGAGAGACCATTTAAAGGCCTTTGCAGGTGTTTTGAGTTAATTAGCTGATTAGAGTGTGGCACCAGGTGTCTTCAATATTGAACCTTTTCACAATATTCTAATTTTCTGAGACAGTGAATTTGGGATTTTCCTTAGTTGTCAGTTATAATCATCAAAATGAAAAGAAATAAACATTTGAAATATATCAGTCTGTTTGTAATGAATGAATATAATATACAAGTTTCACTTTTTGAATGGAATTAGTGAAATAAATCAACTTTTTGATGATATTCTAATTATATGACCAGCACCTGTACACTTGGCCGCATAAATGTTTCTCCACAAAATGAATATAAATCCAATCTTCAATTCCTGTGCTACATGCAAATTTAGTAGTTCATGTCAACAAAAGCAACAGATATGAGCTGCATTTTATATATCATCAACTAATTTCAAGAGCAAAGACTGCAATAGGAGAGAGAGCAGCATAAGCACTGATAAGTCTCATTATAATGAAGATGATTGTGTTTTGAGCATCTGCGACTTACTTTCAATTTTATTTGCGGCAGTTTGCATGTTGGCTTGCAGTAGTGCTGACTGTCATATCTGGCTATAACATGTCATAACACGCTCTCATATGTTTATTTTTACAATTGACATATGCGGCTTCAACAACCAGATGAATTTACTTACACTTGTCCAGTTTCATCTGGAATGCGTCTCAGACCACCTTTTGAAGTGTTTTTTGTCATCACTTACTCACCAAGTCATTCCAAACCTGTATAAGTTTCTTTCATCTGTTGAACACAAAATAAGATATTTTAAAAATGTTGGTAACCAGACAGTTGAAGGTAGCCATTGACTTCCATAGTATGTTCATAGTAAATCAGTTTCATCACAAACACTTCATAGGGGCTAAGCCAGAGTAATGTAGCATGCATTATTTATCTAGGTCTCAGGTGTATACTGCTCCGTGCTGATTTCCCAGTGACATTTCAAGACAGGGAAGGAAATAAAGAGATACCGAGGGACAAACAGTATGAAAGAGGTAAAGAAGCAACAAATCACTCTAACATGAGGAAAGCCTCTGCAAATACAGTCAAACCAGATGAGGTGGATGTAGCAGATGCAGCAGGCATCTGGATCAGCAACGTTCTTCTGCACAATACCTGACAGAGCACATGAAAACATGCTATTGACTCAAGCTAAACATATCAAACATGTCATACAGCAGCCATTAAAATGCACATTTACAGACATGTTCTCCATGAAATGAAAGGCAAACACACATACGGGTGCTCAAACACTCACAGATGAAGCTGAAATCGAGATGAAGAGGTGTGAGAGAGGTAAGTTGTCAGTCTACCATTCTACCTCAGGAAAAAAATAGATGTTGAACTTAGAGGTTGCTGAACGTCTTGGCTTGGCCTCTCTCTTTCCGTAACTCACACGTTCTCTCACTAACTCGCTTCCTCGTTCCCCCTCTTTCATCTGTCGTCTAATGAACAGATGTTGCAGGGCTGTTGAATGTAGGATGATGGACTGTACCTCTGGCGGCTGAAGCCAGCTGGGGAAAGAGAGAGAGAGAGAGAGAGCGAGAGAGTTTTATGATTTCACAGCCATCCAAACCATATTAAAATGTGAAAAGGCAGATCCATGAAACAGTTGCACCATTTTTGTGTGCGGTCATGTATATTTAAAGGGACAGTGAACCAAAAATAAAAATGGCCACCATTTTCACCTTCATGTTATTCCAAGTCATGACTTTTTTCCATTCTGTGTGAACAAAACTTTACTGTAGAAGAATATTCTGGCCACTTTTTTCCATATTTTGACAATTTTCATGCAATGATGTTGTGGACTGTCAGACTTCAAAATTCACCATAAAAAGATTGTAACAGTAGTCCATACATTTTGTTTGTTTGTGAAAAACCAGTTCTGATGCTCACATGCCCACTGTTGGTGCTTTCGGTGGTGGACAGAGGTCAGCATGAGCACCCTGACTGGTTTGTGGCTATGCAGCCCCATACGCAACAAACTGCGATGCACTGTGTATTCTGACACCTTTCTATCAGAACCAGCGGGAACACCCCACAGGAGCTGCAGTTTTGGAGATGCTCTGAACCAGTCGTCTAGCCATCACAATGTGGCCCTTGTCAAACTCACTCAAATCCTTACACTCCTTACAAACCCATTTGTCCTGCTTCTAACACATTAACTTTGAGGACAGAATGTTCACTTGCTGCCTAATATATCCCATCCACTAACAGGTGTCGTGATGAAGAGATAATTAGTGTTATTCTTCACCTGTCAATGGTTATAAAGTTATGCTTGATTGGTGTATATACATATGAAAGAAAATAAAAGGGAAAAAAATTAAAAATAAGAGTCAAAATAAAAGTGTAATAAAACTGAAATAAAAAAATAAGCAAGGAGAGAAGAGCATTAAGTTACCTGAGGAAAAGCCAAGTAATTCACCCTAACATTTCAGCCAACACTGTGATCCATCTCTCCTTCTGGTGGTGTGCTCCATCACGACCCATGTTCCCTGCTTTTTCTCCAGGGGACGGTGGACCACCGCCAGCCGCCCCATCATCAGAGAGGTCAAGAGAATGCAAGAACCTGCAATGCCTGCTCAGGTTCAGCTGGGCCAAATGTTCTTGCACCCTGTGCTACTTCAAAAATGCACTAGAAGCATGTTCAGAGATCACTGACCCTGGCAGTTTTCCTTGACCCCCATCGCCTCAGATCTTGTTAGCTCCATAGCCATGTTTCCGAAAGGCCTCATTTATATTTTGCACATGAAAGCATAATCGTCATACAGTATGGAGAAATTATCTCTGGAAATTAATTTTTAACAGATTGTGATGTTGTAAAATCGTGGTTGTGTTGCATTTGTCATTACGAGCATGGTTTCTTCTCAGGGCCTTCCTGCCGCTGAGAGGTCAGTTCAATTAGTTCTCACTCTCCAGAGCTCAAGACTAGTTTCTGCTGAGCTCTGGGACTGACACATTTGTGGATGTGTTGATTTTCACGCACGTCACACACCCATAATCAAATGTTCCAACACCCACACTTCCAATCTGGCTTTCTGTTATGTTCCATGAAATGACTAACTACCTACAGATTCTCTATTTATGCATGTATTTACTTATTTATGCATGCATGTATGTATTCATTTATTTGTTTTATAGTTGTTACTCACTTCCTGCTATTTCTTACATCCAGCAAAGCTTTCCTTTTAAAGAGTCAACATAAAATCAAAACTGACCTTATTTACTTTTCTGCTCACACTGCTTATTCAATTGTGGATGATTCATCCTTACATCATCTTTCTATAAAATGCAATAATTTGCTCTGCCTCTAAAATTACTTTTCTCCATGTTGTTTAAATAGCAAATGCACTCGTGCCCATCTGTTCGCCCATGGGCGCGCTGGTCTGAAAACGAGGTGTGTTCAGGCGCATTGTTGGTACATTGCTATTTTGAGGCAAATGAAACCGACTGCGCCATTGACCAACAAAAACCTGGTCTAAAGTCGCAGTATTTTTGTGGTATTTAAATGGCACGTTAGTAATATGCTGTCAGGATATATGCAAGGAGGCAGAGGTAAGTGAATCCAAACACAGTGTTTATTAAGATACTAAGAGTGCAAAGTGAGTATTCAGGGAATACTGGTGCAGATTCTGTGAAGATCACTCGGTGCTGGGCTGATCACAGGTGAGTACGTTCGCTTCAGGTATGTGTATGCCAAGCAGTCAGTGTTCATTAATACTTGTCCTTTCTCCTTAAGAGGTGGTCGATATCAGGGAAGCTCGAGGGAAACACTGGAAGCTCTGGAGAGCACGGGATCACAGGCGATGGGAAGCAAACAGGTATCCTGGAGACAGTAGGGCAGTGACACAGAGGTTAGTGGAACACAGGTGAGTATACGTTATGTCTTGGGATCTTTGGGTGTATCAGAGGGTCAGGAGACATTGGGATATGGTCTGTTCCTGTTGGATGTTTGACATTGAACTGAGGTTGTGGTGAGTGTTTTATTGTGCCTGGTGATGAGGTTATTGATGGGTGAAACCTAGTAAAAAACAGAGCCCATCTAGCTTGACGTGGGTTAAGTCTCTTGGCTTCCTTCAAGTATCGGAGGTTCTTGTGATCTGTCAGCACTGTAAATGGGTGTCTGGCCCCCTCCAACCAGTGCCTCCATTCCTCCAGGGCGAGTTTAACGGCTAGGAGTTCTCGGTTGGCGATGCCGTAGTTACTTTCAGCGGTGGATAACTTCTTTGAAAAGAACGCACAGGGCATAGGTTTGGAGGAGTGTGTTGAGTATTGTGACAGGATGGCCCCCACTCCCGTAGTTGACGCATCCACCTCAACTATGAACTCCTTCTCCGGATCTGGGTGATGGAGCAGTGGTAAAGGCGGTTTTGAGGGTCTGGAAAGCATGCTCCGCGTCAGGGCTCCAGTTAAGGGTTTTAGGTTTTCCCTTCAGGAGGGATGTCAATGGTGCTGTTAACATGCTGTACCGGTCTATGAACCGCCGATAAAAATTGGCGAAGCCCAGGAATCTCTGTAACTCTTTTATCACCTTGGGAGTGGGCCAGGAGGTGATGGCTTTGGTCTTGCGATCATCCATCTCAACTCCTCTCTCGCTGAGATGGTAACCCAGGAATTTGACTGCGGTTTGGTGGAACGTGCATTTCTCTGCCTTTAAAAACAAGGAAAACTCTCTGAGCCGTTGGAGGACCAAGGAGACGTGATGCTGATGTTCAGCTGGATCTTTGGAGAAGATGAGAATGTCTTCAATGTAAACTAGAACAAAGTGATTCAGGAAATCACGGAGCACCTCGTCCATAAAACTTTGAAATACAGAAGGGGCATTTACTAACCCATACGGCATCACGAGGTATTCGTAATGCCCTGCGGGGGTGATGAATGCTGTCTTCCACTCATCCCCTTCCCTAATCCGGATCAAATTGTATGCACTCCTTAAGTCAAGCTTGGTAAAAATTTTGGCTACTCAGAGTTGTTCGAGGGCGGATGGGACAAGTGGGAGTGGATAGCTGAATTTTACTGTGATTTTATTGAGTGCCCTATAATCTATACAGGGCCGCAAGCCTCCGTCTTTCTTTGGAACAAAGAAGAAGCTGGCAGCCGCTGGAGAGGTGGAAGGCCTAATGTATCCTTGTTGCAGAGCTTCTTCGACGTATTTTTGCATGGCAGCTTGTTCAGGAATGGATAAGGAATAGATCCGACCCTTGGGAATGGGTTCACCCGGAACCAAATTGATAGCACAATCCCAAGGTCGGTGTGGCGAGAGATTGGAGGCTGCAACAGGATTGAACACATCTGCAAACGAAGAGTAGCAAGGAGGAATGGTCACTGACAGGTTTTCTTTAGGGCTTTCGATGGAAGTGGAACTCACTGAGACGGGTTCGGGCTGTTTGTCTGTCGGCTGGGCGGAGAGGGCGACGGCATCAGCTGACAGGCAGTTGCAACACCAGTTCCGAATTTTACCAGATTTCCCATTTATGGTAGGTTGATGTCGGATAACCGATGTCGGATAACCATGGACGACCGAGGATTATGTCGACCTGGCTATTCTCGAGAATGAACGGGCTAAACAGTTCTTGGTGGATGTTCTCAACACATAAGGTAATAGGGGTTATTTGAGATGTTACATACCCCTTGTTGATGACTTCGCCAGTTATGGCATGGATGGAGTATGGTTTGGATGTGTTGGTTCTCTGGAGCTGGAGTTTCCTGGATAGATCTCCGGATATGAAATCGTCTGCCGACCTGGAGTCCTCGATGGCAGCGACTGGAATGCGGAAATCTTAGGATTTTAAAATCACTGGTATCGTTAACGGTGCTGATACCGAGGGTTGGTTGAAGACTGAACTCACCAGTAACCGAGGAGGACGAGATGGGCATGTCCGGAGAAAGTGACCCTCACTCCCACAATACCGGCATAACTTTAGTTCTCGACGACGGCTGCGTTCAGCTTGAGACAGTCTGTGGGTTTCTACTTGCATTTTCTCCACCATCGACTCTGGGAATAATTCAGATGGATTCTGGTGGAGAACGGGAAATGACGATTGAACGTCTCGGTAACAGTTCTGAGATCTTTGATGAACTCATAGAGCTTGCTGCATGAATTTTTCTAGTCCCAGAGTGTCATCATAAATGGCGAGCTGGAGGCGAAGTGCGGGGTTTAATCCTCTTTGATAGACTGTCAGAAGGGCCTTTTCATTCCACCCGCTTGCAGACGCTAGAGTTCGGAATTCAAGGGAGTACTCAGAAACTGATTTTTTACCTTGACGTAACTGCAATAGTTGGTCGCTGACAGATGAATCTCCTACTGGATGCCCAAACACCTCTTTGAAATGGCTTATAAAATTCTGTAATAAAGATGTAACCGCAGTCTCTTTAAACCAAAGGGTTTCAGCCCACCTTAAAGCTGCTGGATAATGAAGGAGATTTTTGATCTTTCCGTTGGATATTGGTGGGCTTGTTGCTCAAGAGCTAGCGAACATTGCAGTAAGAACCCGTTGCAATCTTCCGCCCGACCTGAGAAGGGCGCTGGTCGGGAGGCAGGGCTGGCGATATACATCAGTGTGGGAGTGGTGTTTGCGGAAGCACTGTCCTCGGGCTGCATTGGATCCATAACGGTTAAGGTCAAACCTTCTGTCAGGATATATGCAAGGAGGCAGAGGTAAGTGAATCCAAACACAGTGTTTATTAAGATACTAAGAGTGCAAAGTGAGTATTCAAGGAATACTGGTGCAGATTCTGTGAAGATCACTCGGTGCTGGGCTGATCACAGGTGAGTACGTTCGCTTCAGGTATGTGTATGACAAGCAGTCACAGTTCATTAATACTTGTCCTTTCTCCTTCAGAGGTGGTCGATATCAGGGAAGCTCGAGGGAAACACTGGAAGCTCTGGAGAGCACGGGATCACAGGCGATGGGAAGCAGTAGGGCAGTGAGTATACGTTACGTCTTGGGATCTTTGGGTGTATCAGAGGGTCAGGAGACATCGGGATATGGTCTGTTCCTGTTGGAGGTTTGACATTGAACTGAGGTTGTGGTGAGTGTTTTATTGTGCCTGGTGATGAGGTTGTTGATGGGAAGCAGGTGTGAGTGATTAGTATTCTGGGGAGAGTGATCGTTGAGTAGTGGCTGGGACCGAGCTTGACTGATCTCTGACATATGCGCCTATATAGCCAGGTGCACAATGCACGTACACTCTGCTTATTACACACACAGAGATGCGCAGCACACAAACATTTTTAAATATTAAAAATAAAAGGATTCCTCTCTGGAGAAGCGGCCAGTCTTTCCGCTCGCAAATTCCGCCATGTAAATAACGAATCCGCCATGGTGCAAGCGCAACTGGCTTTTAATGGGAATAGGAGATGAGACTCTGATTGGTTTATTGCATGTTAAGCCCAAAACACACCCATGACTCATTAAGAGACTAGGCACAACCCTTTTAGACCATGCGCCTGGCGCGCAGACTGTTTTTTCCATCGTTAAACCAGCAAAAGTGGACACGCACTGCACCATTAGCTTCAGACCATGCGCTCAGATTGTTAAAATAGGGCCCAAAGTGTCGTAGCTATTGTTTTTTCTTGTTGAATTACTGATACTACTTCACTTGATGTCACATAACAGAAATAAATGGGTTGTGCTGTCCATTTTATGTTGGATTTAAAGGCATTGTTTTTGAAGTGTAGAGAATTAGGAATGATGCTGTGCAGTTGTGTTGTAGTGGGTATTTGCTACAACTTTGACTTTGAGGTTGTATAATAATTTGATTCATCCGTCATTGTGGGTGAGTTTGTGATAGGACAAAGCTGTTGTAAGACATCCAGCATATAGCACCAGTGTGGTTGTGACAAAAAGTGTTAGCAGTTCATCAAATCACATTAGGAACAGTTCAATGTGTCCCCCATGTCAGCATATTAAAGTCAACATGAAATCTAAATTATATATATATATAATTTCTGAGTGAGTTTCTACACCAATTTTTTCAGTGTGCAATTTATCAGTTATTGGCCAATGCAATGTTATTGGAAATGAGCTAGTATAAGGCCATAATTTTGATATCATGCATCCCATGGGTTATATATCAGATTGCACAACTGTGTGTACCGGCATGATGAGACTTCACCTGCTTGTGTGTCTCTCTCTGAAAGAGAGGATTATACAAGCTGCAGGTTAAGCTACATGGTGCTGATCAGAGATCAGTATATTGAGACAGTTCAAGCATTACTTACCTCCTCCTTTCCCTCTGAAGTCTCCAGAATATAAGAGGAACTTGAAAGAGGGGAGTTCGTTCATGTCCCAAATTCCCAATTCAATATGAAATGCAATTGCTTTGTTTCGCATAGGTGTCCCAGGTTACCCCTCCTCTCACATCTGCAGGAAGAGTTTAGGCGCACCCCCTCCCCTACTGTCAAAGGTAGAGACAGGGGAATAGATATGGGAATGCAGGGGGCAAGGTGGGCCACTCTGGTATGGCGGTAAAGCCGGAATCCAGGTCAGGTGTCTGGAAAACACAATCTGTCTCATAGCAACAGGGTTTCCTCACAGGGACTGGCCATGCACCTCAGATAAAATACCCTCCCTTTGCAACCTAAATGCTTCTTTCTGCCATTTTGCAGCCTTTGGAGAACTTTGAAGGTCTGGGATAGAGGTCAGATTGAAAGTATATCCATCACTGACAGGTAAACATTAAAGTTTGTTTATG
Organism: Rhinogobio ventralis; assembly: GCA_039654625.1. Taxonomy (NCBI): domain Eukaryota; kingdom Metazoa; phylum Chordata; class Actinopteri; order Cypriniformes; family Gobionidae; genus Rhinogobio; species Rhinogobio ventralis. The sequence goes on from CM077216.1 coordinate 10,159,595, forward strand.
GATGGGTCAAACATAATATGTTGGTAACAGAACTGCCATTCTTGTCTTGAAGAATTTAAACTGTAACTGAAGAATTGATTACTGTAGGCCAGTGTCCGCTGTTCAAAATGTAATGTATTGAAAACTACTTAACCAATGCAGCCATCCAGGGAGGACATCTACATAAAATGACCTAGTTTTTAGGTCTGTTACGTTCCTTGGACTGTATTAGGGTAATAAAACAAAAGTACTCACCTGTCAGATTTATTCCAATCAAACCAATGTATTCCTCAAAACTTCTACCACAAATTTTCACCCATTTCATCTTCTTTTCAGCACTTTCCATGAACAGTACCCTGAAAACTAAACCAAAGTTCCTTTAAGAGATGCTTAAAACTGCAGTAAGCGATTTCTGAGAAACGCTGTTTAAAAAAGTGGATCGGACTGAGCACCACAACACACTTGTAGCCAATCAGCAGAAGTGGGCGTGTCCTCTCATGATGGGGGAGGAGAGAGAGTGAGCAAGAGGGAGATTTGAATAAAGACTGTTGAAAGAGAGCTGGCTGAGAGACATTACAAAAGAGAAAAGCTCAGAGGAATATCACTGGAAAAAGAAGGGCTTTAGGTCCAACGTTAATATTAGAAAAGCTTTCCAGCGCTGGAGAGACCTAAGCAAGAAGGCCTGAAAATGGACGCCGATGCTGCCTTGTTTCTGCTCCATACGTGATTAACATTAGTTTTACTATGTTTCACAGAACCAAGAAATGCTGATTTTTGAATTGTTGAGCGATGTTGTTGGAGCAATGATTGGAGGGGTGTGCTTGTTTGGGATGATTTCAAATATCAACAGTATTTCTCAGAAATCACTTGCTGCACCTTAACATACATATATACAGTATATTTAGCAGTAAGCTTTAAATAAACAATAAATACATCAACATAAATAAATCACTTGATAGTGTTACTTCTCCATTGGTACAATGTTTTATGAAAAAAAGAGAACAATTTAAAACTAGCATATAGGCCTAAATTATCACCATAAAAACATGAATAACATGCTATACAAGTAAGCTGGGTGACTTCTTAAAGCAACCTTCTTCTGGATAAAACAGACTTCGGCTTATAATTGTAATTTTTAATTACTGAATACATTAGAGATGGGACACTGATGTAAAAAAAAAAGGACAACATTGGATAGCAATGTGCATAGTATTTGTGGAAAGCGGCTTTCTTCTATATTTTACCTTGTTGGCAAAATCTGTATGTTTATCTCCCCATATTTATAGACCTGAATGAAGAAAACAGCATAAGTGCCATGTGTTCTCAAGGTTCACCTCAAAGGCTTCTATGGATGGTCAATATTCGTTGAGATGAATGGTAATTGAAGCTGTATGGAAGATGTATACAATGACCCAAAAGAAAACTTGTGTTTTTGTCCGCTTGTTGAATGACCTAGGTTTTGTTCCATTTGTATCTGGAAACGTACAACAAGACATGTCTCTACAATACACCTATATTTGCACAGTTCAGGTTAACAGGCCTCAACAAAAACTTACACTTACAGATACATTTGCTCATGGTCTGGTCATGTTCAGGTCAAGAAACCATCCACTGTCAATCGTGTTTTCCATTCCATAAAAGCCTTTGTCTAAAAAATTCCATCTGTTTGAAAAATTGGGATGTGGCTGAAAAGAAGGCTCTCACCTAAATCACTGTAATCGGAGCGACTCCACCAGAATGGGCTTGGTTTAATATCGTTTGAGTATCACAGAGTGAATGTCTCTTGAAATAAGACGACAACATCTCAAAATGCATTAGCCAGCTAGAGAGAATATGAGGTGCTAATAAAATATTTATACATGCATGCAAACAAACCGAGACGTACAGACAATAACCCCCTCCAGCTTCTTAACTTTTTAGCTGTGCTCTCAAAGGGCACATCACTGATAAGACTTTGGAGAGCGCTAATTCCTCCTGACAAAATATGCCATCAAGCTATTTTTTTTTTTTTCTTTTTGGCTCCTCTGACCCTGATTATCGTCATTACCGCCCATGCAGCTGACAAGGAGACCTTAAGGGATATCATTTTATATTAAACCACGTATGGCAGGAGCCTAGATATTTTACACCTAAATCATCAAGAATGTGAATGAAGTTGAGAATTTAAGGGTTGAATTGTCTTAGATGTAAGGGTTAAAATATAAATATATAAAATAAATATATAATGAAAATTTTTTTTAAATAGTAATAATTGAAAAAATTATGTTAATGATATTACCAAAAAGATAATTTTAAGGCCAACTGACAACATTGTAGCATGTGAAAATAACACGTACTGTTTATGACAACAACAACAAAAAACGTTTAGCAGTAATTATATCAGCATTAAAATTTAAAGGGGTCATGAACTGAAAAAAAAAAATTTTCCTTGAGTTTTTGACATATAATCATCATACTATAAGAAGTTGTAGAACTGAAAGCTTTTATTTATTGTAACCTAGCGAACGACTCGTTGTGGAATGTGCCTATCTATGAAAGACCGCCTCTGCAGAAGAAGATCAACGCCTACTTCATCATTGCAACTTTGGTCCCTGAAATGTCGCCAAAACTCCCATAATTATCAACAAATCTCTTATTTACATTGTGTTTGCACTGTAAATTGATGAATGCATTCGTTAGTCTGCAGTATTTGAGTTGCAATGACAAGATCACTGCATTCATGCACTCAACATGTCTGCAATTGGTAGCGGTGTAGCGCAACCAAAAGCTACATTCCGCTTTGGTTCTGACGAGTCACGAGCCTGTAATGAGCGAAGCTGAGCGGTGTGATGCTCAACTCTTTATTCCACTCTGCAGGCGCGCTCCACTCATGAACCACTCACCGGTAAAACGAAGTTCCCTCAAATCCCGCTCCAACATGAAATTTCTCTGTATTGTAGCCTACTATACTTGTTGTAGCCATTAAACAATGTATTTTGTTTCATGTTATTTTTAAATTTCATCTATGTTGATTATGAAAAGTGCAAAGATGCACAATATGTCAAAGACATGGAGTGGGTCAGAAATGATTTTGACCACTTCATTAAGTTTTGTTTTGTAGAAAGCCTTTCTTAAAAGTGAATTTTGTTTTGTATAAATTGTATCTTAATTTTAATCAATGTTTCATCAGCCAATAGCCTCAGCAGGCTACTTGCCTCACAGACATGAGAAATATGTGTATAGAAAGCTTGAAATGTCTACTTTTAAACGAAACAATTCAAAATAGGCAAGCAAAGCGCACTGTTCATGAGAGCAGCTCATGGTTGGCATATCAGAGCGGTTCTGTTCAAAATGCTGCACGCTCCATCACTGCATGTGTTGTGACTTTAACCTGCATTTGACTAATCCTGACTCCTGAATATTTAATTTAAGTTGCATACATTTTGTTTTTGCACTGATGTTAAATTTGTATAAATTTTGCACTTTGACAGCCAGTTTGAGATATAGGCTATATTTGAGTATTGTGTGTATCGGAGAGTTTACAAAATTAAATGATTCTGACAGTTTTTGCCATTGAAATAAATGGGAAAAAGTGTCCTAATCAACCTGAATTCACCCCATGCTCTTTGAAATCATAATTGCATTGCATTATGTTTCTTGAAACTCCAAATATTATAACTTTCTTCATTAACAATTATTCAGTTATTTGTAACAATGTCATTGTAAAAAATAATAAAAATAAAAAACACAGTAGTTTCAATGCAGCTAGCTACCTTTTGATAGTAACTTGTAGTGTAGCTAAATACTTTTTCAAAAGGGTAGCTTGAATGTAACTTAACTACTTTAACTTACAAGTAGCTTGTAGCTTGTAAAGCTACAGTTTCAGAGTAGCTTGCCCAACACTGTCCACATGTAATACATAGCTATTTCATATCCAAAGATGTTAGCCAATCACAGCAGTGGGCGTTTACACTGAAGTCTGACAGCAGACACGCCCCTTCAAACAGAGTAGTTAAATCAGAGGGCTATAAAAATTATACTAACATTATAAGTGCACCCCAGGAAACATTATAAAACAATAAAACAGTGCAGTTGTTTTATTCATGACCCCTTTAATATTTTAAGCAATTTCTTTCTTCTGTGGAGAACAAAAAGTATTTTTTTCTGCCATATTTGATTTGAACGTAACAGCAGAGGAATTTTTTTTATTAAATAACGTTTGCCTGTCTAAAGACCAATTTTACAGAACGTTTTTGGTGATTTTTGGAGTTTGACAACCACAGTCCTCAATAATTTTTTGAGAGAGGTAAAGGTTTTTTAAAAAGTCAAACTTATACAGTTTTGAATCGACATGAAGATGAGTAAATGATGACAGAATTATTATTTTTAAATAAACTATTCCTTTAATCGAATGGTTTATTTATACAACCAATTTCCTCATTTTGACCAACAGAAATGTAGCTTGAAGTACTGAAGATCACATATAATTGGATTACAATTCCCATTTTTTCTGAGTTTTCGAGTTATGTCCAATGATACTGTCTAGCTCCCGAAGGAAAAAGTTGAACTTTTAATGAACAAACTCATTAAAACAGCAATGGCTATTTTCAGAAATATCCCATTTGGGCTCTCCTGCACCAGATTGAAGCGCTTTTCAATTACACACAGAAGTCCTCTGACGTGCCTGAGAGTTTTCACTGCCTGCTCTAAAACCACATCATTAAAGCAAGAGCCACTTCCCACCGCAAGGGAAGGAAACCCCTCTGGACGGTGGCATAGGTCCAGCTCACCAGGGGTGACCGGATTATCTCCCAAGCTCCCACATGTCCAGATGTGTCCAGCTGAGAAGGGGCAAGCTCAGATGTGAGGGCTTTTGAAATCTGTCGGCGCTGCCAAGAATTTTGGAGTGAAGCACAAATGTGCTATCTCCTCAGCTGCGAGGCTTATTTGTGGCACGCAGATTGTCATTTCCTCCTTTCAGCTGTCACATAAAACAAGGAAATGTAATTCGAAAGGGAAAAGATATTTGTCCACCCACCACAGTAAAAATTAGATGTAATTAAACACACTTTAATAACACATAATTATGCCATTATGGCGACAATATACCTGTCATGCTCGGAGCAGGGAAAATGTAGCTTCTTTAGCACTTTTGATGCATAAATAGTCAGCCTTCCCGGATGAAAGTCAGTCTTTCACAATTAATTTATGAAAAGCCCCAGTAATTTCTGGAATCTTTCAAAATGAATGCTGTGTTTATACTGTGCTGTGAAAAAATAAGTGTGCCACATGAAAAGTTGGAAGGACTTGTTTCAACTTATCGATACTAGTACTTTATTCGGACAGCATTGATGGATAAAGGTGATACAATTTACCAATTAAAAAAAAGAAAATATGACTTATTTAACAAAAATATCTACAGAACCCTACATTTAGTAACTGTTATTGCACCCTTTGGCAGAAATAAAAACATCTTGTAGGTGTTTTTTTTCATTTTAATTTTCTCAGACCCTATTTATTGGTATTAAGATGCGTTTTGGTCGAAGTAGACGAGGGAGACACATACCCATTTACACCTGGTGTTTTATTTGTCTCTTTTGTCTACTTTAAACCTCTTCTGTCCTGATTTCTTTAAGGGGAGGGTCTATGGGCAGGTAAATGTATGTGGGGTTTTTTCCAGATCTTTCAACCTAATGGACAAAATAAGTTACGCAATTTACATAAGAACGCGCCCGAAGACAACGGAAAAACACGCAGAGAGCAGCAGCTTTCGTTTCTGCTCTGACAGCCGCAAGACCACACCAAACGCTGTGAGTGAGTGTTAGAAATCAGGAATTGTGAGAAAACATTGTGCTTGGTTTAAATCCCATCTGGCTAGCACGCTTCCCCATAATGTTTACGTGTTAGGTCAGTAGACAGAGAGTAGACAGTCTTTTGTGGAATGCATTCAACCACATTAGCGTTTACACGAAAGCAATCTGGTCGAATGCGTTTTTTCCACTACCTCTGGAAGTGGCCGAAAATGGACAAGCTCAAAGCGTTTTAGACCCTGTTTACACCTGTATTTAGCATCATCCACTTGTGATCCGATCAACCAAAACACATCTTAATACCGGATGTAAACAAGGTCTCATATTAACTAAACGAAATGTTAGCCTTGAAATGTTAGCAACTACAAATGTTAGCCTTTAGCACAATTTTGACACTGAGATCTAGAATTTGACTTGGCCATTACAAATCTCTCGATTTCTTTCTTCAGAGCTATTCCTTCAATGATTCACTTGCATGGATTTTGGTTTATTATCATGTCAAAGATCCACTTTTAGCACAAGTTTTAGCTTCAAAAACTTTTGCACATAGCCTCACATCCTCAAGACCTCTGTGGTATAAGCAGCAAAACATCCCTAAACCATAAAATTGCTTCACAGTTGGTATGTTATCACCTTCTAATTGCTGCATTTGATTCTAAATGTAGGGGTGAAGTTTTTTCCAAAACAAAAAACATTTTGTTAATTTAAGCAGTACTATTATGATCCCACTTTAGTTTAGGGTCCAATTCTCACTATTAACTAACTATGAACTACGGCATTTGCCTCACTAAACTCCTAATTATTGCTTATTAATAGTTAGTATGGTAGTTGTTAAGTTTAGGTATTGGTAGGATTAAGGGATGTAGAATATATTCATATTAATGAATAAGTCATTAATATGTGCTTTTTAAGTACTAATAAACAGCCAATATCCTAGTAATATGCATGCTAATAAACAACTAGTTAATGGTGAGAATTGGACCCTAAACTAAAGTGTTACCACTATTACAAGTGGTATTTGTTCAATTATATTGCTCTTTCTGTAATAACATTGGTAAAATTAAATTACTCTTTTCATTGGTTACTTTTTCACAGCACTTTATATTTATGTCCAAGGTTTGGCTTCCACTAGCTCTGACAAGAACTTAAAGAAACAGACTGAAGGAAAGCAGTTCATCGAGGTGATGAGGACAGGCACCAGAGGTCAACGTCTCAGCCACCCAGCTTGACTGCTGGACACTTTCCTCTCTTGGAAGGACAACTGGGGTCAGGATTTTGAACATCAAAAGAGCAAGCTGTGCTTGCCATCGTTTCCCATGGATGTCAGATGTGCAATTCCCAATTAGCCGTCAGAGCTGTCAGAAATGATCACAGATGCCCCATTTTGCGGACCATGTAAGTTGTACTCATCGTCTGGCTAGAGAGTCGCTGTGTTTGCACAGTGGTTCAAATAATTCTATGCTATTCCAGGACTTTGATTTATTGGATATCGAATAAGAGCTGGCTTTTGCTTTCTTTTCATCTCTGCTACAATTCACAAAGAGTCTTCATCCAAGCAGATTTCTTCTTAATTTCCTGCTGTATCAGATGTAGACATGTGCTGTATGTTGTTCGATTGTGTCTTGTATGTCTAGACAGCATGATATACATCACTGATTCTTGCGCATGCTATCCATCATGTGTTCCCAAACAGGATTCGCGGTCAACATGTGTCCTTGGCCGAGCCCGGCATGCTTGTGCAATTATAGATCAACAGATGAGTGGTTCTTCGTCATGCCACCTAAGGCCAAGAGCATACTTTAAGCAAGCACACAAACAATGCAACATATTTCAGATTTGAGTCAGCAAAAATCAAAACTGAAAGACTGAAAGAGCAAGAGACTTGAGGAAGGGTTGTTCTGACTTGGGCAGCAACCATTACGAATACCATAACTGCATAGCAATGGCTGTGAACCACTCACAATATGCAAATCTGGCTTTTACTCATGCAACCACCATTCACATCTTCTTCAGAAAATGCAAACATGCGATATATGACCAAAAGGAGATATTTTCTGATATGAATGCACTGCAATTACAATGCTGATTATTGTTTTCATGTTATGGCCAATTACAGGTAACTGGAAGGTATTACAATTCAGTACTATTTTGTCTAAATAAATAAAAAATTAAACACTAAGAAATTAAATCAATTGTTTTAACACTTAAATGCATACATCAGGTCTTTAGTGATCCCGGACGTCATTCACTCATTATTTTTTTTAAGTTAGAGATCAACCTTGTTAGTATTCCTCAATCTATTCATTATAAACAATATAACAAGAAAAAATAATACAATTTTAAAAGAATGCCTGTTTTTTCCATTCATTTTTTGTAAAAATTAACGACCCGAGGTGTGTAACAGTGTAAGTATATTTTTCTGCCCAACAATAATTGAATCTTTAATGACTGAATAAGTTTATTCCACAAGGTGGCTGTAGCAAGGTATGTTGTTATGGGAAGAAGGAGGTGGGAACCGGCACGTTTAAGTAATTTAATCCAAAATAAACACAAACTGAAACATATTAAAAAATAAACAAAACATAATGTAAAGCCCAGGCCTGGTCCTCTCTCATCCTTCACTGTTGTCCCTCCTCCTTTTATGCTTCCGAGCTCCTCCGTGAGAGGATTCGAGACCGGTGTGACGCACAGGTGACGTTCATCTGCAATCCTGCCACCGGCCTCACGACGCTCTCTCACGGCTCTTGCTTGTCACAGTGGCAATGTCTGATACACAATAATGAAGTGAAGTTTCACTCATAGTTACCGCAGGCAGAAAACAAAAGAATAGGAAGTATCATCAGCAAAACTTAAAATGGCACAGCATATTACTGCAGAGCAAGTACTGAAAACAATCAGATATTAGTGTAACTGTCACTTGATGGTGGATCTGGTGAAGAAGCTGTCAGCGATCAAAATATTGATTTTGAAGAATATGTCTGAGATGGCGAATATGTGCCAGATGCTGAATGTACTGGGAAATGAGCTCTGATGAGGACAGTGATGATTGTATAAAACATCTGCTCAAACTGAACCCTTCCAAGCTCCAAAAGATAACAAAATATGTTTTATTTTATTCTTCTGTAATCGTTACTCTAATATCAGGAGAGTTTTATATTATCATGACAGGTAGGGATCCATCTGTGTTAGATATAGATCCGGGTCGCTAAAGACCCGAATATGTAATAATGATTGGCGAAACATTCATGCATTTAAGGGATAATTAATTTTAAAAGAGCATTAGATGGCGGCACAGGTATTCTAAATGTAAAAATAGGAGAAATGAGCATGCAATAATTAAATAAATATTGATCAATTAAAAAAAGCTGTAATATTGGCATATATGCAAAACTACCAGTAGTTCAATGTTACCCTCTTTTGTTCAAAAACATCAAGGAAATGAGGGAAAAGTGTTCAAAATATGATTTTAGTCATTCATCTGCAAAATGAGGTATCACACCATCTCCTTCAATGTAGCCGTGTAGTGATGCACAGAGGACACACAAAGAGAGAGTTCACGGGTCCCATCAACCAATTTTTACCAGCATCCCATCAGCGGCCAAACGCTTTTGCAATGTCAGCACATTCATGCTTGATGTCTCTTTCTCCTCCTCTATCTCTCATCTGTGTGTCTTTCACCCTGTCACTCCATGCAATTATGTGCACCCGTGCAATGAGGGAGAAAAATATGGAAACCGACACATACAGGGCAGCAGGCCTGGAAACGAATAAAGTTGTGGTGCCGACTTTGTTCAGTCGATATTGTCCTTAAAGACTGAGCTGTTGAAGTCACCTGCTTCTCAAAGAGTTCATGAAGGAGATTTTCTCCTTTCTAGTCACAACTATATCCTCAACGTCTATTTTCCAGCATGCTGCAACTTTAAGGAGTGTTGTTTCATTTCCAGATTTAATTCCAGCTGCCCCACCTGGGAAACTAATGAGGTGTCTTTAAATGTGATTATTGCAACAGCTGCAATATGTTTTCTGCAGGTATATTTGCCTATATAATCAGTTTGTTTTGTGCCTGACTGCTTGTGTTATTGTTCAGTGCCCGGGACATGTCAAAGGTTGCTTCCGGGAGTGGAAGGTTACAAAAACAGCTGAGATCTGTATGACCTGTGCATGCCTTATTTTAGAAAATGTCCTCAGGTGTTAAACTCCTTCCAGACATTTGGGAAAGAGTGCATTTTTAAGGAATAGATTATTCAAAAATTTCAATTCTGCCATTATTTACTCACCTTCTTGTTGTTTCAAACCTGCCTAATATCAGAAGTCAGGCAGAATGTTCACCCTGTTCTTTCCAATACAATGCAAGTCATTTTCTCATTTCATGGCTCTCAAATCTCATTTGCGGTCATGTGTAATCAAATAATGCATTAAGATTCCAAATGTCACTGGTTCTTACAAGGGGATATACCAATATTAAAATTCTGGCAAATAACAATACGATTAATTATTTTCATGTTATAGCCGAATAATTTTAATATTTCTCCTATTAAATTTGAATATTGTGTGTAAATAAATTAAAAATAAAACATAAAAAATTGTGAATTTAGGCAACACATCATTCAAATGTATAGTATAAAAACTGGATATTACTTTTGAGATTTGCATTAAGTTTAAAGATTTGGTAACGCTTTAGATTACAGCCCATATTATAATATTTTAGGAATAAAGGGGTAACTATCAGGAAAATTAACAAATTATTTATACTGTAAGTATTTTTTAATTAAGGGGTAATTATCCATGTAGTTACAGGGTAAGTAGAAATCTACGGGCTGTAAATTAAAGTGGTGCTTGTTCCCCTCTTGTTTCATGTAGTTACAGGGTAAGTATGAATCTATGGGCTGTACATTAAAGTGGTGTTTGTTCCCCTCTTGTTTCATGTAGTTACAGGGTAAGTATAAATCTACGGGCTGTAAATTAAAGTGGTGTTTGTTCCCCTCTTGTTTCATGTAGTTACAGGGTAAGTATGAATCTACGGGCTGTAAATTAAAGTGGTGCTTGTTCCCCTCATGAAGTTACAGGGTAAGTACAATAAAAACATGTATACAATCTGATATCACTCGAAAATTTTTATTTGAAAAACAACTTTTTTAAAACAGATTTACAACACTTATTCGTTTCTCTTGCTTAACTTCTTCTCTTGTTCCTCTTTTTATTCGTTCTTGCCACAGATGAATCTTAAGAAGGAATCCTATGTCTCTAGCTATTCTGTAGCTATATTATGTATTTAAAGAAAATACAGTGCATGCAGAAATGTCCTCACCGTTTACTCATCTTTTACCATCATGCCATCCGAGATGTATAAGACTTTCTTTCTTCAGATGAACACAGAAAAATAAATAATCTCTGATAATGAAAACTCATTTGGGTTCCTAAAAGTTGAAGCATCAAACAGCACATACAGCAATAACTACAGTAATCCATACAACCCCAATGGATGAATCAATGTCTTCTGAAGTGAAATGATAAGTGTTTGTAAGAAAAATACTAATATTTTTTTTTTTAATTAAACAGTAAACTATCGCTTCCGACCAGTAGTCATCTGCGAGTGAGAGCGTTGAGTTCACGCTTGACGTAACTTGAAGTGTGACTGGTCAAGCGGATGTCGGATGCTGTCTGTTTTTATTTTCATTTTTTTAAATGAATGCTCAAAACAGTAAACAAACAATAACATAATATATGATAATAGCAATGAGAAACAAACAAGACTATAAGACAGAGACGCCAGAGAGACAGAGTCGCCACTTGCGCGAGAACGTCATGAAAGCTTGAAGCGTCTTTACTCACGCACGCGCTGGTAACAGTTGGTCGGATGTGAAAAGATTAGTAAATTATGAGATCATCTCTGGATGTACTTTTTCTTTTAATAAATAATAATACAGAGTCATATCAAAAGACACGGGACTGCTCTTAAGATCCATCAGTGGAAATAATGAAAATGAAGAAGAGGAACAAGAGGAGGAGAAGCCAAGCAAGAGAAACAAAAAAGGGACAAAACGTGCCACTTTCTGTCAGGACGTTATTATTTGAAATGAAAAGTTTATTTTAAAAATGAATAAGAAGTATCATAAATCTGTTTTGAATTAAGTTGTTTTTCAATAAATCTGATATCAGATTTTGTACGTGTTTTTTATTGTACTTACCCTGTAACTAAATGGAAATTTACCCCTTAATTAAAAAATACTTTCAGTAAATCATTTGTTAATTTTTCTGATAGTTACCCCTTTATTCCCCAAATATTACATATTGTTCCCTTATAACTACACATACTTACTTTATAGTTACACTATAATTACTGAAAGTTACGCTGTAAATTCGCTTTAGTTACACAGTGCTTTCCGGACTGTAATCTAAAGCATTACCAAAGATTTTTATCATGCTTTTTTGAAAGTTTTGAAAATCGGGGATGGATGCTGCAATTCACTTTAATTGGAAAACAATTAAACTTCTCATTTTGTGCTCCACTGAAGAAAAAAAAACACACCGTTTGGACTGTAGGATGAGAAAATTATGATTTTTTTTTTTTTTTTTGTGAATTATTCAGTGAAACATCTGATAAATACACATACATTCTGTTTCATAAACATCTCAAAAACATCTACTGAATATCACATTGAGCAATACATAGTAGAATAAATGCTCTCGGAATCACATTTTCAAGATAAAAAGTTGTTGTTCTTTCAGAAGGGAAATGCATAACCCTGGGAACAGTTCCCACGTGAATCTTCTGCCAGATCACTAACAACTGTCTATGGCTTTGCTTTATGAATATATCGTTCAAAACTATTCCAACGGATCTGACTTCATATAGGGATTTGGAACTAATAGCAAATGTATTCATTAGAGCCGAATCAGACTGTATCAAAAGACGTGATTCTTTTTGAAGGCAGAGGCTGTGAACCTTCTCGTCCACAGTCCTCTCCATGGTGAAACGAGTGTAAAAATGCTTCTCTAGAACAAGCAGCTGCCTTGTATGCCTCAAAAGAGGGTAAACATAATCATTTACAGTAATGACACTCATTTGAAAAACTCTCCCTGCGTATTACAGCCACAGGAACTGGATTAGAGCCACTGAGCCACAAACACTTAGAACAGCCGCATATTCAGTAATGATAAATGTGTGTTTAACGGGTAATTATTCACAAGTGAGCTGCTACACCTCAGTAGGGCTTGTTTGGGAAACAAAGCCAGGTCTTGCGGTGTGATATGGCATTTTCTCTATCTGTCTCTCTCCATCCTTGTCTTTTTCTCTTTCACTCTCTTGTTTTCCCTATATTTCAGTGTGTATGTTCAGAATAGAATAATAGCTTACTTCTGTATAGACTGTATACTGCCTGCTATAATTAAAATAGTATGCAATGTAACATTGTTTCTACTACTGAGAAGAAAAAATATGTAGGCCTACTTGCAGAAAATTATTATTTATTACATACTTTTTCATGAGTTTATAATTTTCACCTTTCACAGCTCTCAAATCTCACATATATTAATATATGCTGCATTAAGATGCATTGCACCAGGTTTGATGCCAAATGTCACTGGTTCTTACTAGGCATACACCTAATAACAATAAGATAAGCTGTTTATTATTTTGATGTTATAGCTGTATTAAATAGTCTATACTATTTTGTGTAAATAATTTAAAAATAAAACAAAAAAATTAAACCAGTTGTTTTAACTGATATGAGTAAATTTAGGAATCACTTAGGAATCATTTAGGAAGGATGGATGGGTGGGTTGAATGGATGATGGATGGGATGATGGATGGGTTGTGTTTGGTTGATGGATGGATGAATGGATGAATGGATGGATGGATGGATGGATGGGTGGGTGGATGGATGGATGAGTGGATGGGTGGATGATGGATGGATAGGTGGATAGGTGGGTTCGATGGGTGGACAGAAGATGGATGGGTGGGTGTCTGGATGATGAATGGATGGATGGATGGGTGGGTGCGTGTTTGGATGATGGATGGATGGGTGGATGAATGGGTGGATGGATGAATGGATGGATGGATGGATGGGTGAGTGGGTGGGTGGATGGATGGATGAGTGGATGGATTGGTGAGTGGATGGATGGGTGAGTGGGTAGATGGATGGATGGATGGATGGATGGTGGATGGATGGGTAGGTGCATTGATGGATGGATGAAATTCTTACTATTTTTACTCTGATGCAGAAACAGGAATCCGTACTGTTGCATTATCTTCAGACTTGGCGTCAAGCAATGATCTGAACCCCCACCCTTGGTACGAAATTTAAACCAGAACGCAATCTAAACCAAACACAATTTTAAGAGTAGGGCTATATTGGCTATATTTGAATATTGGCTAGTGGTGCTGTCAAAAAAACTAGGGTCCTAGAAATGTGGTCCTAGAAATAGAAAGTCAATTTGAGTGAATTGCATTGTGGGATACAGTTTTCCATGCAGTGTGTTCTGGTTGTGTACTGCACATGTTGGCAGATATAGAAAGTCATTCAAGTAGACCATACAGGAAATTTGTATACTGTACACAACATACACACTGCAAAAATATGAAGTAGTATTCCTTTCCAGATATACCTGTATCTCTCCAAGTCGCCTGTCTCACGCCGTCTCACTGATTCTTCTCTTCTGTACTCCATCTCTCATCCAGTGTCTATTGATCTCTGGCCCAGGGATTCTCCGCAGGATGGATAGCACTCAGCCACAATAATGGCAGCTGTTTCTTGTCCTATTCTGCCCGTGCTAAGCGCCACGTTGAGAAGAGAGAGAACAGGGGAGCTAAGAGATACAGATAGACAGAAAGAGCACAAGATGAAAGTGTCACCGAAATGAAAGCTTACTCCATTATCAGGTTACACCAACATTCGCTCAGGCAGCTTAATCTCTCCCGAACGGGGGATGTGTTTTACTGTCTACACACCCTGGAAAAGGGAGGAAAGGTTTATCTGCAGGTTGAGCTCAGGTGGGGTTCACATAGAGGTCAGGATCCACTTCAGCCAGACGGACAGTCATAAGAAACATTTAACCGATGAAAGGAATAACTATTCGGTTAGAACAGCAGCTGCTGAAGCTGTACGCACTGTGCACTGTGAATGTTCGCTTATTGACGTTATCATTATTATATAATTCTAAGAGTTCAGTTGATTCCCAATTTGCACACACTACAAAAGAAACCAGAGAGAACAGTGTTTATCGCTCCTATAATAATAAACTAAAATTGATGGCCGCCCCATTGCAGAGCTACTTAAGCCATTTGCTTTGTTTTTTGTTTGTTTTTTTATTCCAAAAACTGCTGATCTACTGGGATTTTCACGCACAACCATCACTAGGATTTACAGAGAATGGTCCAAAAAAGAGAAAATGCCTTGGTCAGAGGAGAATGAACAGACTGGTTTGAGCTGATAGAAAGGCAAAAGTGACTCAACTTGTTACAACTGAGATCTACAGAAGAGCATCCCTGAACACACAACACGTTATATCTTGAAGTAGATGGGTTACAGCAGCAGAAGAACACACCGGGTGCCAATCTTGTCAGCTAAAAACAGGAAACAGGAAACCGAAGCGCGTCAAAATATTGAGTTCCCATTCATTCAGTCACGTTCGACGCTAATTCGGACTGACGTCATGGGGTCTCGTCTGGGAGCCCATGACGTCAGTCCGACGTAACGTCGAACGTGACTGACTGAATGGGAACGGGGGTTACATTAGTAACCTAGATGTTCCCATTCAGTCAGTCACGTTCAACGTTACGTCAGACATTAGTAACCTAGTTACATTAGTAACCTAGACGTTCTCTTTCAAATCTTGCGCTTCACAAATTCACACATAAATTTTGTCAACATCTTGGTGAGTATCATAGCAGACATAATCAGTTATGTCTTAAGTGAACATAAACAGTCAAGAAAGACAATGCATGTGAACAGTATTAATGTACTGGATCATTGCCTTCAATGTCTTAAAGTGACAGCAGCCTATTTTCAAGCTGTCTGTGTTTTTATTTTTAATCAAACAACAAAAGATTAGCTTTTGTAACGGTGTTAGTTTGTGAATGAAATGAAAATGTTCTGGAAAGGGATTTCATGCCTCTCTGTGATGGTACCACGAGCCGTCGCTCCTTAGCTGAGTGAAGGCTTCTGGTGGGGGTGTAGACTCGTAGGAGCGAGTCGAAGTATGCAGGTGCTGAGTTTATGATGGATCTGTAAGCAAGCGTCAACGCCTTGAACTTGATGCGAGCAGCGAGTGGTAGCCAGTGCAGAGAGATGAAGAGAGGTGTGACATGGGTCCTTTTGGGCTCATTTAAGACAAGACGTGACGCTGCGTTCTGGATAATTTGAAGCGTTTTGATGGCACACGATGGAAGTCCAGCCAGAAGCGCATTGCAGTAGTCAAGCCTAGAAATGACCACGGCCTGGACGAGAAGCTGTGTTGCATGCTCTGTTAAGAATTGTCTGATCTTTCTGATGCTGTGCAGCGCAAAACTGCATGACCGAGCTGTCTTTGAAATGTGGTCTTCGAAGGACAGCTGATCATCAAAGGTTACTCCAAGATTTCTGACCGACCTTGAAGGGGAAATCAAGGATGAACCTAGCTGGATTGTGAAGTCGTGTTGTAGAGTCGGATTGGCAGGGAAGACAAGAAACTCAGTCTTTGCCAGGTTGATGTTTTTTCATCCATGCCGAGATGTCCGCCAGACAGCTAGAGATTCGTTCAGCTACTGTGAGATCATCTGGTTGAAATGAAAGGTAGAGCTGTGTGTCATCAGCATAGCAGTGGTATGAGATGTATGATGGGTCCCAGTGATGTAGTGTAAATGGAGAAGAGGAGAGGTCCAAGCACTAAACTCTGAGGAACCGCCGTGGTCAGTTGATGTGCTTTGGTTACCCCCCCTCTCCAGGCAACCTTGAAAGACCTACCTGTGAGATAGGATTCAAACCAGTGGAGTGGATTTCCTGTGATGCCCAGTGATGAGAGGGTGGAAAGAAGTATCTGGTGATTCGCAGTGTCAAAGGCAGCAGATAGATCGAGGAGGACGAGGACCGATGATTTGGAGTCAGCTTTCACAATCCACAGGGCTACAGTGACCAACAGTAAAGCAGTCTCTGTTGAGTCCTTTTGAAACCTGATTGGTTGACATCCAGCTGATTATACTGTGAGATGAAAGATGAGACCTGGTTGAAAACAACACGTTGAAGTGTTTTCGCTATGAATGGTAGGAGAGAGACAGGTCTGTAGCTATCTACCAGTGATGTGTTTAATGTGGGTTTTTTAAGCAGTGGGGTTACCCGAGCCTGCTTGAATGTGGTAGGGAAAATGCCAGTGCAGAGAGATGTACTGATGATGTGTGTGAGTGCTGGTAGGAGTGTAGGAGAGATGGCTTGTAGAAGGTGTGAGGGGATGGGATCTAGAGGACAGGTGGTAGGATGGCTGTAGAGGAGAAGTTTAGATACTTCTGTCTCAGTGAGTGTAGAGAATGAGGAGGGAAGATGTTCGGCTGTGGATGTGGCTGATCTAAAATCCTGTGTGTGTGGAGGTGAAAACTGACTGCTGATGGTTGTTGTTGTTTTATCAGTGAAGAAATGGGCAAAGTTGTTTGCAGATAAAGAGGTGGTGGGAGGTGGTGGAGGAGGACAGAGGAGAGACTGGAATGTTCTGAAGAGTGTGCGTTTGTTTGAGGTGCTGTTGATTTTGTTGAGGAAATATGAAGATTTAGCCGCATGGACTTCATCTGAGAAGGATGAGAGCCGAGACTGATACTTACGCAGGTCAGACGGGTTGTTTGATTTGCGCCATTTTCTCTCTGCTGCCCTGAGTTTGACAATAAGTTAAAGTAGAACATAAAGTGTCTGTTGCAGTATTTAAATCCATAGATGTGAATTGGATGGATGAGGGAAGAGAGAATGACACAACAGAGGAGAGATGAGAAGGAGAAAGTGAGCGCAGGTTTCGTCTGAAAGTAACCGGTAGAGGGATTGTTGGTGTCAAGTAGGAAGTTGTAAATTAAATGTGATGAAGAAATGATCTGAGATGTGTAGAGGTTTCACCAAAATGTTATCTGAAATGCAGTTGCCTGTGTAGATGAGGTCAAGTTGGTTGCCAGATTTGTGGGTATGTGTAGTGATGAGCCGTTTGAGATGAAATGAGGCTAGGAGGGAGTGAAAATCTGTAGCATAAGGTTTGTCTAGGTGAATGTTGAAATTGCCAAAGACTACAAGTGGGCTGCCATCCTCTGGGAATGAGGACAGCAGCACATCCAGCTCCTCAACAAAGGTGTCCAATTGACCTGGGGGGCGGTAAATGACTACAATATGGATCTTAACCCGAAGAACGCGCCCGTGTGTTTTGCTTGATTTTTCCTCATAACAGTGTAAAACAACTTGAAATACTCACAGACAAATTGGCCTCACATTTATGAAAAATATGTCTTTACAAAGCTTAAAGTGTCTACTTTTATTTGTGTACACTCAAAATAAAAACTAAATGTTGTGCTTTTCGATAAATAAAGAAAACAAACAGGATGCGCGTTCTCCCTTCTGTCTCCCCGTGAAGTCAGAAAATGAACTGTAACTCAGCGAATACTTGCCACACAGACAAGACAGATATATATTTAAAAAGCCTAGAATGTCTACTTTTAAACAAAGTAATTTAAAAACAAATATCACCTCAAAACAAAGCATCAGCTTCTTCATCTGATTTTCATCGAGTTCGGAAGACACGCTGTGAGTTTACCTTGGATTTACCTCAGAAGAAACAGAACGTGATTTTAATATGATCATTTTTAAGGTAAAACATTTCTTCTCACTTATATTAGCGTTATTGATGCATAAACTTCACATTGTTGGCTACTAGTTGAACTATTACTAGACTAAAATGTGTGAAATCAACGGAAACATGTTGAAAATGAAATATAGACAGGTAGGCAACCTTTCAATGCTAAATAAAGATACATGTACGACATGAGGGTATTTTTATGCTCTATAATATTAAACACAGCATGATATAAAAGTAGGGTTGCCAACTGTCCCGTATTAGCCGGTGTACAAGTGTCCTGTATATTGGGCCTAAATGTCCCGTACATGACCTTATCCCATTTATTGACTGCTACACTGATCTAACCACTGACTAAGGGGTCGTTTACTCAAGTTCTTTATTTTAAATGTAGACACGCGCACAAAATAGAAAGCAACGGCGTCGCAATGCTAATGCGGTGCAGCACGCTAGTTTTCCCCATGCCTCAGCGAGATGAAAACGCTTAGCAACGACAGACACCACGGGAGCGTTTAGTTTGTTCTGCAAACTTGACAGGAACGTCTGTTTGTGTATGCATTTGTAGATTATATTGCAAACAAGTCATGATATTCAACTGTGATACTGTAATGGGAGATCCAGTTGTGTTCATTTTTTTTAGGATTCTTTGATGAATAGAAAGTTTAAAAAAATGCATTAATCTGAAATAGAAAGCTTTTGTAACATTAAAATGTCTTTACTGTCTCTGTTGACACGTTTACTGCATTGTTGATGAACAAAACTATTATTATTTTTTTTTTTTAATTATTAATAAAACTATTAATTTAAAACAAATTCTTACTGACCCCAAAATTTTGAACGGTAGTGTATAATGCTACAAAAGCTTTAGATGGTTTGTGTGTAACAATTGACATTTATTTCTATGACGTTAATTAAATTGTGCATTAATAGGTTGAGCAAATTAAATGTGTTTATATCTGAGAAACTTTTATACACACACTTAACTGCAAACACTGAAATACACTTTGAGTGTCCCTTATAAAGAACCACGATTGTTATCTTATTTTTGTCAAAAGACATCTTACTTTTGTCCTTTGTTGTGTATGTTGGGATTATGTTGTGTTGTAAATAAATGCAACAATTCAAAAAGCCATTCTTTCAATCTCTTCATATTCTTTGTTCTAGTTCCCTCACAGTTATTCAACTGATATAGGGCCATTAGGATTAGGGGAGTGTCTTTGTCTTTTTCAGGTGTGAAAAACATCAATATTCATGATGATTCACGCCCTCCCCGCATAAGCCTTCCTGACACAAAACACGTCTTACAAA
Source organism: Rhinogobio ventralis (assembly GCA_039654625.1). Classification (NCBI taxonomy): domain Eukaryota; kingdom Metazoa; phylum Chordata; class Actinopteri; order Cypriniformes; family Gobionidae; genus Rhinogobio; species Rhinogobio ventralis. The sequence continues at coordinate 10,179,466 of CM077216.1, forward strand.
TTTTAAATCAGTATATTGTTTTATGTGAATGAGTGGCCAGAGTGATTTTTACATCGTCTTGAAGCAAATATTCTAGCCTACGTGATCCAGTTTTCAAAAGTCTTGTGAACAAATATTCAGTATGGGTTTTATAGCCTTATAACAGTGACTTATTTTTTCTTTCTTTCCACAAACCACGCATAAACGTAATTTTCTCAAAACTACAAACTTTTACACACATGCTGCTCACATATTATTGTAGCAGAGTTTGTGCTGAATACAGAGTAATCAGACTTTAGCCATGAAAATGTTACAAGTAACAGAAATAAGCACAAATGTCAGAGCATGTCAAAACACCTCCAGGGCCCAGAAAACAGCTCAGGGTCCAGAGGGTTAACAGGAGTTGTAACTGTAATAGCATGGTATTCAAATGAGTTGTAATTGCATAATGAGTAGACCTGTGCCTCCACCCCTCCCAGTCTGGCGAGGGGTGTGAGAGAAAGAGAAGTTGCTAGAGAGAGCAACAGGGGTTGCAGAGTCTTCTGGACGGATCCAGGTCTCAGTCAAGGCCAAGATATTGAGAGTGGATTGAGTGGCAAAGTCTGGAATGAAGTCAGCTTTGTTGACAGCTGACTGACAATTCCATGGAACCACAGAAAAAGAGGGAGGAGCATTAGCAGAGGAGGGAATAGGACGCAGATTAGAAGTGTTGCGCTGCCTTCTGCGTGTAATAGTGGAGTGTGGTTGAGAGACAACGGGAATGCACTGAAAGCACATGGTAAGTGAAAGGAAGTGGGAGAGGAAGGTGGAGGAGGAAAGGAAGAAGATACTTAAGTGCCTTACCGGTGTCCTTGCTCGGTGCAGTCGCGCAGGTAGAGTCGCAGGTCTTTACCCGAGTCGGTCTTCACACGAGAAGGCTGAACGCTCCCGCGCTCCCTGACGCGGCACGCTTAATAAATAAATGCCTTTCACTACTTGAGTGAAAACAGCTGTGGACGCTTTTATAATTAGCACAAAAAAGCCAAAAACCCGTAAATGGCTCCAATCAAAATGACCCATTTATATATATATATATATATATATATATACATTTTTTATGGAAACACAATGCATTAAGAGCCGGGGGATGAAAACCTTTTGAAATTTGAAGATCAAGGTAAATTGTACTGAGCAGTTTGTATTGCTTCCGAAGAGCAATACTAAATAAAAAAAATAAAAAAAGATATTTAAACAAAATAAGAAAAATTTGGACATCTTCATCCTGTTCAACTCCCTTCTGAAGCATCAGTGAATGTTTGAACCTTTTTAGTAGTGTAGTAGAACCTTAATAGTTGTGTTTGAGTCCCTCAATTGCAGCTCAACTGCTCGGTGTAAAAAAGATGGATCTCAAAATCATACAGTCACTGCTGGAAAGGGTTCAAATATGCAAAAGACGCTGGAAAACTGAAGAATTTTCGGGACCTGGAGGATTTTTCTGAAGAACATTGGGCAGTTTAACTGCTCAGGACAAACAAGAGACTCAGGAACAACCATCACAAAACAAAAACAAACAAAAAAAACAGCCAGATAATCCATTAAGAATCAAGGGTTCATAAACTTTTGAACAGGGTAATTTTTATAAATTCAGCTTTTTTTTTTTGTCTTGTGGGCTATATGTAAACATCTTTCATGTAAAATATCGTATTCAGGACAGTACTAAATACAATTTTCACAGATTCTGCAAGAGGTGTGTAAACTTTTGAGTAAGAATGTATATAATCCCCAAAATGTATGATTAATGTGAGCAGATGTAAGTACATCTGCTTGATTTATCATGTCCTATCATGACCCTGAGCTGTACATTTCTAGCTAAAATCAAAACGATCAGTCTTTAAGTGCCTGTTTTGGGAGTGTGCACCTGCCACTAGCATCCATGAGGCATCGGAGTAATGTGATGTCAGCAGGGTTATTCTGAGGTTACCCGGGCAAAGTCAAAGTCATCTGCACTTTTTTCCATAAGTGACCTTGCTAAACTGCACACCATACGTTGCCATCACATGATCACATAGCATTACAAAAAATGGGAATGTGGCTTGATGTTTACAGGGTTTTTTTTTTTTTTTTTTCATATGACACATTATAAAATTATAGGTGGCAGGATAATTCAGGTGCATTTCTCCTGAATTACTGTAAATATATTATGCATGAATGTGTCATGGCAATAACAGAAGAGAGAGAATAACTAAATGTCAGCAGACAAATGTTTTGTTCTTTAAGAAAAAGGTTTAAGGTGGCATAAACACTGCTTTAAGTGAAAGATCATATTCTTAAAAGCTCAAGGACTCTTCTGGCGGGCAAAATTATTTCAGTCCAAGTGCATTGTGGGATAGGACATGGTTGACATTTCTTGAAATATGGCATTGCTGGGATTGTGTTCTCTCAACTCAGGTATATTGCCTGAGCTTTACAAATAAAACAAAACTTCTACTTCTCCTTTTTTGAAAGTCTCCAAAGTCAACATAAAATTAAAATTGATCCCATTTACTTTCCTAATACACACTCGTGGCTCTACTTTGCACAATTCCTCATTAACCTTATTCAAAAGAAAATAATCAAAGATTAATAATTTTCTTAATAAAACGCCCCAGAATTTTTATTTTCAGGATGATGTAACCAAGGTCTTTTGTATAATAAATGCCCTCTCTATCTTCTTCAGGGTCATGGGCGGCCATGGCTCATTGATGCACGAGGGGAGCAAAGGCTGGCCTGTGTGGTCCAATCAAACAGACAAGCTACTGTAGCTCAAATTTGTTTAAGAAGTTAATGCTGGTTCTGATAGAAAGGTGTCAGAATACACAGTGCATCGCAGTTTGTTGCGTATGGGGCTGCATAGCCACAGACCAGTCAGGGTGCTCATGCTGACCCCTGTCCACCGCCGAAAGCGCCAACAGTGGGCACGTGAGTATCAGAACTGGACCACGGAGCAATGGAGGAAGGTGGCCTGGTCTGATTAATCACGTTTTCTTTTACATCACGTGGATGGCCGTGTGCGTGTGCATCACTTACCTGGGGAACACATGGCACCAGGATGCACTATGGGAAGAAGGCAAGCCGGCGGAGGCAGTGTGATGCTTTGGGCAATGTTCTGCTGGGAAACCTTGGGTCCTGCCATCCATGTGGATGTTACTTTGAAATGTACCACCTACCTAAGCATTGTTGCAGACCATGTACACCCCTTCATGAAAACAGTATTCCCTGGTGGCTGTGGCCTCTTTCAGCAGGATAATGTGCCCTGCCACAAAGAAAAAATGGTTCAGGAATGGTTTGAGGAGGAGCATAACAACAAGTTTGAGGTGTTGACTTGGCCTCCAAATTTCCCAGATCGTAATCCAATCGAGCATCTGTGGGATGTGCTGAACAAACAAGTCATACATAAAATACATAAGTTTTACAAATTTGAACAGGCACATCAGCATAATAATCCAGTGTTATACCCATATGCCAAGAGGCAGCATGCGAGACAGCCCCATAGAGAGATGATAGCAACACCAATAAAACAACGTGGAATTTATGATTACTTACTTAACAACCCACAACATTAAACTTTGAGGACAAATGACTGAATTATGAATATGTTGGATGTAAGCGATGCATATGGTCTCGATGCGCAAAGATTCTGGCTGACAGGACTCTCCTGGTTTATTTAGATAAGCACTAAAGTTTTGACAAAAATAAAGAACATGCTGTGTTTCTCTAATATTGAAGAATGGAGAGGGAATTCACTGATAGATGGAAACAAAACTATATGATGTAACTGGATGTCAAGATAAATTTGGCTTTCATCTCTTTTGAGGTTTGATTTGTTGCATCTTCTCCTTAAGAACATTTCTAACACACAGACATGTTTTACTCGAAAGAAGGATGAAACATGTACCATCTATCCTTCATTAAAAGATCATTTCTTTTCCCCAATGATCTTGCAAGAGACCAGCCCTTTATAACAAGTGTATGGTCTGTATTCTTATTCCATAGTCAGCATTAAAATCTGCTGGCTAGGCACAGGTAAACAGAGCTCTTAATTTTGAGTGTGTGTATGATTGATGACTGTAGAGTCTGCTGGGTCGGAAAGCCATCCTGGTGTGTCATGCAATGTGACATGTTGTGGCTCGATCTACAAAGATGTATAGAACCCTTCCTTTATATCAGAGTGTTGTCTTAAACGAGAATTGGCTTTGGATCGGAGCTAAATCGAGACTGGGCTAAATTTATGTTTCAGCATGATATCTAGAATATCTTAAACATGTCCAACCTAATTTTTGCCATTACATTCTTTCCAAATAAAGCATAAAAATAAATACATGATGACCCAATCTTTTTGGATGAACTAGCTATATCTAGCCCTGCTCTGAGATATCGATCATCTATTTATCCTGTTATCCCCTATTGTTGTTATCGAAATATTCATGACTCCTCTAATTCATTCATACTTTCATGTAGTGATTCGTTTTGAATAAATGTAGTGATTCGTTTTTAAGAAATGTAGCAATTCTTTTTTAAGAAATGCAGCAATTAATTTAAGAAATGTAGCGATTCATTTAAGAAATGTAATGATTCCTTTTTAAGTAATGTAGTGATTCATTTTTAAGAAATGTAGCGATTTGTTTAATAAATGTAGCGAAACATTTAAGAACTATAGCGATTAATTTAAGAAATGTAGCGATTCATTTTTAAGAAATGTAGCGATTCATTTTTAAGAAAATGTATTGAATCATTTTGAATACATTTATCTATGCGTTTTTAATAAGTGTATCGAATCATTTTGAATAAATGTAGCGATTAATTTTTAAGAAATGTAGTGATTCAGCTTTTAAGAAATGTAGCGATTCATTTAAGAAATGTAGCAATTTGTTTAAGAAATGTAGCTATTCGTTTTGAATAAATGCAACAATTTGTTGTGAATGTAGCAAATCATTTAGAAAAAATGTAGCTATTCATTTAAGAAATGTAGCAATTTGTGTTTAAGAAATGTAGCGATTCATTTGAAATATGTCTATGGATTAATTTTGAATAAATGTAGCGATTCGTTTCTAATAAGTGTTTCAATGTGTTTTTAATAAGTGTATCGAATCTCTTTGAATAAATGTATTGATTCATTTTGAATAAATGTATCGATTTGGTTTTAATAAGTGTATCAATCCATTTTGAATAAATGTATCGATTTGTTTTTAATAAGTGTATCGATTCCTTTTGAATAAATGTAGCGATGACTGACAGCACAAGTTACTCCCTGAACACATTTCTGATACAGAAGGCTGCGTGCACCCTATAAAAGGCTGCATATTTCGGCTGCCATGTCATCAAGCGCTGCCGAAGGCCATCTCAATTTGAAGGATCATTGGAAGGCAGCCTATAACCAATAGATTTAGTTTCACAGCTCGACCAGAGCCATTGAGCTCAGTAAAGCCGCAGTTTCCTCTGAATCTAAAATACAGCATACAAATGTTTCTTAAAATTGAATCGCTACATTTATTAAATGAATCGCTACATTTATTAAATGAATCGCTACATTTATTTAAAAAGGTCGCTACATTTCTTAAAAATGAATCGCTTCATTTCTTAAAAATCCATTGCTACATTTATTCAAAATGAAACGATACACTTATTAAAAATTAATCACTACATTTATTCAAAACAAATCACTACATTTGTTAGAAATGAATCGCCACATTCTTAAAAATGAATCGCTACATTTATTCAAAATGAATCGTTACATTTATTCAAAATGAATCACTTCATTTATTCAAAATGAATCACTACATTTATTCAAAATTATTCGAGACATTTCTTAAATAAATCACTACATTTATTGAAAATTATTCAATACACTTATTAAAAATGCATTGATATATTTATTCAAAATGAATCGCTACATTCTAAAACTAATCGATACATTTTTACTAATCTGTACTACATTGATACTAATTGATGCATTTATTCATTTTTTCCCCTGATATGACCCCTTGCAGAGCTTCAGTAATCACCCTAGTGGATTTAGGATTTTATTATGTGCAGCAGAAATACAAAAAAGCACAAAATCATTTCAATATCCACTGCAGGGAGCAGCAGTAAGGATGTATTTGTGAACTGTTTGTGTTCTGGGTCATTTCAGTCTCATACTTTGGTCTGAACTTTAGTTTCTTAGTTGAGGCAGAAGGCCCTTTGTGTTTCCTGAGGAAAACAATGAGTCTGCAGGGATGAGTTGCTGTGGTAACACCGCTTCGCAGACTCCAACCTTTGAACCATTGAGGCGGTTTCATTATTGGCGATTACTCCAGTTATTTTGATGTTTTAAGTAAATCTGACCATGTGGTTTTGTTATGAAGCTCTCTGGTGCACAGAAGGACAGCGTCCTGAAGAAAAGAAAAGCATGATTAAAAGACACTCACAAAGTTTGGTTCCTATAGCATTGACATCACTTTGCCATTGATATCAGACCGCCGAGTCCAGCTTTATTGTTAAGCACTATTTTTTATTAGCTGTACTGTTCTCATAAATAAATAGAGTGCAATCATTGTAAGATTGTATTTTAATAAAGCATTTGATAATTTCCAAGTCAAAATGATTATGTCAGTGATTTATTAATATTACGATTAGAAAAGAAAAATGGTCACATGATCCTTCAGAAATCATTCTAATATGCTGATTTGGTGCTCAAGAAACATTTCTTATTATTATGTGTTGAAAACATATTTTTGCTGCTTAATATTTTAGTGGAAAACATTAAATACATTTATAATGTTACAAAAAATGCCATAATGCTGTTCTTTTGAATGTTTTTTTTTTCATCATAAAAATAGCAAAATATTAAACAGAAAAGCTGCTTTCAGCATTTGATAATAATAAACATTATTAATAATTAAGCCGCAAATCAGCATATTAGAATGAATTCTGAAGGATCATGTGACACTTAAGACTGGAGTAATGATGCTCAAAATTCAGCTTTGCCATCACAGGAATAAATTACATTTTAAAAGGTGAGCATAAGAGACTTCTTTCAAAAACATAAAAAAAATCATTAAAAATTTTAATAAATATCTGACATTGTAATTTTTATTGGAAATCTCAAGGACATTACATCACATATTTAATATATAGCCATATATTATGGACCCTTTCTAATTATAGTCATTTGACAAAATGATGCAGTTTGCTATATTACAAGGGGTGACACATCTTACCCCCCTCTCTCCAGTAGGTCCGAGAGAGGTATTTTTCCTCATTTTAAACATGAAGGGCCCTATCATACACCCGACGCAATTTGACACCAGGCAAGTGTTTTTTGCTAGTTTCAGCCCGAAGCAGTTATCATTTTGACGTCCAGCGCCACATTGTTTAAATAGCAAATGCACTCGTGCGCATCTGTTCGCCCATGGGCATGCTGGTCTCTAAACAAGGTGTGTTCAGGTGCATTGCTATTTTGAGGCAAATGAAAATGACTGCGCCATTGACCAACAAAAACCTGGTCGCGGTATTTTTTCTATAGGTGGGTGCACAACGCGCATACACTTTGCTTATTACACACACAGGGATGCGCAGCAGCACACGAACATTTTTAAATATTAAAAATAAAAGGATTCCTCTCTGGAGAAGCGTTCAGTCTTTCCGCTCACAAATTCCGCCATGTAAATAGCGAATCCGCCATGGTTCAAGTGCAGCTGGCTTTTAAAGGGAATGGGAGATGAGACTCTGATTGGTTTATTGCACGTTATGCCCAAAACACACCCATTACTCATTAAGAGAACAGGGACAACCCTTCTGGACCATGTGCCTGGCACACCGACCATTTATTCCATCATTAAACCAGCAAAAGTGGATTTGGACACGCCCTAAGTGCACCTGCGCCGTGCGCTTCAGACCATGCGCTTAGATCGTTAAAATAGGGCCCGAAGTGTCCATAAGGTGGGGGGACAAAATTGGAAATTGCAAAAAAGGCAAATGGTTACTGGCGTTACTAAAGCGGTCTACTCAATGCTGATCTGGTGAAGCTGAAAAGATGAGGAAGGACGGAGACTTAAGCTCATCTCAGAATGAGTAAAAACCAATTACTGAGTCATTCGTTTCACATTTGCTAAACTCGAGTCAGCCCACCTACACATTGTGCGTGTCTCCAGGAGACAGCCAAACATGAGAACGCGTTTGTCTTGATGTTATCTAAAGATTAATGGGACATTAAATGAAGTCCACTTTAATAAAACCACAATACCAAATTAAAAATCTGCAGTGCTCTATAACACTATAAAAATGTACAAGGACCTCAAGGCTAATTGCGCTTTACACTAAATGACAAATATTACATCCACCGATCAAGCAAATGGGCGAAATGGCATCGTAGAGCATTTTATGGACCAGCAGTAAATAAATCAAGGCTTGTTTTTACAAAATTCAAGCTGTGTGTTGTTCATATCAAGCTCTTTTTGCCTCTGGAGACAAATTGGCCTTTCTGTGTCTGCGTGTCCCCCCCTTCCCCCTTCCCATCAGTTTCATATTAGTATCAGCTGGCTAAGAGAATTGCATCTGAACTTCCAGTTCACCCTGTTACTTCTGCTTATCCCAGCCTTCCTCGTTTTCTCAGCTTCCACATTGCTTCCTCTGAACTTCAATCTGATCAAATAAGGGAGGAAATAAGAGAGACCGTCTCCAGCGGCAGAGGTATAGCATCCGCGCCGAAATGCTTTTTGAAGAGCAACTGCATGAGAGATGCTGTGTGGCATTTCCTCGGCTGACCCCGCCGTGACCTTTATTCACGGGAAGACTCTATTTTGATTACTTTTTTTGGGGTTATCTTGCGCTCTGTCATCTGGGTTGCCTGTACCCTTTATAACTGCACTGATTGTGTTTGCCAATTTGTTGCCAGAAGGTTAGCTGTGATAAAAGAATAGAATAGAATTATTCCTGTATGTTATTTTCATAACAAAACTCATTTGTTGTGATGTAAAACTGACTTCACTCTTGAAACCTCCTGTCAGACTCACTGTGTGCATGTTGCTAGTCAGTTTAGTTGCTTTTTTTGTGCTAGTGAGAAATTTGTCTTTACTTTTGCGATAGTCTTTACTTCCCTATTGTGACGTATATCAGAATGAAAGGGGTTCTTGAACAGGAAAAAATGTAGGACGGGACTTGATTTTGTCCATGGGGAATTGATTTGATGCACTGTAAAATCCAACACGTTTTAGTTAACTTTACTTAATGTCTTAGTTTAATTGTAAAAATCTAGTAATCACTACTATTTACATAGGCTACTATACATTAGAGCTGCACGATTCTGGATAAATAGAGAATCACAATTTTTTCTTTTGTAAAATGGAGAATCCGATTCTCCCACGATTCTGAAGGGGAAAAAACATGCAAACTAGAGGTTCTGACAAAATGGTCTTTAGTCTATTTAATATATATTCTAATTTTAACAAAATAAAAAATAATATAAATGGAGTCAATGTCTCATTAATCTTGACTTGTTTCATTATTGGATGAATCAGCGTTTTGATGCATACTGTAGGTGGATTCACTTGAAAAATTATCAAGTGTTTGTAATTGTACATAATTCTGTGTGGGTTATGCTGATGAAATTACACACAGTTATATTGCACTTTGTTTGTACTTTAGTAATGCTTTTTATCAAGTCTGGTGACCAATATGGCAGTGAAATTAAATACAGTGTTGCACAAAATTATTTAGCCATTACTTTACAAATGTGGGTTCGTTCAAATTTACTTTTAGTATGATTGTTTTAAACACATAAAATGCGTAGCATTAACCCACCAAATCATTTGAAAAATAGTCACATATCAGTAACAGGATAATATAGCATTACATTTCACATTCCCTGCAGCTGATTCATTACCTCATCCGTGAACATGATTTGTGAATTCCATACATCTCTGGATGGTGAAAACGACACCTCCCATAGTTCCACTCTCCTTCATAGCGTCATCAAGCTTTGCCTTTGTTAATGTTTTGAAAATGTGACCTCTGGCTGCGAAAACGTACATATTGTGCCTTTAAATTACACAAAAATTTAACTGACATAAAAATGTGTTGAATCTTGCTTAACTTATTTTGATGAGTTAAAGCAATGTAAAAAACATATTGTCACAACTTATTGATCATATAATTTTACAGTGATGGGAAGTTATTTTGATTATTACAAGGGCACATAAACAAAAAAAAAATTACTTGCACGGATAAATCATTTATAATAAATAATATAAGATTTTTCCTTTTTTTTCCATGGTGACTTAATAAATAAAATTCTTCTATTCAGGTAATTGAATGATATATTATGGAAGCTCATTTCTACAAAAGAATAAAACATTTAAAAGATAACTGCAACTTTTTTATCTCACAATTCCAACCCAGTCTCACAGAAATTTACGAGGTGGCCAACTCTTATGAATTATGAATGACCTCGAGTTATAAAGTCCAATTCTGAGATGGGGAAAAGACTGAAATTTTTCTTAGAATTGCGAGTTTATATCTCAATTATAAAGTCAGAATATATAAACTAAACAAGCTTCCATACTATATTAATAATCACAATTTGAAAGTAAAATGTTTGGCCGTTGTGGTAATTTACCTTTTGTTGTCACAGGTTTGCCATTGTCAACTGTATTTAAAATTGTGTATGTTTTCAAAAAAACGTAAACAAAACATTGTGCAACTTTTGTAATATGGCCTTTTTTCCCCTCAAAATCAAGTTTTCCGAGAGAAATCGCTTCTAAAGCCATTCTTATGAAAGTTGCTCTATTGAATTCAATTCAATGTGATGAACATATTTAATTTAACAGTTTCTGCTTGTGTTTAAAGGGATAGTTCACCCAAAAATTGTCATTTATTAAAGTGTTAATTAAATTGCTGTCTATGGAGGGGTCAGAGAGCTCTTGGATTTCATCAAAAATATCTTCATTTGTGTTCCGAAGATGAACGAAGGTCTTACGGGTTTGGAACGACATGAGAATGTGTAATTAATGACAGAAATTCATTTTTGGGTGAACTATCCCTTTAATGTGTGTTTAATGAATGAAGCCGACAGTCGTTTCTATTTTAGGTGTGCTTTCTATAACCTATTGACTAAAATCGAACATTCTTGATTTTTCCAGTGCATTGGAACCAAAGAATAAAGATCTGCTTGTGAAAACAAAGGGGAAAAAAACATTATTTCTGCCAGTCCATTTCCCTCATCCACATTGTTTAAATTTGCGCAGCTCAGTGTGAAGCTGACGTTGAAATCCATGTATGCTGACAAACTTAGGGAGCGGAGAGATGGTCCCTGTGCATATATGCTCTTGCTGATAGGCAGATGTATAATTGTATGTACAGTCACCATCTGGCTGTGGCGATCAGTCTGAGGCAGTGCAAAGGTTAGAGAGCCTGCTGTTCTACCAGATCATATTTCCTTCATTTTAATGCATCTTGCTGTTTTTCTATCTGGTCCTATATCTTTCTCATTGGTATGTGTTTTATAGTATGTATTGTTCACCTCAAGCATTCCTGTATAATTTAGAATTTAAGCCATATAATTGCTATAATTCACTGCCAAAATATCTCTCACACCTTCTCAACTAAAGAAACTCACACATGCAAACATAAATTATAGTGTTTATTCCATTACAGACACTTGGATCCCAGGGGTTGATTTTTATCCAAACTTACAGATTTCGATATTTCTCTTTTTTTATATGAAGGTTGCATTAAAAATGGTCTTGACTTGGACACGTTTTAACCATGACATTTTTACCCTGACGAAGGCAGTGCATCTGCCAATATGAATTAGCTTTTGGTACTTTTCTTAAAAAAAAAAAAAAAAGCATTTTACAACAGGATATTGAGTGCCCTGGGCATTTTTAATATATATATTAAATATATATATATATATATATATATATATATATATTTTTTTTACCATACCTTCACTTATTTTTGCTAGTTCAAATTCTTTAAATAGATGTTGTTTTACCCTTGTCTCAGGCTTTCAATCTTAAAATGTGAAAATTCATCATAGAAATCTGAATAATTAACATTTTTGAATCTTTAATAATCCAGATGAACAATTAAACAATCATAAATTATTACAAGAATCTGTAAATGATTTATCACGGTTAGCACGGTTCTGCTGTAATTTCCATCATTTTGTCTCAATCAGTTTCCAGTCAAAATGTAACTATCGAATTATGGTAAAGGGTGAAAATATTGTTTTATTGTGTGTATTTAGGATACATGAAATTAGCCATAATACGGTAACACTGTTGGTAATTTTATTCCAAAAATGTTTAAGATGGCATTTACACCACCTAATACTATTTTGAGATGTGGTGGAAATGACATTTGTTGTTCATTATAAAAACAAACTGCCAAAAATGAAACAATTATTCTGTGATGCATGTGTATACCTGGCCCTATTTTAATGATGGGGTCAAAAGCGTATGGCGCAGGTGTGTCCGGATCCACTTTTGCTAGTGTAACGACGGGGAAAAGATCGGCGCGCACGACCAAAAATTGTCTAAAAGGGTTGTTCCTATTCTCTTAATGAGTAATGGGTGTGTTTTGGAAATAACGTACAATAAACCAACCAGAGTCTCATCTCCCATTCCCATTAAAAGCCAGTTGCGCTTGCACCATGGTGGATTCGCTATTGATATAGCGGAATATAGACACTCTCAACCGTTTAAATACATATGTGTATTGCCACGATTGGTAAATAAGCAGCCAATTTCATTCGTCATTATTGCAAATAGGTAATTCTGATACATGCAATGACCATCCATTATGACATGTAGGCATTTTTATCTTTATGTACACAATAATAATCTTTTACATTGTAATCCTTTTATTTTTTATATTTGGCATGTTTGTGTGCTGCTGCGCATCCCTGTGTGTGTAATAAGCAGAGTGTACGCACGTTTTGCACCCGCCTATAGGCGCATATTACTAACGCGCCATTTAAATAACACAAAAAATACTGTGCTATTGACTTGAGACTAGGTTTTTGTTGGTCAATGGTCGTTTTTAGTTGCCTCAAAATAGCAATTGCCAACAATGTGCCTGAACACACCTCGTTTTCAGACCAGCACGCCATGGGTGAACAGATGGGTATGAGTGCAGTTGCTATTTAAACAATGTGGCGCAGGACGTGAAAATGATAACTGGGTCGAGCTTAAACTAGCAAAACACACTTGCGTTGCGCCTGGCGCCGCATTGAACCGGGTGTATGATAGGGCCCAAGTGTGCCGCACAAGTCCTGAAAAGTGAAGCCAAAACGTTTCGATCGCACCCAGGTGGCTGGATGCAGTATAGGTCATAAACCCCGCCCTTTCCATGTAATCGAATGGGACGTGAGACAAACGAAACAATCAAATTACACTTCAAATAAAAAAAATTCCAAAGATATTCCAAAGGTATTTTTCACACTGATGTAAGTTCAAGTGTACTTTTTTTTTTTTAAGTAAGTTTGTTTTAGTTAGTTATCTGATGCTATAAAAACTGGAGTGTGACGTCATGATTGACAGCTGAGATTGACAGCTTCTCTAAAGGGAAGTAGTCACTGAGGCACCAACGGACTTTTGGAGCTTTAACTTTAATTTTACATTTCATAACTGTTCATTTTAACACCGTCATGAGTTCTTCTGCAGTAAATTGTACTAACCGTCATTCTGCGGGAGTGTGGAGAAGCCTTGATACCACGGCTCCACTTCATGCTCACTACTGTGCAGACTCAGGTCCCAAATCAGCGCAAGATGTCAGCGCCATATTGGGACATTGGCGGCTTTTCTACAGTGGAAGAGAGTGAAGGTATGTCGTCCTTTTTTACAGTCTATGGTATACACACTGTGGGTCATTGTTAATGGTAGGATCTCTTAAATGAACTAAGAGTGTGTTAAAAATGTCAAAAGTACCTATAGTTAACGAAACACCTAACTAAGTACAGATATCGTACATATCGATAGATCTGAAATCTCAGCACTTTATTTGTTTTTAAATGGAGTAGTTGGAAGTAAAGGAAGTGGATTGGGTCTCAGACTCTCTATTCTCTTTCCTGAAAAACAGCCAAGATGTGGCAGCCTTTAAGACAGGGATTTTATCAATACACCCTACTCTCAAATCCCCCTCTCCCCTCACAAAGCTTCTCTCTCCAGACTCCAGCTGTAATAAACCACCTCTTTTTGAACTGGAGTCTGGGTGAATACCTTTGCGAGGGGAAAAAATGAAATTCAATCCACACCATTAAAGACTCTGGATGGATGGTGTTTGTATGGAGGTTTACACTGAAGAAGATACTGTGAGAAATTTGTGTCTGGAAGTGTGTGTATTTATGTGGGTTTGGATTGTTAGGTGAAGAAAAGGGCTTTTATGACTAGATTTCTTGTGTTGTTTACTATATGGTATTTTTGGAGATTTTTTTTGTTTTTATACATTCTTCAAAACAGTTTGTGGATTCTTTAAAGGAATGCTTTGAGTTCACTATAAGTTAAGCTTTATCAACCAAATTTGAGGCATAATGTCAATTACTACAAAAAATTATTCTTCCCTCAGTAAAAAAAGCAGTTACAGTAGGGCACTTACAATTGGTAATATGTTAAAATAAACAGTGTTTTAAATCTATAGCAACAAGAGTTAAATGTGTGCTATCGTGAGCCTAGTGTGATGCAGTGCGAATCAATTTGTGACCTTGTCTATGCAAAGTTTTATTGATTATTTCCAACCCCTGCCATGTAAAGCAAATGACAAGGTAAAATGGAACAATAAAAAAAAATCATGATTTTAAACCTGGAACATTCCTTTAAAGCACCAGTACATATAGTACGTTTCTGAAGAACTGAAATATTTGCACCCATTTGTGCGCCTATGTGCATGCTTGTCTGAAAACGAGGTGTGTTCAGGCGCATTGTTGGTGCTTTGCTATTTTGAGGCAACTGAAAACGACTGGGTCATTGACCAACGAAAACATGGTCTAATGTCAATAGCGCAGTATTTTTTGTGTTATTTAGAGGCCATTTTAGTAATATACCTATAGGCGCCTATACGCGCATACATTCTGTTTATTACACATACACGTGCAGCAGCACACAAACATTTTTAAATATTAAAAATAAAAGGATTCCTCTCTAGAGAAGCATTCAGTTTTTTCGCTTGCAAATTCCGCCATGTAAATAATGAATCCGCCATGGCGCTTTTAAAGGGAATGGGAGATGAGACTCTGATTGGTTTAATGCACGTTACACCCAAAACACACCCATTACTCATTAAGAGAATAGGGACAACTCTTTTAGATGCACTGGGCACGCCATTTACCCCGTCGTTAAACTTGCTAAACGCGAATAGCTTCCGTCAGACCAACGTTCAAAAAAAAACTTAGCTCGCGATAGCGTAAGTGTTTTGAACTGCGAGCGGCGATCTAACGGAAGCTAGATATTTTACTTCATAAAGTTTTAAATATGGATATTTTTCTTGCACAAACGCATGTCTTCGCTTCAAAAGGCCTTTATTAACCCCCCAGAGCGGTGTGGATTACTTTTGTAATGGATGGATGCACTTTTTGTTCAAATTTTGTGCTGCCATACACTGCCATTATAAAGCTTGGATTAGCCAGGACATTTTTTAATATAACTCCCATTGTATTCGTCTGAAAAAAGTCTATGACTGTATGTGAGTAAATCATGGGGTAATTTTCATTTTTGGGTGAACTATTTCTGAGAAGTACATAAAAAGTAGACTGGAAGTATACTTTCTTATTTTTAGTTTAAAAGAACCATACTAATAGCACACCTACATTGAGAGGACTAAATGTCCCCACAAAGTGAAAGGTGGAAATTTTGATATTGTGGGGCCATTTGTTCGGGCTCCACAAGGAAAACAGCTTATAAATCATACTAAGTGATGTTTTTTTGAAAATGTAAAAATGCAGAAAGTTTTGTGTGATGGGTAAGTTTAGCAGTTGGGTTAGTGTTGGAAGATATAACTGTACAGTATATATATAAAACCATTATGTTTATGGAAAGTCTACATAAAGACTGTGTGTGTGTGTGTGTGTGTGTGTGTGTGCGTGCGTGCGTGTGTGTGTGTGGAACTGAAGGTTTTCTTGTTGCACCAGGCTTTTTGATTTTAAGTGAAATAGTGTGGCTTTGCTGTATAAGTCAGGAAAGCAGTTTAAGAGCATCTTTGAACATCTCTGTTCAATATCAATGTTTCAATAATATATCAAGATGTCAATAAAAGAACAAATATGCTTTAAATGTGAAAAATATCAAAGCTTTGGCATGTCACTAAAAATTGGATGTATGACTAAAACTGTCATCTTGTTGCACGCAAAAAAACTGACTGGTTGCACCTAATCTTGATAAAGTAAATCTACATTCGAACTTGACATTTTTGCAAAGCATGATCAAAGGCAAACAGTGGCTTATCGCTGGGAGGATGTAATTATTGAAATCCTGAAGTTTTGTTTTAATAATGTCCTTCTTCAAAGTCATCAGCTTATAAAAGATACATCACAGAAAACGCTGCAAAGGTCAGTGAGAAATTAAAAGGGAAAAAAGAACATTTGACCAAGGCCGGGTTGTAGGGGCACAGCCTCCCGATAAATCTTACCCCACATTAATGGAAATAGACCACGATCGGAGTTAAGACTATGATCCATATGTGATAATAAAGCCAACAGCTGCTACATTCCCTCCACCTCTGATTCCCGAGTCCATTTACTCAGCTGAGCTATTAATAAATGTATATGTAATTTGTGCAAAATCCTCTACCTTTCTCTTGATCTCTATTCCCGCGAGATGTCTGAAACCCGAGAATGTGTCTCCAGATACGAGACCCAGGACAAGGCTTACCGCTCAGTCTGCAAGGGTCCAGCGGTCCCCTTATCCTGCAGTTCAAGGAAAATACTAAATTTGATATAATTGTATTTCTCTTTCCTTTTTAATTCACTCTCCTTCTGGACGTCCGCCATCTGGGTCAAGGGCATCAGCGGGAAGGAAGTTGCCAAGACAGACATAACATAAATCTAACATTAACATGTAAATATCCTAAATATTTATCATGTTTATTATAATTCACCCCTATAACTCAAGTAATTTCAATTAACTTTAATATTATTGCTAATGTGCCTGCAAATTTTGTCTTAATTTACTCACCCTCTTGAGTTTCATGGAAACAGGATGTTTAGCATAATGTCCAAACTGCTCTTTATAGTACAAGAAAGTCAAGCCAAAATGAAACAAAACACACAATAAAAACTTCAGAAAAGTGGTCCATATGACTTTTGGCCTGTTTTCCAAGTTATCTAAAACCATATGATTGTTTTCTATGGAGCAAAAGGCTAAACTATAAATTATTATAACTGAAAATCTTGCTTGGTAGTCATGGTCAACATTTTCTTTCATTGTATGGAAAAGAGCAAAAAATGGCTTCGAAACAATTTTCAGTTAGATAATAATAGTACATTTTTAAAAATAATTACAAAGAAATGGTAATTTCACTCAAAAAAATTGCTCGGTTGTTTCAACACGTTTGGGTCTAAAATGGACAAACCCAACCATTGGTTTAAAGGTGCACTATGTAACATTTTTTCAGTAAAATATTCAAAAACCACTAGGCCAGTGTTATATATTTTGTTCAGTTGAGTACTTACAATATCCCAAATGTTTCCAACTATTTGTAAATCGTGAGAAAATTGCTATTTTAACCAAGGAACCGGGACGTGTGAGGGAGTCGCCTGTCAATTGCGTCATATCTGCGTTACCCTCGGTTTCCGGTTTTATTTAGCAGAAACTCTTTACTCTTACTGCAGTGTGCAACAAGTGTCATAGCAGCCGCTGAGCGAACGCACAGAGTAACGTCAGAACATCATTTTCAACACACTCAAATGTATCTAATATGACAAACAGAGCTGCGTTACCTCATACTCATGACCGGAAAAGCGGAAATGGCACCGGCGACTTTGGCATAATAAAAGTCCCACTGCTTGCGAGGCGTGTGTTGTGCAATCGCTCCAGCGGCCTTGCTCAGCTCCCACAACACTCTGTCCTGCTGCTTCATACTACAGTAACGTTAATAATCTCATCCATGAACATGATTTCCTATCCCGATTCTTTTCCACCGGCTGAGAGGTGAAGACCACATGTCCCAAGGTTCTGCGCTCAAACTTGGTGTCATCAAACTACGCCTTTGTTTAGAATAGGCGACCTCTAGCGGGCGGAAAAGTTACATAGTGCACCTTTAAAGGAAGCCTTTTATGTCACTTTTTACAATATGTAATATAAGTCTCAGGTGTCCCCAGAATTTGTCTGTGAAGTTTCAGCTCAAAATACCAGATCATTTATTAAACCATGTTGTAATTTTTGACTGAAAGGAAAAACATGCTGTTTTAGTGCATGTATCTTTAAATGCAAATGTATTGCTACTCCCCGCCCTACTTTCCAGAAGAGGGCGGAGCCTTTACAGCTCATGCCTCGGATACTTTGCCAAAAACTAAAACATCTGTTTGGTTTTGATTATCATCTCTATTGCAGTCACGCTCACGTGACATTGCAGTTTTTCATCATCATGAAAGTTTATTATCTGTATGTGTTTAAAAGCTATAGGTCTAAACTTGTGATTTATGGTTTTCTGAGTGCACACATCCGAAACATGCGTACAGAAAGCTGGCTGTCAGACAGTGCATCCTATGAGTATTAAACTAAGTTCTCTTTCACGTCTTATTGCGCTTAAACTGTCAAAGTCTGGATGAGATTCAGTACGATGAGCAAAACACAGATGTGGTAGATCGAATCCATCAACACCCTCAAATCTTGCACAGTCCTATATCTTGTCCTGGGGCGACATTTCACTCGGTAATATTAGGCGGTTTTGTTTTATATGCTGTTTATTGTTGATGATCGCATTATTTTTCATATGCATCTGCTTATATGATATCGCTCGTTTCTGCTTCTTTTCCTATGTTTTGATCTGGAGAGACTTTACTCGTTCAGGAGATGCGTACTAGCGGCCCCTAGCGTATTACAGTGTAAACACGGAAAGTTGTAAAAACTCAAAGGCTGGGAAGCATTTTCTCAGGGGAAGAGTAACTTAGCTTCTCCCTTCTGCAAAGAGGCTAATTGGTATTCATCCCTGCACCAGGCCTGTGTTTTTTTAGATAGAATGTGTTATTCATATAAACTTAAACAGTACTTTATAGTGCGAGGCACTATTCTGGTACTCATGTTTGTGCTTCAGGCTTCGAGCGGCACTAGAGGCAAAAATTAAGTACAAAAGTACCCAATAAAAGGCCATCCAAACTTATTTTTAGAGTGTGTCCATGTTTGTGCGTGACAGTTTCTGTGTATGCTTGGATTACATTTTAAATGAAGGTGCCAAAAATATAGTTTGGCTTAAAGCTCCACCTTGTTGCTCAGATGCTGTAATTCTAACACAAACCGATTCAGATATGAACTTAATAATATTCATAGTGGCTCTGGGTTCTTTTGTGTCATATTATTATGATCATTTTTATTCATGATATCTCTCCAAATTGTCCTTCGGAGAAAAAGGAGATTACAGTCAACCGCTGACCCGTGGCTTGTGAAAAAAAAAAACATGGCAAAACAATCACAGCTCTATTTTAAAAAATGCACAACACTTCAACTCATGGGGCCCCAGGGGCCCTGGGGTAAGTAATGGACTCGTTAAAAATAAATTGGAATAAAAATAAATTACATTGTCCCCTACAGTTTTATCTTAGTGCATCTCACCAGCTTCCCTTTTCCAGTCGGCTTCTTATAGGACAAGGCTTATTTTACACAATGAATCTTAGCATTGTGGGTTTTAGTTTTTTTAAATAGTTGTAGCTCTTATACATTCGATCATAGACTGTTTTGTGTATTTGAAAGCTAAATGTGACATTCAGTCCTGTAGCTTTTTTTGCAGTAAACAGGCATGACTCTAAATATGAAACCTTGTTTGAACAAAACGCCTTTGAAGAAACAAGGAGAATGGAGCATTGATCTCGAAAATGTGTTGAGACCAACAGAACAGGCTTTGACCTTTTCAGAAAAGCTTTGGTGATTTGCAGAAAAGGTTTTTGTTCTGTTTTCTTTTAGCTTGTATTAATGGGTCCTTTTTTTCAAGCAGGCACCATACGAATTAACTTTATAAAATGGAAGAATAATGATAAAAAGAGATAAACATGGCAAATATATATTTGTTATTGGAACATTATTTTATGAAATAAATATAGGTGATTTTATTTTGTTTATATTTTTGGTGGAATGTCTATAATGTATCATGATGTGGCTTGATAATGCAGCTCTTTTAATGCAGAAAAGTTAGCATGTTTTATCGTCCGTTGATTATTTTAATCACATTGAAAAGTGTCTCCTCAATAAGTTGCACGACTTCCTACAGCTGCCATTTTGAGTGATTTCTCCTTCATTCTTCTGTGAGTGTCTCCTCCTCCTCCTCATATTGTATCTGTTTGCAACAATGGCAGTGCATCCTTCATTGACACCTGTTCCCTAGGCCATGTATATGTTAGCTCAGATTAGACTTTAGGGTCAATTTCATCACATTAATTTGACATTACACTGACATGGGCGATGCCTGATAGATGATACTTTGATCTTGGACAGTGCTACAGACCTTAAAGCGAGAGAAGAGAGAAAATCAATCGTTCTTTCTGGCAATCAGCTGTAGCTGAGACAGCTAATGCAAAACATAATGACCTTGTTCAGAGATAAGCACAGGAAAGAGAGAGACAGAGCGTGCGAGAGAGACAGGACGAGATGAAAGCAGACAGTTACTGACGGTGGTGGCTGCCAAGAGTCGCTCCGATACAACAGGAGTTCAAACTGATTAGGGCCTTCTCTAAAGGTCACCCTCCAATTGATTGGAAGTTGAATTTCTTTCACTGGGATGCCAACTAACCTTTTACCGCTTTGCTGAGGATGAAAGTAAAAAAAAAATCTGGGGTTTTTAAACTTTTTTTTTTTTAAAGCACTAAAAGAGTGAAGAAAACAGATAACACACAGTAAAAATCCACATTGTATGTATATGATTGGACAAATGGGTCCACCTACAACCACAAATGATTCCATAATTTTTAATAACCCCCAAAATCAATTTATCATGAATGTCATATCATATGCATAGGCGTAGCTTGACATTTGACATTTCAAGCCAGACTTTCCTGTGAAAAATTAATAGAAATAACCATTCTTTCTAAAGAAATCTAAAGTAAACATGTGGGAATACATACTAAATATTTCTCCAAATGTCACATATAAACCACAGGAAGCGTGATTGAAAATGCACGTGTGTCATTATTTGATTTGAAATAAAATAAACCCGTTTGATTCAGTGTTGTTATGGTTTTAATGAAAAATGAAAGTAATTAAAACCATTTCAGTAGCTAAAATTAAATTAAATTAAATTAAATATTATAACCTATGAATAACCAGGTTGTAATAACCTATGTTACATTAAAAAAATAACTATAATGCACCAAATCTGCACCAAATTAAGTGTTCATATTTTCCGTTTCATTTTCAAAATGTTATATCAAAGGTGACAGTATAAACTTTTTTGCGTTTTTTAACATTCAGATTTATATGGAAGCTTGTTTCCGCCACAGAATAAAAAATAATAAGTTAATTGTGACTTTTTTTTCTCAGAATTACGTGATATAAACTCCCAATTGCATGTTATAAAGTCAAAATTGTGTGATATAAAGCTGCAATTGCATGTTATAAAGTCAGAATTGCGATATAATCTCACAATTAAAAAAAAAATTCTCAGAATTGCGAGATTAGCCTATATCTCGTCTTTTTTCCCCTCAGAATTGTACTTTATAACTCACAACTGCGAGTTTATTTCACAATTCTGAGAAAAGAACTCAGAATTGTGAGATATAAACTTGCAATTGCAAGAAAATAAGTCAGAACTGTGAGATAAAAGTTGCAATTTGTTTTATTCTGTGGAGGAAACAAGCTTCCATAGATTTAGCTCCACATCAAGATTCAACATTCTGCGCCAAGCACACACACACACTGTAATCAATTCCAGATTTTCAATGTGGTTCCAGCAGAGATGGGCACTCGAGTTAGTGACTCGTACTCGAGTTGCACTCGAGTCGCATTTTATGAGACTTTAGACTTGACTCGGGACTCGACCTGAAATGACTTCAGGCTTGACAAAAAAGACACTTGTGACAATTTTTTTTAAAAACAACTCAAGTCTTTAATCCTTATCTATCGTAAATGAAAAAAAAAAGCTTTATTTGAATGTTATAATATCTGCTTCACATGTATGTGACATGGTAGATCGGACCCTTGTCATAGAATTTGATTACGGATGTCCGTGTATTGCGCGCGTCATAAGAGTCCCATGAAACATGACAGGATCCATCGTGCCATATGTTCTCACATTTGGATGTATTACCATGTCAGATCGGCTAGATGCAAAGAATGTGTGGAAAACAATTAAAGACACCGGAATGTAATTTTATTAGTCATCGCATCCACAAAGGTTAGTCACATTAACTCATACATGTAGCTGTTTTACCGTGGTGTAGATGGGTGGCTCTTTTGGATTGCCTGCCTATTAAAACATGAATAAAATCTAACCTTTAAACCTAGCACTACGTTTTACTTTTATCAATCTTTTCGCAGCTTTTCTCTCTCTTAATATGTGTCTCCGAGAGAGAGATAGAAAGATGTTAATACATTTATTTCTTAAAGTGCATATTTTAATGTATCGCAATCAGCATGCGTACAGTTTTCTATTGACTAGAAACAACTAAGAACGTTCGGAGGTTTGATATTTTCTGATAATGTCTGTCGTCAATAACAACGCTGTATAACAAACGTGACTGGCACCATCTTGTGTCCATTCAGCGACTGTATTGAAAATGACTACTTGTCTTGTTGCCAGGACAATTGTTTTTTTATTTGACATTATAATGGATTATAACGTAACAGGCTGGATGTATCCCTTACATCTTAGGACCTTTATTACAAACAAAACAGATGATAGAAAGGTCATATATTTTGTCTAAATTCTAAAAAATAAAAATAAAAAATGTAATATGATATATATATTTTTTTGTAAGACATTACTTGAGACTCGACTCGGACTCCAGATGAAAGACTTGTGAACATCTCTGGGTTCCAGACTTTGTATCCTAGTGTTAGCAAACCCAGTCAATTCAAAACATATTATCATTTCCATGGATAAAGCAGATTGATCTGCACCCATTCACCCATATCTAAGGCTGAAGACATACCATCATGCCGCCACTATCAGACTCCTCCTCCTCTCCCGTTGCCTCATGGGACAGTAGACTGCAATACGTCTGAGTTTAACCTGAAAGCACTAAAATAGATATATTATCACTATAGTTTGATTATGTAAGAGTATGAATCACTCAGCGACGCGATGTTGGCCATGGCTGCAGGTTGCCACTACCCATCGGTGTGCCTTGAGCCTTCTACGGGGCAGAACACGGAGACTAATGGCGACCTTTAGGTGGCCTAACGAAGCGAGGGGAAGAGAATTGCTTCTGTCAGCTTCTCTTTTCCCGCCCACATATACCCATATTAAAACAGAAGGGGACATCTAGACACAGTCCTTGAGAGGAAGGGTGAAGAGAGGGGTTGAGACCTGAATTGAATTTCACTTCTACTCGGAGAGCAGAAGCCGTCTTAATTCACATAGCTGCCATTAGACTGACAGTTAAATGGTGGCATTTGTTCTGGTGATGATATAGACGGCATTTCCTGAGTGTTAGCAAATGAACAGTTTGGAAACCAACTTATTCCACTTTCTACGTTGTTATTATAGCTTATTCTGAAATTACTGGTCTGGGCTTTGTTAATGGTTTGAAAATGACTAACCAGTCAGTAATACTTTGTATCATATGCCATCGTAAACACAGAAGTGTTAATTTTTTTAGCTGTCATGTTGCAATATTAGCTGTATAATTTTTATCTTTTATCTTTTAAAAAAAACTCTCTTTTTTGTAAGGAAAACGTAACATAAATACTGAGTAAATATTTTTCTTAGCATTTGGTTTCAATTGCAAAAATGTTTTTTCAAAGTTGTAAATGAAACGATTTTTGGAGTATGTTTTACAAGAAAATACTATTTCAGTGTTTGAACATCAAAATATCATGTTTAAGTTAATGTTTTGCTTGCCATTTCTTTGTAATTGTGGTCAGTATCTATCAAAAGTGGTTCCAAGGAAGGAACAGTGGTGAACCGGTGACAGGGTCATGGGCGGCCAAGGCTCATTGATGCACGTGGGGAGTGAAGGCTGGCCCGTGTGGTCCGATCAAACAGACGAGCTACTGTAGCTCAAATTGCTCAAGAAGTTAATGCTGGTTCTGATAGAAAAGTGTCAGAATACACAGTGCATCACAGTTTGTTGCGTATGGGGCTTCATAGCCGCAGACCAGTCAGGGTGCTCATGCTGACCCCTGTCCACCACCGAAAGTGCCAACAGTGGGCACGTGAGCATCAGAACTGGACCACGGAGCAATGGAAGAAGGTGGCCTGGTCTGAGGAATCATGTTTTCTTTTACATCACGTGGATGGCCGGGTGCGTGTGCGTTGCTTACCTGAGGAACACATGGCACCAGGATGCACTATGGGAAGAAGGCAAGCCGGTGGAGGTAGTGTGATGCTTTGGGCAATGTTCTGCTGGAAAACCATGGGTCCTGCCATACATGTGTGCCATCCACCTCGAAACTTACAGGACTTAAAGGATCTGCTTCTAACATCTTGGTACCACAGCACACATTTAGGGGTCTAGTGGAGTCCATGCATCAACAGGTCAGGGCTGTTTTGGCAGCAAAAGGGGGACCAACACAATATTAGTCATAACGGTATGCCTAATCTGTGTATATGTTGGGAAAATGTTGAATGCAGAGCAAATTAACTAAAACTATTTTTTTTTATTTTTAGGGCCCGGGCATTGATAGAAGACCCTATTAGAATTGCTCCATTTATTGATTTTTAATATTTATGAGTAGGATTGTTATCCAATTAGTTATCATTTGGGTGGTGCTACTTGGTGACCAGCCAGATTAGTCAATCATCGATGTTGTGGTTGGTTGGGATGGAATGGATGGATCAAATACACATGGAAAAACTTTTATTGTGTACCACGTTGCATCATTTTGCCTGGCTTGAATGTGAACTCCGATTTTCAATACCCAATCAACTCCCAAAGTATAAAATCATGTCCTGTCCTCTTGAAGAGTCCATTTAACTCTGAAATACATCAGATTATGGAAGTAAAATGGACTGCAAACATTATTTATGTTAATTTGGCATAATATGCCAGGGAAGTCAAATGTAGCTTTTGTTTTGAGACCTTTATATGAAAGTTTATTCATAACCATTACTTGTAGAGTATCTCAGAAGGTCCTCACACACACACACACACACACACACACACACACACACACACAAAATCAATGATAAACAATGGAATTGTTTTTGTTTGTGAACAGAAGTGTGTATTCATTAAACCTGCAGCACCATATGCACTTTACTTTGCATGGTTAGCAATGGGATCATCCAGTGTGTGTGTATCCATGCATGCTAATTCACCCCTCATTCTTTCCTCACTTCTTCTTTCATACCCGCTGGTAATGTGAGAAAAACGACAGCTTGGGGTCTGATAAAATTGACCTTGATGTTAATGAGGTTCCTTCGGATAGAGTGTGGTCTCTAGCACACGCACACGCGCACTGTTGACATCATTGCCCTGTCAGCGCCACCCCACTTACCTCTGTCAGTCTCGAGAACACGTCGCAGCCCACACTTGTCACACTCATTAGTCCAAGCGAAGAGATTTACAACCCCCTTGATGTATCCCACAATCCCCAGCTCACATCTGCTCCATTTGATCTGTCAGTATAAGCCTCTCTCCGACATACTTTTTCCATGGCTGTTCAAGGCACACTTGAGAAAACATCATCTGAAAACAAATTCACTGTCATCTATAGACCGCGGGTCAAATATCATCAGACGCTCTTGGCCGCTTTAATTCAAGATGGTTTCCAAT
This sequence comes from Rhinogobio ventralis, assembly GCA_039654625.1. Classification (NCBI taxonomy): domain Eukaryota; kingdom Metazoa; phylum Chordata; class Actinopteri; order Cypriniformes; family Gobionidae; genus Rhinogobio; species Rhinogobio ventralis. The sequence continues at coordinate 10,205,519 of CM077216.1, forward strand.
AGAACTGTCATCCAGCATTGGTGTTTAAAAGAGACTATTCTTGTGTTTGAGGTTATAGAAAATCATGTCATCATTTAGAGCTTCTTGCAAGCAGCGTCATCTGGTTTTTTTCTGTTATGATCAGTATTGGGCAAGCTAGTGAAAAAATTTAGATAGCTAAGATACCAAACATTAGCTAAGTTACACTTCTAAAAAATAAAAGATGCCAGAACTAAGTTTTCGCAGCGATGCCATAGAAGAACCATTTTTGATTCCTCAAATGCATGAATGTTTCGGCAATCATTATTACATATTCGGGTCTTTAGCGACCCGGATCTATATCTAACATGGATGAATCTCTACCTGTCAAGATAATATAAAACTCTCCTGATATTAGCGTAACATTTACAGAAGAATAAAATAAAGCATATTTTGTTACCTTTTGGAGATTGGAAGGGTTCAGTTTGAGCAGATGTTCTATACCATCATCACTGTCCTCGTCAGAGCTCATTTCCCAGTACATTTAGCATCTGGCTCATATTCGCCATCTCAGACATATTCTTCAAAATCTATATTTTGATCGCTGACAGCTTCTTCACCAGATCCACCATCAAGTGACAGTGACACTAATATCTGATTGCGTTCAGCACTTGCTCTGCAGTAAATTGCTGAGCCATTTCAAGTTTTGCTGATGATACTTCCTATTCTTTTGTTTTCTGCCTGCAGTAACTATGAGTGAAACGTCACTTCATTATTGTGTATCAGACATTGCCACCTTGTGGAATAAAGGTGAATTACACTTATTCAGTCATCAAATATTCAATTATTGTTGTGCAAAAAAACATACACTATACTTACACTGTTACACACCTCAGGTCATTAGCAACCCTATACAATTTTTACAGTATGAATGGGAAAACAGGCATTCTTTTATATATATTTTTCCTTGTTATATTGTTTATAATGAATTTATTAAGGAATACTAAGAAGGTTGATGTCTTACTTTAAAAAATTAATGAGGAGGAAGGTAGTGAATAATGTCCCGGGTCACTAAAGACCCGAGGTATGCGTTTAAGGGTTAAAAGAACAATTTTTTCTTAGTATGAAGAACATTTTTAAAATCTTTTTCACTATAAAGACCTTGGAATGGAAATGTTGATGTTAAAATGGCTCTTCATGGAACCATAGATACCAATAAAGAATTTTTAAGAGTGTTTTTAAGAGTGTTTTCTGAAAGTTATCCTTTAGAGCAGTGGTCGCCAACCGTGATCTTTATCTCTGTCCCGGTAGGTCCTGATAAATAACCAAAAAATAAGTAACAACACATTATCAAGGCTCAAAATTGCTCCCAAAATGTATTCTCTGCAAGCTTAAAATTCGCACCGCACAAATCGACCGTCCATAAATCGGAAACAGCCGGTTAATTTGTGCTCCAAACACACAATTAGCAACTGGACGGTTTTTAGTTTAATTTTGGCTGATCTCTATTTCGGACTTGCACATGAACTGCACATAAATCATTTCCCGAATGTCATTTGTGTGAAAATATTACGAAGTCTGTTAACAGGATGTTAACACAGCCCAGAAAGGGGACACGCTGAAAACGGACGCAAAGAGGAGAGTGCAGATGCGCAGCAGAGAAAATACCAGACACAGTGGACCTGTTTACACATGGTCACTTGCATTTTCTCTGATCAGATAGCTACATGAATGTATCTCTGAATGAAACTGTCTTCAGAATAGTTCTGATGGCGCTTCTTTTCCATGTGCACCACCTACTGTCAGAGATTGAATTTGCATTTTTATGTAACAATTTCACAAAGCTAAAGTCAGACCATTCTATATTTGCTCTAAGTCTTGAAATTATGCAATCTAATGTCAAAAACAACTGCTCATGCCACATGTTTATCTTTGTTTGGATCGTGAATAAAATGCAGTGGTTGCCTCTCATTTCAAATTTTTTAAGGCCAGTTTGACCTGTTATAGAGCAAATAAACAACAAATACATTTCCTTAAACAAAAATAAAAAAATTGGCAGCTGGTATCTGAAATAGCCAATTTGCTCTGAATCGGCCATGAAAAATCTATAGGTAGATCTTGCCTTTCATCAAGGTTGAGGTCAGGGATCTTTGGCTTGAAAAGGTTGGTGACCACTGCTTTAGAGAAAGTACTTCTGTTACAAGCTATACATAGCAAAAGTTGGAAAATGACTTCATTTGGTACAGAATTGTTCTTCACAAACTGACTTACATTGTCTTCCCTTGTAAAATATAGGATGCATTTGCAGGTTTGTTTCAGTTGATTGTAGATGAATATCCACTTTATCCTGCATTCATTTTTTTTAAATCTGTTATCCTGTTCAGTTTTACGGTGTTAAAAAAATGCTGCAAATGATACAGTGTGTGAATGAACTGTCTAAATGATTCTGTGAACCATTTTAGACCATTCTGCAAACCTGTTGTACTGCTTCATTGAAAAGAACAGGCTCAAAATGTTATTCATTTACACAACTTGTAAATTGTAGCGATTCTACTGGCCATGCCTGTGATGATATAGGGCAAGTTTTGGGACAAGTATTGTAAGATGTTTCTGTTAAACCTTAGAGTTCCACTTAAAACCCTGAGGATATAAGAACATTGTGATGTCAAAGGACATTCATTGAACGCCTTAAAGATGGAATCATCTTGTCTAGATTGTCTCAATTGTACACGCAAGCTCAGTGATATACACTCACCTAAAGGATTATTAGGAACACCTGTTCAATTTCTCATGAATGCAATTATCTAATCAACCAATCACATGGCAGTTGCTTCAATGCATTTAGGGGTGTGGTCCTGGTCAAGACAATCTCCTGAACTCCAAACTGAATGTCAGAGTGGGAAAGAAAGGTGATTTAAGCAATTTTGAGCGTGGCATGGTTGTTGGTGCCAGACGGGCTGGTCTGAGTATTTCACAATCTGCTCAGTTACTGGGATTTTCACACACAACCATTTCTAGAGTTTACAAAGAATGGTGTGAAAAGGGAAAAACATCCAGTATGCGGCAGTCCTGTGGGCGAAAATGCCTTGTTGATGCTAGAGGTCAGAGGAGAATGGGCCGACTGATTCAAGCTGATAGAAGAGCAACTTTGACTGAAATAACCACTCGTTACAACCGAGGTATGCAGCAAAGCATTTGTGAAGCCACAACACGCACAACCTTGAGGCGGATGGACTACAACAGCAGAAGACCCCACCGGGTACCACTCATCTCCACTACAAATAGGAAAAAGAGGCTACAATTTGCACGAGCTCACCAAAATTGGACAGTTGAAGACTGGAAAAATGTTGCCTGGTCTGATGAGTCTCGATTTCTGTTGAGACATTCAGATGGTAGAGTCAGAATTTGCCGTAAACAGAATGAGAACATGGATCCATCATGCCTTGTTACCACTGTGCAGGCTGGTGGTGGTGGTGTAATGGTGTGGGGGATGTTTTCTTGGCACACTTTAGGCCCCTTAGTGCCAATTGGGCATCGTTTAAATGCCACGGCCTACCTGAGCATTGTTTCTGACCATGTCCATCCCTTTATGACCACCATGTACCCATCTTCTGATGGCTACTTCCAGCAGGATAATGCACCATGTCACAAAGCTCGAATCATTTCAAATTGGTTTCTTGAACATGACAATGAGTTCACTGTACTAAAATGGCCCCCACAGTCACCAGATCTCAACCCAATAGAGCATCTTTGGGATGTGGTGGAACGGGTGCTTCGTGCCCTGGATGTGCATCCCACAAATCTCCATCAACTGCAAGATGCTATCCTATCAATATGGGCCAACATTTCTAAAGAATGCTTTCAGCATCTTGTTGAATCAATGCCACGTAGAATTAAGGCAGTTCTGAAGGCGAAAGGGGGTCAAACACAGTATTAGTATGGTGTTCCTAATAATCCTTTAGGTGAGTGTATATCTATGGGTTTATTTGTTTTATTGTCTCTTTCTGGTTTCTGGTTTTGACTGTTAGCTTGCTATTCGAAATAATTTCAACCTGTCAAGACTAATTCCGGTTATATTAATATATTGGGGAGAAATGTGCTTAAAGGGGTCATGAATTGAGAAATCAACTTTCCCTTGAGCTTTTGATATATAAAAGGTCATGGTAATATAAGAATATCCTGTAAGTTTCAGAACTGAAAACTTCCTTGTTAGTCAAAGAAAAGCTTTTATTGACACCAGGCCCAGAAAATGATAGATCTCAGAATGTGCCAGGCTGTGACGTCAAAGTGTGGTGAAACAACGCATCAACAGAAAAAGAACAATGCCTGATTATGTAGCCCCGCCCACCAACTCGTGCCTGAGCTAAACCGGATCGAACTTCTAAGCAAAAAAACATGCCGCATAAGCTTAATTCGGATTCCAATATTATGAATGCATGGATAAACTTTATTTTTAATGAATATCCAGCTCACGTGGGTAAGACGTTGCACGTTTGTTCCTTCATTTCACCACGGATTCGTTTGTAAACAAAAGACTGTATTTGCAGACAGGATGAGATTACATGAATGAATGAAGCAACACACTTATGTGAGTAAAATTTTTTTTTATATGTGATAGTATTGCATTGTTACATATCGTTTGACATCTATTGATTATGTGTACGCGTCTAACTGAACATAACCTACCTTAGCACGCTGTCAAAGGCTGAAGAATCCTTTATTTGTGGTGTTGTTGGTTCATTGCGATTCGGGATCAGACTCGGACATGTATGGGCCAGGGCTCGCAAAGCCCAAAGCCCCGGGCTGTGTGTGTGTGTGTACGGTTCGCGGTTATATCCACTGATCAGGCGGGCCAAGTAATAAAAAAAATAACATTCCAATCAATCGCGGGTGGATGAGAGATAAATCATTGTGTTTGTTTGATAAAGATATTTTGCAAGCCCTGTGGGCGATTCATTCCGGTTGCCGTTTCCCCACACGCTTTCAAAACAATCCCTCACGTGTAAAGGGATAAAAACCGAGCGTTCCAGGAGAAAGCCTCAAAACCAGGGTAGAAAATACCCAATTACTTATTCATTATGATGTTTTTGAATGTAAAAACCACGCTAACTTCATAAGTTGACCTCAGACAACAGTATAAAAAAAAATTTAAATGCCAGTTCATGACACTCTCATTAAAAAGGCCCCTATATGCGGAAGATCTAATGGTCTTAAAATGGGCTTCATTTTATGAAAAATACAATTTCTTTTGATTTTGGGGGTGAAATGTGAGCTGTGCTCACTTGACTGTATTCATTAAAACAAACCTCAAGCATCTGTTGTGGATCACTACACCTTCATGCTCAAACCATTACAGATCAAATATGTCACGGTCTAGACAGACTTAGAGTAACATACATAACTGAACTTCCACGTCTGACATTTTGTCTCCTGACCGTAACATCCAAGATGGCTTCAGAAGGAGCCTAGAGCGTCAGTGCACCCACAGAGCATTACCTGCAATTTTCAGGACAGAACAAGTCAAGTGTGTAAAGTTCAACAGAAACATCATAGAAAATGAACCCGGCCGATGACATTTTAATCAGAACGGTCCTGCATTGTAAAAATAGCATTGTTGACAGAGCTGTGTAATTTATTTATTGTGCTGTTTGTATTGGTCTACAACATTCGCAGAGCTGCTCATTGTTACACAGTTGACAAATGAACATTTTCTTGTTCAGCTGAAGGTCAAGGGAAGCAGATTTGGTGAAAGTTACTTTAAGCCAAACTGGTTGAAGTCTCGTCATCTGATAAAATATCCCTGTATTTTAAGCTCAAAATGCAAAGTAAAATGTGTATTATTTGTGTGTTATTTCTAATAATGCTTGTGTAAGTAATTTGATTAGAAGACTGAAAAGTTAATTTTTGGAGAATAAATGTTGGGTAGTTTTTTGTTTTTTTTCATGCACAAATGTGCACCACAGCTCTTTCCAATACAACATTATGGGGCAAATTCACTGAACTGTCTTATTTGCTATGCAAACTACCTGCAGTTTAGTTTAACCAGGCGTAAATATGCTAAAATAGTGCTGCACTGTATATTCAGAGTAAATCGTTTCTTTTCAGCACAATAGCACACCTTTTCAACACACCTCCTTTCTATGTAAACTAGGCTTATTATAAAGTTAAGTGTGTCTTGTTCACAAACCCAAAGCTTTGTGCCTGCTGCAGATGGAAAATAGTATTTAAAAGATGTTTTTGTACATTTTTAGCGGTCGTAGCAGCATTAATTCATCAAATGATGAACCACTGAATCAGGTCAAATTAGGACCCCAAGGTATAGCCGTTAATAATGCCTGATGAAATAAGCACGTATGATATGTATGAAAATGTAGTTGAACATTTTGATATAGGCTACATTAGCAGGAAAGCAGTAAGCTATGTAGATAGTAGTCTCGCATAGCCAAAACTTCAGACTAACGGCAGAAGGTCTGGACTCTATCACAGCTTTCATTGGTCAAGGACCGCCCAAGAGGACGTTTGAATGACATGTAACGCAACCAATCACAGTTCGTTTTGTTCCGCGTCATGTTTATGGGTGTGAAAATGTAAAAAAAAAAGTCGATGTCCCTGCAATAACAGACCGTCTATAAATTATTCATTCAAGAACGTTGTGCAAGTTTACAATGGAGTTTACAATTCAACCAATCAGATGACGACTTCGAAACTCCTGAAGTGTTTTCAAGTGTGCATCAGATGGATGGTTGGATAGATAGATAGATAGATAGATAGATAGATCATCCTCTCTATCTCTCTTGTCTTTTTCAGTTGGACAGTCAGTACAGATGACACTGTAGACATCAGGCCTCTTGCCCATTTTTTGGCCTGTGCTTCGAACATCAATCATGAGCTCTCAAAGGGAGTCGTACGCGTGCACTTTCCATCCGTCACTCTCTCCCTTATGCCCGTACCGCTCAGGAACAGGACGTTTTAATGCACTCTCAAAGTCATACATTTCAAACGCTGGCAAAGGGAGCATGACAGAAGGAGAACAGAAAGGGAAGAGGGTATATCGGACGATAGATTATGCATAAAATTGTCATATTTCCATTCGCACGTGCAATCTCGGCGGGCTGCAGATGACATTTTGACGCGGAATTTGCTTAGAGGCATCTGTCTGTATATATGCATGCAAAATACACAAGGAAGGATGCGAAAAAATACCAAAGGGGTGAGAAATAGAGTTTGAAATAAAAACGGAGAGAGAGTGCATGTGTAGAGTGACCGCTTTTTAATGGTAGATCTACTGTCCTTGTCACAGAGGCACTTGTAGATGCTGAGATAAAGCTTTCAAAGTGACAGCTCAGATGCACTCTGCAGTGGTAAAGGGCAGAATGCTGAAAAGCACAATACATCTGAAAAGATGTTTTCCATCTGGCGGTATAAGACAGCCCTTCGACTTTAATTTAACTGCCTGAGGGAATTCTAGCATGGATGATGATAACGCATCTGTATGCTTGTGGTGGGCTAACGTTAAAATCTCTAGAATTGAGGATTTTAGTGCGGCAAAGCGTACGAATGTCCTCAAGGGTGATTGGTATCTTACTAACTATGCTGTTGATGGTCTGATACAAAGATAATGACACATGATTGCAATATAAAACCCCATCAGCTAGAATGGGGCCTTGCGCTAAGAGCGCCGTGTTTGAATGAACTTTAAGATTAAAAATGTGTAGTGTGGGCCTTTTTGACACTTTTATTGATATGGAGAGATAAAAGGAAATGACAAAGGATTGGGATGAGGAAATCTCCACATTTGCGCACGGGTTTAATGTGTCACAGTTTATTTCTTCTTTTAGCTTTTTCGGCATGAGGTAAAGAAAATAGTCTGATTTTTACTCAAAATATTAGGTAACACTTTAGTTTAGGGTCTAATTCTCACTATTATCTAGTTGCTTATTGGCATATTACTAGGATATTGGCTGTTTATTAGTACTTATAAAGCACATATTAATGCCTTATTTTGCATGAACATGTTCTACATCCCTTAATCCTACCAATACATAAACTTAACAACTACCTTACTAACTATTAATAAGCAATAATTAGGTAAAAGGTAAATGTGATAGTAAATAGTAAGTTAATAGTGAGAATTGGACCCTAAACTAAAGTGTGACCAGATATAGTCTATGCACATACATACATTATGTAATAAAATGTCTATGTATGTATGTACAGTATGTATGTGTGTGTGTGTGTGTATGTATATAATATATATATATATATATATATATATATATATTAATGACATCTATAACAGCTTTAACTCTTCTGGGAAGGCTTTAACACAAGGTTTAGGAGTGTGTTTATGGGAATTTTTGAATTTTTCTAGAAGCGCATTTGTGAGGTCAGGCACTGATGTTGGACGAGAAGGCCCGGCTCGCAGTCTCCGCTCTAATTCATCCTAAAGGTGTTCTATCGGATTGCAGGCCAGTCAAGTTCCTCCACACCAAACTCGCTCATCCATGTCATATGGACCTGGCTTTGTGCACTGGTGCGCAGTCATGTTGGAACAGGAAGGGGCCATCCCCAAACTGTTCCCACAAAGTTGGGAGCATAAAATTGTCCAAAATATCTTGGTATGCTGAAGCATTAAGAGTTCCTTTCACTGGAACTAAGGGGCCAAGCCCAACCCCTGAAAAACAACCCCACACCATAATCCCCCCTCCACCAAACTTTACACTTGGCACAATGCAGTCAGGCTCCAGGCTTCTGTTCTCCTGGCAACTGCCAAACACAGACTAGTCCATCAGATTGCCAGAAAGAGAAGCATGATTCGTCACTCCAGAGTCCAATATGTCACACTTCAACACGTCTCCACTGCTCTAGAGTCCAGTGGCGGCATGCTTTACACCACTGCATCCGACGCTTTGCATTGCAATTGGTGATGTAAGGCTTGGATGCAGCTGCTTGGTCATGGAAACCCATTCCATGAAGCTCTCTACGCACTGTTCTTGAGCTAATCTGAAGGGCACACAAAGTTTGGAGGTCTGTAGCTATTGACTCTGCAGAAAGTTGCCGATTTTTGTTCACTGTGCGCCTCAGCATTCGCTGACCCCGCTCTGTGATTTTACGTGGCCTACCACTTCGTGGCTGAGTTGCTGCCAATTGGTTCCACTTTGTTATAATACCACTAACAGTTGTCTGTAGAATATTTAGTAGTGAGGAAATTTCTCGAATTGCACAGGTGTCAACCTATCACGGTACCACGCTTGAATTCACTGAGCAGTCTGCAAGCCTAGGTGCTTAATTTTATACACCTGTGGCCATGGAAGTTATTGGAATTCAATGATTTGGAGGGGTGTCCCAATACTTTTGGCGATATAGTGTATATGTATGGGACAGAATATTATTGTTATTTTTATTTTATATTATTAATATTCTAGTGACTGGTCCATTTTATAGCATACACAGAAAGAGACCTGTCTTAACCCGCTAAGCTGTTTTAGTCCAGTTAGCATCAAGAAGTTAGTCCCGGCTGTCCTATTAGCTCCTGCTGATGCTTCTTTTTTGTAATCAGTGGATACTTCCAGACACGGATCTGACAGTAAATATTGCTTGCTCCTCACCTCTCGGCTGATGGGAATACATTTTTGTATTCAATTACAGCAAATGACTTGAGGGGATCGATGCCTGCTCCCTGTTGAAAAGAGCATTCTTTACTGACTACATGTTCATACAACACACCAGGCATCTGAATGACTCCAGCCGCAGCACACTATTTGTGTGGTCTCCTCTCTCGGGGGGAAGATTACAGCTTGTATCATTTTTACGTGAAACATTTTGATGAGAGGGCAATGGATCAATAGGCTTTGGGTTGCCTAAACAGATCGAAATGGACTAAATGTTACCATTTGTATCCTGCAGACAATGGCTCTGCATCCACCTTGGAAGAGCAAAGCATTGATCCAATAAAGAATAGCCAAAACGGGCTCCCTAATTTTATTTCATTCACATGAGAGAACTGTAATTTTGAGCCGCGTAGGTTCTGAAGAGGTTGAGCGAGATGGTGGAGGTCAACTTAAGTCATGCAGACAAATTGCACTATTATCAGCCGAAGAGGACAAAGGTTAAGAATTCAATCAAGACCTTTTGAAAGTAATGGTGTCATTTATAGTCAAAATTACTTGTTCCCTATGAGATCATAGTGTGTATTAGAGCTGGCCGATGTGATGTACACCGAGCGACGTAGAAATGGCTCAAACAGTGGAGATATTGCTACACTGTTTTTACAGATATATTTGCACGGCTATCAGTGAGATGCTTTACTTTTACTCATGAGAGCGGTGAAGAAACATGTAATATGAAATTATTGTTTCCGTATTATTGCTATTGCGTTATATTATTGCTATAAGTGACATCAGTGGAAAAGGAAGTTGTTCAAATGTGGATGATCCAAATTGTTTGAGATTTGTTTTATATATTAAACGTGTTGCTTGTTTATTTGTTTGCTTTTACTAATATGTATATATTTATTTATTTGGCTATTTGTTTACATTATTTTAAGGCATATCAATGATATTTGAATGTGGATGTTCGAATTAGAATTTAGAGTGGATCTTTTTTAATATTAATAGTTTAGCTTGTTTGTTTGTTTGTTTTTATTAAAATGTTTTTTTTTAAATTAATTTGGCTATTGGTTAGCATTATTCTAAGTGGAATCAATGGGAAAGGATTTTCAAATGTGGATGATCCAATCAAAATTTCAAGTGGATCTTTTTTAATATTAAAGGGATAGTTCACCCAAAAATTATCCCATAATTTACTCACCCTCAAGCCATCCCAGGTGTATATGACATTCTTCTTTCATACGCATACAATCGGAGTTATATTAAAAAATTTCCTGTCCATCCATCCATTATAAAAGTAATCCACACGGCTCCGGGGGTTAATAAAGTCCTTCTGAAGCGAAGCGATGTGTTTGTGTAAGAAAATATTCATATTTAAAACTTTATAAAGTAAAATATCTAGCTTCCAGCGCCTTCCGTATTTAACTTACGAAGAAAGTGTAGCGCCTCACGGAATTCAAAATGCTTACGCTACGTCCAACATCATCGTTGCGCCAGTTGCGCTTTTTCCGTAAGTTGAATATGGAAGGCGATCCACCGGAAGATAGATATTTTACTTTATAACGTGTTAAATGTGGATATCTGTCTCACAAAAACCCATCGATTCGCTTCAGAAGGCCTTTATTAACCCCCCGAGCCGTGTGGATTACTTTTATAATGGATGGTTGCACTTTTTTGGACTTCAAATTTTGGGCTGCCATTCACTGCCATTATAAAGCTTGGAAGAGCCAGGACATTTTTATTTTATCTCTGATTGTATTCGTCTGAAAGAAGAAAATCATATACACCTAGGATGGCTTGAGGGGGAGTAAATCATGGGGTAATTTCCATTTTTGGGTGAACCATCCCTTAAATATATATTTTTTTTTTGGTATACATTTTTATTTAGTAATTTGGCTATTGGTTGGCATTATTCTAAAAGACATAAATGAGATCCAGTCAGAATATAGATTTGCATCTGTTTTAATAAATAAATTGTTTGTTTTGTTCTTGTCATTTTTTTTTTTTACTCAAGCGCTACATAATGTAAAAGTGTTTTTGCATAGATGTCAATCATTTGTTAGGAATTTGCCTTTGGGTTTGCATTCATCATTTAAAGGTAAAATATAAAAATGAAATAAAAAAGAAAGATCTGCAAACATAATTATTGCTTTTCCTAACAGGTTTCCCTGACATTTCATCCATCTTCCACTGGTCAGAGGAATACGAAATCACACCATTGGTTAACAAAGTTTTTACACAAGTTTAACATTAACCATTTTTCAATACATTTTGGCAGATTATTCGATTTTAGTCTGTATGTTTCTCTGTGGTATCATTGTGCTCTGTGAAGTGATTGAAACGCTGCCCTATAGATTCTGCTGGTTTGTGAGGCCTGTCCATGCTTTAAGCCATCTTGAAGTTCCTGACACCACAGGAATGTAAAACAGCTCCTCCTGTCAGTGAGGTGTGTGTGTGTTTGTAGGCTGGATACGGTGGTGGCATTGATGAAGCGAGACTTGTGTGTGTGTTTGTGTGCGTCTGTGTGTTTCACAGCCACCCTGACCGCACTGTCTTGCCATGTAGAGAAAATGGCAATTCTTGCACTCACACCGCACCACTTTTCTTCATTTGACTCTGATTAGCTTTGATAATGTATCTGTGCCATTACCCAGCTAATAAAAGGGGGAGGGTGGCCGAGGGGACGGGGGTAATGGGGTCTGAGCTCTGTGACTCAAGAAAACACACTGACGAGCTCTCCCGAGGAGTGGTTGAATCACAAGTGACGCATGGGGAGCCTTGCCTCAGTTTGGCTAAATGTAACAATCCTTTAGTCACTGTTACAGACCTGGACAGCTCACAGCAGGTTCTGTGGAGCCGCGGCAAGAGAGCTGGACCATCTCGATGGGACTATATATCAAGGCTGATGGGGGACTGTGGTTTAAGCCTTGAATTTTCCCTTCAGGACAGAGTGGAGTTCATAATGTCAAGCCTGAAATGTCTTTAGCTTTCTTCTTCAACAAACAGAGTTGTCAAGTCTGTGTTGTGCCTTTGCTCTGAAGTATGAAAAATCAGTTTCAATTCTGTTTTCACATACTGGCTCTTGGTGCACTAACAGTAGTAATGTAGAGATTGTGATAAAAGTCAACATTTCTTTCCATGTTTGACATGACAGTGTGAACGGCACAAACCACAGGGAATCTGATCTTTTCAATTCTGATTTAGGCCACTTCCAGATGTGGTCCTAAATCCAATACAGGTCAGATGTTTTGCAATGCAACCTCAGTCTGAACAGTCATATCGGAATTCATGCGACTTTTACATCACTCTAGAGCAACATTTGTCACCATTCTGCTCATGGGAGTCACTTCAAAGATTTTGCACACCTGAAGTTATCAAGATTATCAAGGTAGTCAGTGGAAGGACAGTGATGTGTCAGAACTCTATATACAAATTTTATATTGCCTGCGCATAAATTCACTGGCTTGCGCGGCAGATCACATTATAAATAAATCTCTTACTTTAATGTTCTCCTTGTTTACTTCCGAATGTTCTCCTTACATCCGTTTACTTCCTGTTTTTATCGTTCTTTTGCGCATGCGGATCAGTTCTGTTCACACTGGAATCTGATATTCTGACACTGGAAAACATTATAAATAGCTCCTGGGTTTGGAGTCTGTGCCACTGTTGGCGAAGCTATTTTGAAACCTGCCATCTGAGAATGCATTCCAGGCATCAAGGCATGTCCGAATCCAATGTTAGCTTCACTTCCTGTCTCCTCAGATACCTTCATCTGATCAATGTTTGAAGGCAGCATAGATGTAGTCGATTTTCGGACGCAGCCCATATCATCAATTTTGAAACTCTACAAGCTACTAATAATTTGGTAACACTTTAAAATACTGTTCTGTAATTAATGAATAACTACACAGGAACAAATGAGTAATGCATTATTAACATTTTAGTAACTACTATTAATTCACAAGAAACTCTGATTAATGATGGTGCTAAGTTGAATGTGGTAGTTCACTATTAGCTTATCAATAACTACTATTTTTTACTATTATAACTCCCAGAGGACTACTAACTACTGTATATAGGTTAATAATTAACATGAATAATGCATAATGTATAATTAATTCTAAAGGTAATGGTAACCCACTTTTAACCCACTAGTAATGACAAGTGTTACTACATCCTTCTTAAGGCATTACTAATTATTTGGATCAATATTCTAAAGTGAAAAACATAATAACTCTGTGCTACTGAAATCATTGTAAGCTTTTTAGGTTATTGTAAGGTGTTGGATATAACACTTAAGTAATTACTAGTGGGTTACCATAATCTTCACTTTAGAATACTGATCTAAATAACTAGTAATTCCTAGAAGTATGTAGTAACACTAGAGTCATTACTACCCAAAACCTTACAAAAAAAGTCAAAAGTTTGCAATGACTTCAGTCATTACTAGAGTGTTATCTTGCTATTCACTTTAGAATACTGATCCAAATAATTAGTAGTTCCTTCTGAAGGATTTAGTAACACTTGAGTCATTACTCGTGGATTACCATGATCTTCACTTCAGAATTAATCATACATTATGTATTACTCGCATTAATTATAAACCTGCATATAGTAGTTCCTAGTAGTCCTCTGTGAGGTATGAAAAAAATAGTTGTTACTGATTAGCTAATAGTGAACTACCTCATTCGACTGAGCGCTATTACTTACTAATTCATTATTCAGAGTTTCTTGTTAGTTAATAGTAGTTACTAGAGCATTTATACTTGCAGAGCCGGCACTCTATATAAGCGAACTAAGCAGCGGCTTAGGGCCCCGCCGCCACTAGGGGCCCCCATGCCAGGCATTCAGACAGTGATGCATGGTAATAATAAGTTTGATAAAGTTTGCATGTGTGTTAATGTTTGAAAATGAGTCGGCGACACTATCAATCTGGTGCAGAGAAGAGGAAAATGGGGGTAAAAAGTGAGTAAGATAAGGGTAAATGATAAAAATATATAAAAAAAAGTTAAAATGGCAGTTGCTGCATTGTGTCTTATTGGTTTAATTCGGCATTCGCGATCACTTTGAAGACGCTGTGCCAGTGTAACAGTGGTATCAGTGTCGTGCATGGTATTGTTATCGTGGGCACTTCAAAATACGTGAATAATTTGCATATTAGCTTCTTTTCCATCAACCACATTTTACAATACCGTGTGTTTGCTGTGTAAAAATTTGGTCTGGTTTTCGCATTGATCTGTACAAAAGCAGCAGATGAGCTGAATAAAAATGCAAGTTCACTCTCTAAAAAGGAGGTGGCGCTTTTGGAACAGCAGAAATATGGCAATTACCATGGTTACCCCTGTACACAAAGCAAGCGCAACTTTCTATTTCTGATACCTGCTCATAACGTAGAAGAGAAGGCAGCAACAGTATTTGCTGGATCTGTTTTCAAACAGCCATTCAGATTTTTGTGTAAACACATGTTTGAAAAGTATTTAACCTATAAAAGTATTTAGCCTATTTGGAGTTGTAAACACCAAAGTGAATACATAAAGTTTGCATTTTAATCTGGACTAAAACATGCCAGCCCAAAAAAGTATTTATTCGCTATTATTACTATTATTATTATTATACTATTATCTATTGTAATTTTCATAACCCGGTATTTTTTAATTATTAAAGTAATAATTCACTAAATTGATATGTTTATCTAAAAGCAACATATGTGAACCGGCGACAGGGTCATGGGCGGCCAAGACTCATTGATGCACATGGGGAGAGAAGGCTGGCCCGTGTGGTCCGATCAAACAGACGAGCTACTGTAGCTCAAATTGCTCAAGAAGTTAAAACTGGTTCTAATAGAAAGGTGTCAGAATACACAGTGCATCGCAGTTTGTTGCGTATGGGGCTGCATAGCCACAGACCAGTCAGGGTGCCCATGCTTACCCCTGTCCACCACCGAAAGCTCCAACAGTGGGCACATGAGCATCAGAACTGGACCACGGAGCAATGGACGAAGGTGGCCCGGTCTGATGAATCACATTTTCTTTTACATCACGTGGATGGCTGGGTGCGTGTGCATCGCTTACCTAGGGAACACATGGCACCAGGATGCACTATGGGAAGAAGGCAAGCCGGCGGAGGCAGTGTGATGCTTTGGGCAATGTTCTGATGGGAAACCTTGGGTCCTGCCATCCATGTGGATGTTACTTTGACACGTACCACCTACCTAAGCATTGTTGCAGACCATGTACACCCTTTCATGGAAACGGTATTTCCTGGTGGCTGTGGTCTCTTTCAGCAGGATAATGCGCCCTGCCACAAAGCAAAAATGGTTCAGGAATGGTTTGAGGAGCACAACAACGAGTTTGAGGTGCTGACATGGCCTCCAAATTTCCTAGATCTCAATCCAATCGAGCATCTGTGGGATGTGCTGCACAAACAAGTCCAAAGGGGGACCACAATATTAGGTCATAATGTTATGCCTGATTGGTGTGTATATATATATATATATATATATATATATATATATATATATATATATATATATATATATATATATATATATATATATCTTTTGTCACTAAATAAAAGTCAGGTTTATTATAATTTTTAACATATTGCAGGGCAATTGGAAAAAAATGGAATGTGGTTTATTCAGGAAATTGCTACAATAAAAAAAACAACCTTGTTAAAAGCTACTTTGTTTTATAAAAAACAAAACTCCTGTCAAACCAACTTTTGGTCTTTTCTTCTAAATAAAAGTGGCAAAAAGGCTGAAAAAAAGCATTTTGGCTTTGTAGCGTCTTCAAAGATACCCCTTGAATAGCCCCGTATATATCTCAGAGGACAACAGTAAAAAAGTCTATTTGTCCCATGATATGTCCACAGGAAGTGATGTGAAGCGTGTTACTACTTTTCTTCAATCCCCCACTCCTTCTCATTTCTTCTTTCTTTGTGTTAATCCCTGAATGTGGCAGGCTGGCGAGCAGCAGGCTAAAACCACGACTCTAAATGAGGCACAGAGAGAGTCAGGGCCGCTGACAGCTTTATAAATGGTTTTTCCACTTGATATATGTTCACCCAACTCTGGTCCAATTTCGTTTAACTATTGTTTTCTTACTGTTGCTTCAGTCCATTTCAACAATTGTTGCTTTACACGTATTTTGCATAAAGCCGCAGTAGCCTCTCAGAGATTAGAGAGCAGTGTAGTTTATGGTCATTTTGATCCCAACATATTAATTTTATTAATTTACCTCAAGATGTATTGTTTCTTTTGCATGATTGAATATTTACCCCCGGTTTCACAGACAAGGTCTAGTCCCAAACTAAAATGCATGTTTGGGCTGTTTTAACTGAAAGCAACTTAAAATAAGTAAGTGCCATAGTTTTGTCTTAAGATGCACATTGATAAAAGCTACTTAAATGTCCTAATTGAACTAAGGTCTAATCCTGGCTTAATCTAAGCCCTGTCTGTGAAACCGAGGTTTGCTTTAAAAAATGCCTTTCCAAAATGGAAAATGCACCCTTTCAACAGAAAGACTGAAATGTTATGTTACAAACCACAGAGAGACAAACCATTACTAAATGTCACCGAGCACCAAGAGAAGAAAGCCCAAAATTGAACATTTCAAGTGGAGGTCATTGTTTTCACCCAAGCAAGTTGTAGAACTCAAGCATGAAGCTGAAATGTGTGGAGTGTCTCTGGCCCACTAATTCCTCTCTTTAATTAAAGCAGGCAAAGGCGAGGGTTCTCACAGCCGCCTGATCTCTGAAGTGTTTTTGTGTCAGCACCAATTACACCTTCCTTCTTAACGCTACATGAATGGCGTTTTGATTGGAGGGTAAGCCCCAGTATTAATGCCAGCATTTCATATGGTCCTTTTTAGAGGCCTTTGCCATTTGTAGCAGGCACTGTGCATTTCTTTTCCCCTTTCATTACCATCAGAGAAAAGATGACATTGAGTGACTGGCCCAATCTGTTCCCTCATGTGAAACATAGAGAGTGCCATGTCTTCTCTTTTTTCCACCCTTTATTTTGAAGTCCGTTCTCGTTTCAATTTTGTCCCCCCTCACCCATGCTCGAAATCCACTGCAATGCGTTAGCCAATATGTGTTAGTTGTCTCAAGTTCTTGTGCCTCGGCGTGCCTTTGACAATTGCAAATGTAAAGTTCACAACTGACTGCCTTTGCATCTGCTCCTCGAAGGCAGTGCCTGCTTGACGCCGGGAAGGCCGTGAGAATTGAAATTCCTCCGATGTGCTTCAGGAACCTCAACTCTTCTGGGAGGGGGGAAGGCAAGATCAATTGCAATAAAACCTCACCTCAAAAAGGTGCCGTCGCAGACCATCTCGGGAATCCCGTAGTGACGTGACGCCCCGACCAGAGGAAGGTGAGTGGGGCCGTCGTCTGAGGGTTATAAATAATTTCACCTCAACAGTCAATAATGACATCTCGTAGGCCCCCAGAGCTGTCGCTGTCCAATAACTCAACACGATGCACATGTCAGTCAGTAAAACAACAATAAATCATTTTAGGTGGAGTTAACGCATAACATGGCTTTTATAGTTATTTATATATATAAAGGGGGTAACGCATTACAAGTTATGTAATCAGATTACTTTTTTCAAATAATTAGTAAAGTAATGCATTACTTTTAAATTTACAACAAGTTACTTTCTCAAATAAGTAACGCAAGTTCATTTGTTTTCCCATGTATTGACTGACAGCTCTCCTGTCCCCATGTTGAAAGAAATCTGGAAGTGCAGAGGCGTTGTGTGCACTGTGTGTGAACATGATGGTTATTGTAGTTTTACTCTGAATATTATGCACACCTGCAATAATTAAATAAGTTAAATTACACAAATATACTTTATGTATTTAATCTCACTTTATTAACCAATGCCTTTGCTGCTGACCATCGATGATCCAATTCAACAATACTAATAAGCAAAAATGCCTTTAGATAATCATCACATTTGTGTTTCTTTTCTTTTTTTATTGCTGAAGTAAGCATGTTGAACTTTCTTCAGCAGCACAGCTGACAGGTTTGTTTGAGCTGCACCCTCTACTCTAAAGGTGTGAATTTGCATTTCATTCAACCTGAGGCTTATTCTTTTCACTTTTGGTGTAAAAGGGCCTTTACATTTGCCAAAAATATAACTTTTTTAGTTAATAAAAAACAAACAAAGCAATCTCAGCTTAAATAAGGAAAAGCAACGCAAAAATAATGTAGCACATTACTTTCCAAAAATTAGTAACTTTTTTTCACGGAATAAGGCAATACTTTTTTTTACATTTATATAGCCACATTTTAAGTGATGTGGCTAATCACAATAATTTTTTCGTCACTATAATTCCAATCCCATCTGCTGTTGTTTTTCCTATGGACTAATTTTGAACAGTCATAAATCTATTTTCAATACAACAGTTCATAGTTAACATGCAGCTCCAAATTGGACATAAATTGCTTTCCGAATAGCTTCCTGATCTTTTTATTTTTCAATTAAATTCACCTTTCTTTGTATATATACAAATTTGTTTCAAGTGGGTGTTCATATGTGTGTTTATCGTGGTCATTTTATGTTGACTATCTTTAGAAAGTTTATCAAATTACTTTTTCATAATGCATATATTGTTATTTCCTGACGTCAGTTCACACAAAAAAATTAAATTTGAAAGGCCAATAATTAGACAAGCAAACATGAGTTTATGAAGGTGCAAAGAGGCTGACAAGCAGCACATTGTGCAATGACTTTGAGTACAGCCTGGACCATCATGTTGGGAAGATAAGGAGAGCTTATAGGCTTTAAAACAATGAGACATGAAGCCAGTCATCACTAATGGTTAGACAGCCAAATCAATGCGCAGAAGCTCTTATTGAATACAGTACAATACTGTGACGTTTGTTGCAGCAAAATTGTTTGGCTGCACACTATCTTTAGTTCAGCTGCAATGATGGAGCACCATTAATCTGTTTTCTGTGCCTCTCCTCCTCTCTCGATCACTCTCGTTCACTCTCTCTCTCTTGCCATCTTCTTCTTATCCTCCTTATCTTGGTGACTGTGCAACAACTAATCCCGAGGGATTTGAACCTAATGAATCTCATTGATTTGTTCTAGAGGGATGAGGAACAAGACGGAATGGGGTGTTTTGACACAAAAAAATTAGATTCACTCTCAAGTGTCTTTTGGCCACGGTAAGCTTAAGAGGTGAGAGAGAAATTTGGACTTGAGGTATATAATTAGATTGTCTTCTCATGAACTCACAGCTAAGTCTTTTTGCCGCTATTTAATAACTCTGACGTTCACCTTTTTCTTGCAAAACTGCAATATCCTTTTGGTTTCCTTCTTGTAGATGTGGACTGCATAGGAATCCTCTTCAAGTTAATCAGTGCTCTACTTCAAACCCTGGAGGTACACTTTTTTTGCATTAAACCAGAGTCGATGAATTAATTACTTTATGGGGGCATTTTGAATATATATATATATCGGTTTTACTGCTAAGACAAAAGCTGAAGATCCAACCCCCTGCAATAGAACAATAAAACTCACTAATCTGGAGAGAAGATCTCACAGAAGAATGTGTAGGACATTGGCCTGCCCAAACCTTCTCCCCCTCTCCCTCGCCCGACTCCCTTCCATCTTATTCAAGTCACAGAATGCATATATACCACAGATGATGTATCTTGTAAATCTATTGTTTTTCCCTTTCATGTTTGGTATCTTTTTAAAGGTCTCAGTGCGATTGGTAAAATGATCTCAACTTCACTGCTGTCACTGGTAGGATGAGAAAAATTGAAATTTATGAGAATTCTGTTCTCCTTTTGAGTGGTCTCCTCAGATATCTGATCCTCTCCCCCGAAACCAGGTGTTTGTGTTGCAAATATTTACAACCCTTTTGTTCTGGTCTGGGTATTTAAGGAAGGGTAGCAGAGCTGCCATTTGGGGAAAATTCTGTAGCCAGAAACCCCCATGCAGTGCTGTGTCAGTGTCTTAGAGGCACTCACACTAAATTTTCAAATAAATATCCAAATAAATTGAATTACTAAACTAAATTAACTATGTCAACTACATTACTTGAATATATATGATAATTGAAATTAGCTGATGACATCACCGTTTTCTCCAGAGCGGCTGTACAGCCGAATCAAATTCGGTTTCATTATTTTCCTGTTTAACACTGTGAAGCTGTTTTAAAACAATCTGCATTGTAAAAAGCGCTATATAAATAAAGTTGACTTGACTTGACTTGACTCACACACACTGTGTGTACTGTGCCAGATCTGACTCCATGAATAATTTAATCTGACTCCAATTGTATGTGACTTTGTTAAATTTGTTATGTTTATAACGTAATAGCTGATCATAAGATTAGTTGTGATGTAATTTAGATCGTTGATTTTTCTTAGTATCTCCTATGTTCAAATATTAGTTCCACCATGGGACCCAGAGTCGCTAAGCGATTCGCTAGCTCACGGGCACAAATTAGCCAGTTCTGATATTACAGAGGATTGCAGAGTGAACTATTTTACCTTTAAGTGAGTCGCACATGCTTACTCATAACAAAAAGTGTAATTTTAGTAATAGTCACGAAAGCTGCAACTTGCTAATAACAGTGACAGTCAGAAATCGGATTTCCCCAATGCTGTGCTTCCATGCTCCAGTCATTGCGCCCTCGGTTTGATCTGCCCTGACAGGATGATTTGCGGAAACTCCTACTTACTCCGCATGCGTCACTACTAGAATAATGATTTCAGAAAGATACAGAATAAATCACGATTAACATTTATTTTAGCCAGGCAGAACATTACAATAAAAATTGTTTTCAGAATTCGTGGTACACAACTGATCAGCATACAATATAAAACACAATTACAAAGTAATATGAAAATAGTTTCAAAGAGTCATATCTGGCACAGTACACACAGTGTGTGTGAGTGCCTCTAAGACACTGACACAGCACTGCATGGGGGTTTCTAGCTACAGAATTTTCCCCAAATGGCAGCTCTGCTACCCTTCCTTAAATACCCAGAACAAAAGGGTTGTAAATATTTGCAACACAAACACCTGGTTTCGGGGGAGAGGATCAGATATCTGAAGAGACCACTCAAAAGGAGAACAGAATTCTCATAAGTTTAAATTTTTCTCATCCTACCAGTGAAGTTGAGACCATTTTACCAATCGCATTGAGACCTTTAAAAAGATACCAAACATGAAAAGGGAAAAACAATAGATTTACAAGATACATCATCTGTGGTATATATGCATTTTGTGACTTGAATAAGAGGAAAGGGAGTCGGGAGAGGGAGAAGGGGAGAAGGTCTGGGCAGGCCGATGTCCTACACTCTTTCTGTGAGATCTTCTCTCCAGATTAGTGAGTTTTATTGTTCTATTGCAGGGGGATGGGTCTTCACATTTTGTCTTAGCAGTAAAACCGATCCTTACAGATATATACATATTCAGATATCATTTTGGCTGAGGGGTCACTGACCTTTCATTTAAAAAAAGAAACCTATAACAACCATCATGTTACATTCTCACTGAGTAAATCCACCTTTGTGGCAAAGTTGTGTATTTAATTAATTCTTCAATTCCCACTCCATTGGTAGCAGATTGTTTGGGGCTCCTCCTTTGATTAGCTTCCCTCTAGCACCGGGGCACAATGTTTCAATTAGACACTTAATGAAATTCAATGATCATAAAATACAATTACCACCATGGTGCAGCTCTTCACTGAAACCAATTACGGTAGTGGCAACAAGCAAGAAGAAGTTCTTTCATCACTGACGAGAAGCAGACAGGAAGAAAGGCTCCTGGGGACGTGTGCTTCTCTTCTCCCGTTAGCAGTGTTAGCACTGGCGTAGGCAATGTAAAACGGTGGGAGGCCCGGCGTGGTGCTTGGCCTCTTGGTGAGGTGATAACTAGATGTGTGCATTTCTCTGTGTGTGTGTTTTCCCCACAGAAGACAACCACTCATTTATCTTGAGAAGTGATTATTTCACTCCACATTACATCTTAAAAAACTTAAAGGTGAGTTGTGTAGTTTTGATGCCCCTAGTTCCAATTTAACACTCCCTCCATCTGCCATTGGTCAGGCTGTACGGATAGCCCCACCCCAAACTCACACCATTGGTTGGGCAACTTTTGCTATGGTCTGATTGTTTAAACAAATGGTGCAATGTTTTGATAGCGCCACAGTATTTACACTTTTTGGGGGGGAGAATCAACCTATAGTTTTGGCTTAATTATTGTTGAGTAAAGTTTAACTGCACACTTAAAAATTAAGGTTCCCTTTCAGTCGGTCACGTTCGACGTACGTCGGACGTCACCGACGAATTGGGATCACTTCAGGGAGCCCCTATCAGCTTCGAGATATAGAGAACCGGCCAATGACTATTGGCGTGCGAGATTTGCATCTCGCGCTCCGCCCCGCAGCGCGGGTATAAAGCGGAAGCGAATGCAGCGCACTGTTGTCATTCACTTCGGAGCCGAACGGCGTTGATGAAGCATAGACTGCCTTCAGCAAGAGAGAGAAAGAGAGAGAGAATCGGACTGAGGATCGTTCTGTGCTGGTCAGACGGCACAAAACAGCGCGACCGCGGGCTCACCGCTGCTGGAAGCAGAAACCAACTGCTGTTTTCACAGCAACAGTTTAAAACTGCTATTTTTGTTTCACTTGAGAGCAGATACAGGCTGCACTATCTCCTGTATTCTGCCGCGGTCTTCCCTGGGTGCTTCAGCACTGAAAGAGCAATTCCTCACAAAAAGAGCAACACGGGTGTGACACTGCGTCTTTTTCAAGATGTCATTCCACCCGTGCGTTTCTGGATGCGGTCGTTCCCTGTCACCCGCTGACGGTCACAATCGCTGTATCACGTGCCTGGGCATTCAGCACGCTGAGGCAGCTTTTGTGGATAGTTCATGTTCCCACTGCGGGAACATGACTATCGCGGCGCTTAGGTCGAGACTCGCTTACCTTCGGGAAGGTGGAGTCCCCCTACCCATACCTCGATCTAGTGCTATTCCTGCCCAGCAGAATAGACCTACTTCGACGGATGGCCGGGGTGACCTGAGGATTACGTTCAGGGCAAACCCGCCGAGCCAGCCTCCGCAGGCCCCTGATCCCTCACGAGCGCCGCAGCCGGTAGGGCTTCCGGAGGAAATCGCTGGCCCCTCCCATGGGCGTCCAGTGGTGACCTTCGGGGCTCCAGTAGATGAACAGATGTCGATCGCTGCATCGGAGGGGGAGTTCCGGTCCTCGGAGGATGAAGATTCGGCTGTACTGCCTCCCTCTGGGAGAGTGGCAACGGCCGAGTCGGACCCCGAGTTGACGGCTATGCTTTCCCGGGCCGCCGAAAAGGTCGGGCTTGAGTGGAACCCTCCACCACGTCCCGAACCTTCTAGGTTGGATGATTGGTTTCTCGGGGCGGGTCGCGCTGATTCTCAGCGTTCCGCCCCGGTGCCTTTCTTCCCGGAGGTGCATGAGGAGCTCACCAGGTCGTGGACGACACCATTTAGTGCCAGAAACAGACCTAGTGGCTCCTCCCTCCTCACTACCCTTGACGGCGGGCAAGCCAGGGGGTACGTGGGAATCCCACCAGTGGAGCGGGCTGTCGCGATGCAACTGTGTCCGGCTACCGCCTCCAACTGGCGCGGTGACCCGCGGCTCCCGTCCAAGGCCTGTAAGTTCTCTTCCAGTCTGACTGCGAAGGCTTACAGGTCTTGTGGCCAGGCTGCGTCCGCCTTGCATGCCATGGCGTTGCTCCAGGTGCATCAGGCCCAGGCACTCATGGACATGCACGAGGGTAGGCCGGACCCAGAGCTCCTCCGGGAGCTCCGGACGGCGACGGACCTCGCCCTCCGGGCGACGAAAGTCACCGCCCGTTCTATCGGTCAGGCGATGTCCACCTTAGTGGTCCAGGAACGACATCACTGGCTCAACCTGGCCGACATGAGGGAGACCGACAAGTATCGGTTCCTGGACTCCCCCGTTTCTTCGGCCGGGTTGTTCGGCGACGCGGTCGAGAGCTTTGCCCAGCAGTTCTCGGCCGCCCAAAAGCAGACGGAGGCGATTAAACACATCCTGCCCCGGCGGCCAGCTGCTGCCTCCACCCTGCCGCCGGTCGCAGCGCCTCCGCCTGCCCGTCGCCGAGGACGTCCACCCGCCGCCGCCCCCGCTCCCGCCCCAGCCCAGCAGCAGCCTCCACCCGGGCGTAGGCGTGGAGCCGGCCGTGGGAAGGACGTCCAGCCCGCTCAGGCCGCTGCCAAGCCAGGTGGCAAGCGCCGTCGTAAGAGACCCTGAGACGGGCCACCCAGAGATGGAGGAGACTGCTCTTCAGGAGATGGTTGCAGCACCACTCCTTCCCCCGGAGGAGGGCCGGGGGAGAATCTTTTGTTTGATTTCTGTTCCGCCGCTGGCCCCAGCGCCAGCGGTACCCAAATTTTCAAAGAAAGAGCAGTTTCCAAAATCTCTGGGTGCCAAGAGAGCGCGCTTGGCGGTGTTCGACGCTCCCATGCCTTGTCACCCTCAGGCGCCTCTCCAATCGCCAGCAGGGGGTGCCGGCTGTGGGGACGCACACAAGCGGCCTTCTCACACTCGCACACCCCCTCAGCGGAAGCAGGTAAGTGTTACGCAGTTCACTCAGACCCCACTTCGGGCCGCTCTCATGCCGTCCGAGTCGGGTCCCTGCATACCGCTTCGCTGCCCCGCTGCGGGTACGTCTGTGGTGCCGATGGTCCCGCTTGTACGGTCGCTGGGAGCCTGGCTAGCGCTCCCCAGCCCGTCTCGCTGGCTCATCCGTACCATCAGACTCGGCTATGCGATTCAGTTCGCCCGGCGTCCCCCCAAGTTCAGGGGCGTTCACTTCACCTCTGTGTCGAAGGAGAATGCCCCTGTGCTTCAGGCGGAGATCGCAGTCCTACTGGCGAAGGACGCGATAGAGCCGGTCCCTCCAGCCGATATGAAGACCGGCTTCTACAGCCCGTACTTCATTGTACCCAAGAAAGGCGGCGGGTGACGGCCGATCTTGGATCTGCGATTCCTGAACCGGTCCCTTCACAGGCTACCGTTCAGAATGCTAACGCAGAAACGCATCTTCAGGTGCATCCGTCCCCAAGATTGGTTTGCAGCAATCGACCTGAAGGACGCGTACTTTCATGTTTCGATTCTCCCTCGACACAGACCGTTTTTACGCTTTGCGTTCGACGGACGAGCATATCAGTACAAAGTCCTACCCTTCGGGCTAGCCCTGTCGCCCCGTGTCTTCACGAAAGTCGCGGAGGCGGCCATTGCTCCCATGAGAGAGCGTGGAGTTCGCATCCTCAACTATCTCGACGACTGGCTGATCCTTGCCCAGTCGCGAGAACAGTTGTGCGAACACAGGGACATGGTGCTC
This sequence comes from Rhinogobio ventralis, assembly GCA_039654625.1. Lineage (NCBI taxonomy): Eukaryota > Metazoa > Chordata > Actinopteri > Cypriniformes > Gobionidae > Rhinogobio > Rhinogobio ventralis. The sequence goes on from CM077216.1 coordinate 10,231,463, forward strand.
AGTCACCTCAGCCGGTTGGGTCTTCGGGTCAACTGGGAAAAGAGCAAACTCTGCCCCACGCAGAGGATCTCTTTTCTCGGTATGGAGCTGGATTCGGTCGGCCTGACAGCGCGCCTCACCGAGGAGCGCGTCCAGTCGGTGTTGAACTGCTTGAATTCGTTCAAATGCAGGACAGCGGTACCACTGAAACATTTTCAGAGGCTCCTGGGGCATATGGCATCCGCAGCCGCAGTAACGCCGCTCGGGTTGCTTCATATGAGACCGCTTCAACGCTGGCTACACGACCGAGTCCCGAGATGGGCGTGGCACAGCGGATCCCTCCGTGTCCCTGTGACTCCGAGGTGCCGCCAAACCTTCAGCCCGTGGTCGGACCCTTCATTTCTACGGGCAGGAGTTCCCCTAGAACAAGTGTCCAGGCATGCTGTTGTCTCCACGGATGCCTCATCCACCGGCTGGGGTGCCACGTACAACGGGCTTGCAGTTTCGGGTCTGTGGACGGGGCCTCAACTGCAATGGCATATCAATTGCCTCGAGTTGTTAGCAGTTCGTCTTGCGCTGGGCCGCTTCAAAACGCCGCTACTAGGCAAGCACGTTCTGGTCCGTACGGACAACACTGCGGCCGTTGCGTACATCAACAAACAGGGTGGTCTACGCTCCCGTCGCATGTCACAACTCGCCCGCCATCTCCTCCTATGGAGTCAGAAGCATCTGAGGTCGCTTCGTGCCATTCACATTCCGGGCCTGCTCAATCGTGCGGCCGACGAGCTCTCACGACAGCCAGTGCTCCCCGGAGAGTGGAGACTCCATCCCCAGGTGGTCCAGCTGATCTGGAGTCGCTTCGGGACCGCACAGGTAGACCTGTTTGCCGCCCCGGACACGACCCACTGCCAGTTGTTTTATTCCCTGACCGAGGGGACCCTCGGCTCGGATGCGCTGGCACACAGCGGGCCCCGGGGCCTACGCAAGTATGCGTTTCCCCCAGTGAGCCTTCTCGCACAGACTCTGTGCAAGGTCAGGGAGGACGAGGAGCAAGTCCTGTTGGTCGCTCCGTATTGGCCCAACCGGACTTGGTTCCCGGAACTAGTGCTTCTCGCGACAGCACCTCCCTGGCCCATTCCTCTGAGGAAGGACCTCCTGACTCAGAGACGGGGCACCCTTTGGCACCCGCGTCCGGACCTCTGGAAACTCCATGTCTGGTCCCTGGACGGGACGCGGAGGTTCTAGGTGGCCTACCACAGGCTGTGGTAGACACCATCACTTCCGCTAGAGCTCCCTCTACGAGGCGCCTCTATGCGTTGAAGTGGAACCTGTTCGTCGGCTGGTGCTCTTCTCGCCGAGAAGACCCCCGGAGATGTTCGATCGGTTCCGTGCTTTCCTTCCTACAGGATGGGTTGGAGCGAAGGCTGTCTCCCTCCACCCTCAAAGTCTATGTTGCCGCTATCGCCGCTAATCATGACATGGTAGGTGGTAAGTCTCTAGGGAAGCACGATCTGATCGTCAGGTTCCTGAGGGGGGCGAGGAGACTAAAACCGCCTCGCTCTCCCTCTATACCCTCTTGGGACTTAACTCTGGTGCTAACCGCACTGCAGAGGGCGCCCTTTGAGCCTTTGCAGTCAGTCGAGTTAAAAATCCTGTCTCTGAAGACAGTACTCCTGACTGCATTGGCCTCTATCAAGAGGGTAGGGGACCTGCAGGCATTTTCGGTCGACGAATCGTGCCTGGAATTCGGGCCCGGTAACTCTCATGTAATCCTGAGACCCCGGCCCGGATATGTGCCCAAGGTTCCCACCATTCCCTTCCGGGACCAGGTGGTGAGCCTGCAAGCGCTGCCTTCGGAGGAGGCAGACCCAGCCCTAGCTTTTCTCTGTCCAGTCCGCGCTCTCCGGACTTACGTGGACAGAACTCAAAGCTTCAGGACCTCAGAGCAGCTCTTCGTCTGTTATGGAGGCCAGCAGAAGGGAAAGGCTGTCTCCAAGCAGAGGATGGCCCACTGGATAGTGGATGCCATCGTCTTGGCGTACCAAACCCAAGACGTGCCCTGCCCGCTCGGGTTAAGAGCCCACTCCACTAGGGGTGTAGCTTCTTCCTGGGCGCTGGCTCGTGGCGCCTCGCTGACAGATATTTGTAGAGCTGCGGGCTGGGCGACACCTAACACGTTCGCTAGATTTTATAGCCTCCGTGTAGAGCCGGTATCTTCCTGTGTGCTCGCTTCCCATAGTCAGTAACACCGAAGTGCCCGTTCTAAGTGTCGGCTTGCTGCGCCACTCCCTTCCCTGTGGAACGGATACGTGCGCTTATATGCTCCAGTCGAGTTCCCCAGAACGGCGAACCCTGTTGAGTCCTCCGCAACCCGCGGCAGTCGGATGTGGCGGAGCGTCCGACGCCAGGTCTAACACTCGTATGCATTGGTGGAACTTGTGTTAGGCTGGGTTCCATATGTTGTGACCCCCACGGCGGTCCCATATGTGTATTCTTCCACGGTACGGCTCCCTACGGCGAGCCCGTGTCTTTCCCTCGGCAGAGCTCTCTGCCGTCTCAGTTAGGTGTTGTTCCCCCGCCGGTTTGGCCGGGGCCACCCCTGGGACTCCGTATGTTGCACTGCCCACGGCCAGTCCATACGTGTATTTTCCACATGGTAACTCCCTTCGGGCATGATGTGGCTTCCGCAGCGTCCCTCTGGGCACGCTTTCCCAGCGTTATCCAATAGTCTGCTGTAGTGGGTCTTGCGGAACAGCAGTGTGACTTCCCTGCGTGAATTTCCCGCCCGGAACAGACGGGGTCTGAAGGGCTCTCGCTGGGCGCTGGAAGTGGTAGTAACTGTGGCGTTTTCCAAAGGGATCCCAATTCGTCGGTGACGTCCGACGTACGTCGAACGTGACCGACTGAAAGGGAACGTCTCGGTTACGTATGGTAACCCTCGTTCCCTGAAGGAGGGAACGGAGACGTACGTCCCGTCGCCACAGTTGCTGTACCATCACTGCATGGCCGAGTCACTAGTTCGGCTCCTCAGTGAAAAACAACAGTGCGCTGCATTCGCTTCCGCTTTATACCCGCGCTGCGGGGCGGAGCGCGAGATGCAAATCTCGCACGCCAATAGTCATTGGCCGGTTCTCTATATCTCGAAGCTGATAGGGGCTCCCTGAAGTGATCCCAATTCGTCGGTGACGTCCGACGTACGTCTCCGTTCCCTCCTTCAGGGAACGAGGGTTACCATACGTAACCGAGACGTTTTTAAGTGTACGAAGGTTTTCGTAGTGATGCCATAGAAACATTTTGGGGTTCCCCAAAGAACCTTTTAGTGAACAGTTCTTAAAATATATATTTTTTCTTATCGTAATAGAATGTTTCAATAATATGAGAAAAAAAATTCCCACTATGTGTGCATTGGAAATGTTCCATTGATGTTAAAGGGGTCATGAACTGCATTTAATTATTTTATAACGTTTCCTGGGATGCACTTATAATGTTATTATTTTTACATTAAAAATTGTCATAATTTAGAACTAAAAGGCATTTTTTGTACCCTGATTTTAGCCCTCTGATTTGAATGCTCTGATTTAAAGGTGCGCTGTGTAAATTTTAGCGGCATCTAGCAGTGAGGTTGTGAATTGCAATCACCCACTGCTCACCCCTCCATTTAGAAGCACATAGAGAAGCTACGGGGGCTGACACTGGACAAAAATGTCTCTTCGGAGAGAGCAGAGAGTGACTAGCGCTCTGTAGTGAAGTTTGTCTATTTAGGGTTACTGTAGAAGCATGATGACGCAAAATGGCGATTTCACTCTAAGGGGACCCGCGGTGTATGTAGATAGAAATGGCTCATTCTAGGGTAATAAAAACATAATGCTACATTATGTAAGGTCTTTATACACCACTGAAAACATAGTTATGTATATTATATTGCATTTCTGTCACTAGATCCTCATAAATACTACACACTACACCTTTAAGGGGCGTGTCTGCTGTGAGACTTCAATGTAAACGCCCACTGCTGTAATTGGCTGACATCTTTGCATATGAAATAGCTAAGTATTACATGTGGAACTCCCTCGAAAACTTTTAGCACGTTTTTACTATTAAAGCTCTCAAGGTTAAATAATCGTGAAAAGTGTTGATTTTAGCATTATATTTAGATCTATGGCATTATATTTAGATCGTGGCATGAAAGTTTGCAGTGATGAGCATTGTAGCCGATCACAAACATGTTGAGCGCATGAATGCAGTGATCTCGTCATTGCAACTCAATTTCTGCACTCTCACAAATGCTTTCGTCATAACTAACAGCCAGAGGCGGACAGTAGTTAAGTATTTTTACTTTCTACTCAAGTACTCAAGTATATGTGCTTTATCACTGTTTTTCTTTGGAAAACCAAAGCATAATGTCATACTTTTTACTGCACTACATTTAAATTAAAGGTTGTTGTTTTTTTTACCTTTAATACTTAATTACATTAAAAATGTATTACTTTCTTTCTTGTACTCAAGTAAAACTTTGAATTACTTTTACTTTTACTAAAAGTAAGAAAGTACTAAATTTTTTAAATGTAATTAAGTATTAAGTGATATTCAATATGAAACGTAGTGCAGTAAAAATGACAATATTATGTTTTGGAATGTTGTGAAGTAAAAGTTTTCCAAAGAAGAACACTGATAAAAACATATATTTGAAAAATAAAATTACTTGGAAATTAAAAATACTTCACTACTGTCCGCCTCTGCTAACAGTGCAAACACAATGTAAATAAGAGATTCTGCGATTATAACAGGAGTTTTGGCGAGAGTCCAGAACCCATTCACTGATAAACTCATGCTGTTTGATTGACAGCTCCAGCGATTGTAAAGGGAGCGTTCTTTGATCCCTTTCTATATATAATTTAATTACAATTTAAATAACAGATTATTTTCATCCTACTAAGAGTAGCTGATCGTTTAGTCACTGGTTTGATTTACTGACAATGAACGATTTTGAGACAAAGAAACGTCTGACTTTACATAAATCATTACATATCAGAAATCACTGGTCACTGGTGATTTTGGTTAGACACGTACACATAATCAGTAAATATCAAACGATCTGTAACAAAGCAATAGTGACAGTAAAAACTTCACATAAGTGTGTTTACATTTCTGAAACTTACAGGATATTCTTGTAGTATTATGACCTCTTATATGTCAACATTTTTCTCAGTTCATGACCCCTTTAAAGGTTGTTCATGGAATCATCAATAGCCTTAATTTTTAATAGTGTGAGAAAGGATGAAGTATTTAAACATTTAAAAATGCACACGCTTCAGCTTTAAGTAGTCAAAAACCTGACAGATGCCAGAGGGAACTGTTATCGAGTCAAATTATTGTTCTAGTCTATGACAAAGACAAATGGATACTGTCAAAGGCAATTTTAAAAAAGGGATGATGATTTTTATGTATAACAAATTGCAAATGCACATTAGAAGACTTTGTATTACCTGTAGAGTAGTGTAGCACTCTATCAATTCGACAGTAATATCAAATGTCAAATGCAAATGATGAAACGTTATTCATGTCTTGAAAAGTTTTAGGTGTGGGAGGCAAAAACTTCTGAGTGTCAATGCCTGCAGTCATTTAAGGGACGATCGAATCACTCACCAGCAACGCTTGGCATGTGCAGGGATTTCAGCCCGACGCAGACCGACCACTGCGGAAAATTGGCCAGTGACCCCTGAGACGGGTCAGTCCCAATTCACAGATGGCAAATTGCGTGGAAGGCATTGATTAATGGGAGAGACACAACTCGTTATAGTCGGCGGTGTCATCCTCGCTCTCTGAGTAGCCCGGGCTCGCACCCTTTCTTCCCCTCCCTCGCCTTTCATCAAGCTAGTGGATGAAATAACAATCTAACAATTGATCTCACCCCCTGCAATTAATGGCCTTCTCGTTGGCGTAATTTGCAGAAGAGAATAAACAGCAACGTAACTGAGACCCAGCAAATGGAAGTAGGAGATACTTGTGTTTATTCGCCATTTAGCATATGAGGTACTTTCAGTTGATTGTCACTCAAAGGTAATTGGGGTTCTGCGTATATCAGCACAGCCAGATGACTCTAATAATAGAAGGACACAGCTATGTTTGTAGGAATAAGTTGGCGGTAATGGAGTCTAGAAATCTGTTTTAAAATGGCTACGGCTGGCGATGTGTTTAAAGTTAGATATATAGCACATCCAACTTTACCCACATACATACAGTACACTCATTGAAAGCAATATATTTGTATAGCAAATCTTGGCTGCGTTATTGTTTAAATCATCACATCACAAATTTAAACTACTGGATATTATCACACAAGTCAGATAGAAGTATATCAAGCTTTATCCGCATGCATACAGTACACTCACGTAAAGTGATATATAGACAGGCCTAAGCAAATCTCAACTGCGTAATTGTTTATATCATCACAAAATGTAAACTATATTATCGCCCAGCACTACTCTGCTAAATGTGACTATACGGCAAATATTGTCATTATGATTTTCTGTAAAGCAGCTTTGAAACATGTATAGTGAAAAGCACTATACAAAAGAAATTGACTTGACTTGCTACGTTTACTGTATTTTATAGTACATAGTGTTTTTTTTTTCATTATAGAAACTGGAGTGTTTTTCTATCTTCATTAGTTGAAATTGGTGTAAATGTATAGGCTGTATCTGTATTTTTTCAGGTTAACGTACGTCAGGTTTAATTCCCTGCTACTTCCCTGCTAACAAAGAACGGCACTGAAGTCATTCTTAAAAAAGGAAGATTGTTTGGAATTTTGCCGACTACCAGCTCCACTGGTGTGAAAACACATGGGACTCAGCCACAACCCGCTTGTGATTGTTGTCTCACCACGGATAGCGCTCTGGTTGGTTGTAGCGCTATCCTATTGTATGCAGAGGGAATTTGAAAGACAACTGTTTATCCCACCCCTCGGATTGAGCCCTGCCAATGGTGTGTTCCCAGACCCAACATCTTGATGTGGGTCTGGCTTGTCAGGCTAGATAAAGACTGCTGTGTTTATGAAACATTATATTATTTGATAGTTATATATTTAAAAATGATGTATGTAATTTCTGTCCATGTATTGGCAAAATCAATGGCTTTCTTTTTTCAAACAGGTTTCCTGAGCGCTGCTCCCCTCTTCTGCCATTGGTTGGACAAGCAGATGGCCCTGCCCATAAACTCATTCCATTGGTCACCGAGTCACTGTTACTATGTCAGGTTGGTTGGAATAGTCAAAGATAGCACCAAAGGTTTTTTTATTTATAGTAGTCTCTGCACATTAAAGGTGCACTATGTAACTTTTCCGTCCACTAGAGGTCGCCTATTCAAAACAAAGGCGTAGTTTGATGACGCCAAGTTTGAGCGCAGAATCTTGGGACATGTGCTCTTCACCTCACAGCCGGTGGAAAAGAATCAGGATAGGACTCGGGCAGACATCATGTTCATGGATGCGATTATTAACGTTACTGTAGTATGAAGCAGAGCAGGACCGAGTGTTGTGGGAGCTGAGCAAGGCTGCTGGAGCGATTGTTAATAAGATGAACGCAACACACGCCTCGCGAGCAGCGGGACTTTTATTATGCCACAGTCGTGGCGCCATTTCCGCTTTTCCGGTCATGAGTATGAGGTAACGCAGCTCTGTTTATCATATTAGATACATTTGAGTGTGTTGAAAATTATGTTCTGACGTTATTCTGTGCGTTCGCTCTGCGGCTGCTATGACACTTGTTGCACACTGCAGTAAGAGTAAAGCATTTCTGCTAAATAAAACCGGAAACCGAGGGTAACGCAGATATGAAGCCATTGACAGGCAACTCCCTCACACGTCCCGGTTCCTTGGTTAAAATAGCAATTTTCTCACGATTTACAAATAGTTGGAAACATTTGGGATATTGTAAGTACTCAACTAAACAAAATACACTGGCCTAGTGGTTTTTGGATATTTTACTGAAAAAATGTTACATAGTGCACCTTTAAGCTGAGGGGAAACTAACTTAACGGAATAAATTAAATTTTTCACCTTAAAGTTGCACTGTGTAATATTTATGTAATATTTAATGTCTATCTATTGACAGAAATGCAATATAATATACATAACTATGTAATATACATAACCCTCTACAGAGGGCTAGCTACTCTGCTGTCTGAGATGACTACATCTTTGTCCTATGTCGGCCACCGTAGCTTCTCTATGTGCTTCGAAAGGGACGGGTGAGGGGTGAGGGGTGAGCGGTGGACGGTTAAAATTCGCAAATTTACACACTGAACCTCTAAATAGTTTCTGTTAGTAGCTTGTATTTTTTATATTATGCGTAAAGTTTTAAAGTAGCTTCCCCAACACTACTAGAACACTGCAGGGACACAGGTAATGGAAGTACGGATAAAAAGAGATTGATTCTTTATCCATGGACCAACAAAAGATCTTTCAATCTTCTGAAAGTCAGCCACACGTTTAGGGACTCATTCAGCATTAATCAACATCCAAATCTCTTTCCAGTAATGTCATATTGTCTAGTGTCCCCTAGAAAGAGTCATTTTTTTCCTTTTAAAGTGCATGTTTTTATTTTTTTCAGACTGGCTGATGGCATATTGCCCTGACTGACTCATAAATGAGCAGTGGAGGGCAGCGATATTGGAGAAACATCATGTTTGATCCAGAACTCTTTCTCATCCCGAGGCAGAAGATGACATATGGTTCTGACTCACTCACCTGTAAGAAGGCCTCTTCCATAGCTGTCCAGCAAGAGTAGGACAACAGCGGACACATCAACAGTGACTTATGAACAAACATGACAAACTACAGCTCTATTTTTGCAGTTCTTTGGGAATCAGAAGTGCTCTTGAGCAGAAAATTTTTTTTGGGGGGGGGGGGGTTGTCATTATTTACTCACTCTCGTGTCATTCCAAAAAATACAAACTGTTCTCATTTTGTGTTCCACAGAGAAATAGCCACATTCAGGTTTGGAACGTCATGAGGGTGAGTAAATAATGACAGAAGTTTTATTTTTGGCAACTATTTTTTAAAGAGTGACCAAACAACTGGAACAAATGCAGATGATGCATTTGACATTGACATCATGTCACACTTCGCCACACTGTTTTTTCGTTCTACATATCTTCTTGAGTTGACAGCTCTGAATTAGCATATTTTGAGTGGGTATCTAATCCAGTGAAAGCAGGTGTAATGTAAAAAAGATCTTTGCTTGTTGTCATCTTCACCTCCATGCCAGGTTTTATGGAGTGGAGGTGGAGTTTGATTGACGCCGTACTACACCTTCACACATTTGCTTTGATGAAGAATACTCCTGCTTTGCACTCATATTGCCTACACAGACAGAACAAAAAATCCTGACTGGAACAAGGTGAGTGATGCCTTATCTTGGTGACAATTCAAAGATGGTAAAGTAGAACTATACGCCCCTCCACTTTTTAATGTGTAGGCTTACAAAAGACAAGTGTACTTGCTATAAGTGTGTATTTTTAGACAAATAGAATCATGCTATTAAAATAATACAAATTCAGTTGAAGCTGTTGTTAGTCATTGTGCTAACTTTCGCTAGACTTTTGTTAGTAGTAACCCTGTATAATTTAACAAATTAATTATAAAAAGGAAATAATTAAAGAATCTGTTAAAATAAACTAACCAGAAACAAGTAAAGAGTGTATGAAAAATTAAAAAATGCATGTCAGTGTAATGATTGACATTTTAATGATTGTCCAATTACGTGAGGTTTATGTTGAAGTCTTGCCCCACCATGCTAGTTGCTGGACGGGGGAAGCCATTTTCTTTTCTCTGCGTGACTGTTTTTTTGTCCTACGCTGGAACTGTGTGATATTCAGTGTGACATTGCAAGATGGCGAGCCTTCCCAGTGAGATGAACGTTGACGGATGTGAGATTTGAGTTTCAAACCAGCACCTGAGGAATTGGGTAGGAAAGTTCTGATTCCCTTAAGTTTTTTTCCTTTGGAACCGAATCTTTTAAACTTAATCTATCAAAATAACTTTTAGAACTAAACCTTTTAAACTGATCCTTTCAACAAGTCTTTTGAACTGATTTATTGAGCTGTTTTCATCTGAACTGTTTATTTTGTTTTGAGTTTAATACGAATTAGATTTTTTTTTTGGATGTGATTTAGTGAACTGTCCAATTGTACAAATGTGAACATTCTAATATTTATGGTGGTATTTAAGGTGTTTTATTCTAGTAAATCTGCATAACCTAGAGGGTGCACCCGACCAATCAAACAAACAATCAGAAAGAGTTTGTTCAATTATTGTGAATTGAATTGAAATTTCATACAATTCTGATTCGTTTCTGAACAAATATTGTGATGCATTGTTTGATTTATAATTTTATTTTACTTTCAAAAATCAGTAATTCCTACAATATTTCTTGTTACTCCCCTTAAGGTTTAATAAAGGCTCAAGACGTTCCTGGGTTTTAATGGGCATTTATTCGATGACAAAGTCTTCAAACATGTCTTTACATGCTCCTTTATTGCCACATCTCCACATTGCCGTCAGAACTGGTATAAATAAAACACAGAAAAAGTAAATTAACCTTAAATTCTTGACATACTTGCAGACAATACTAAACGAAATCACATATAAACTAAGAAATAAAGGATACATTTATGCCATGTAAAATAATATCGTAATCGGCTTGTTACAAACACAGTCGTGTAACACAAATAAATGACAAGGAGAGAAAAATATACCTCATTGGCTACATGAACCTGAAAGGGGAATATTAGGGGGGTTTCATCTTCATGCTTCACCGACAAACTTATAGATAACTTATCAATCTTTGCAACACATATCTCTCTGATCATAGCGAGTGCACCCATACAGCGTCCACATAGCAACACAGAACGTCTCGGTTACGTATGTAACCCTCGTTCCCTGAAGGAAGGGAACGGAGACGTTACGTCAGTTACTGACGGAATGGGGGTTTCGCTTAGAAGCCAATCGCCTTTGAGCTCTACAAAACGAGCCAATGGCATGAAAATGCCATGGGTCTGCGGAATTTGCATGCCGCAACCCCGCCCCACGGCGTGGGTATAAAGGGCGTTGCGTGGCAATCTCGCATTATGTTTACCTGCTGAAGAGCCGAGGCATGAGCGCCCGGCCAGTTCCAGCGGTACAGCGGTCATGGCAGGGGGACGTAACGTCTCCGTTCCCTTCCTTCAGGGAACGAGGGTTACATACGTAACCGAGACGTTCCCTTTCAGTCAGTACACTACGAGTTACGTCAGTTACTGACGGAATGGGGGTCCAATACAATCTCGCCATGACGGCTGTCTTCCAGCGTCCTGCGCTGACCCGGGCTCCCTGCCGTGAGTGAGGCACGAACGAGGGGCTAGGCTCAACGCTACCAAGGTACACTGGGAAGCATATCCCACGTGGAGAATGCAACACAATGCCAACCCAAAGGGGGGGACTTGAAGAATACACCTATGACCCGAAGGAGCTGCATAGGGAACACTCTGGGGTATCCAGCCGAAGGTGGAAAATTTCAACCCCAGGCGAGGCAAGGTGTCTTGCCAAGGGAAGACACGAGCTACAAGAGACTTACCGTGGAAATACACATGTGGGGGTTACCCAGCGGGGGAACCATGCACACGGAGGCACCTAGCCGAACACGAGGGGTGGCCTGAAAGGGCACTCGCTCTGGTGACGACATCGACAGTGCTGGAGGAGCTCAGGGCTTACTGGGAAGCTCACCTGAGAGGAATAGCGCACGCATCCAGTCCGCGGAGTGGAATGGCGCAGCAAGCGAAGACACCTGAGCCTGTCCGGTTACTGGCCAGTAGGGGCGAGTACACGAGAGGATACAGGCTCCACTCTGAGATTATAAAATCTTGCGAATGTGTTGGGTGTCGCCCAGCCTGCAGCTCTACAAACGTCTGTTAGCGAGGCGCCATGCGCTAGAGCCCAAGAGGAGGCAACACTCCTGGTGGAGTGTGCTCTTACCCCGAGGGGGCATGGCATGCCCTGGACTTGATATGCCAGGACAATGGCGTCCACTATCCAGTGGGACAACCTCTGCTTGGAGAGAGCCTTCCCTTTCTGCTGCCCTCCGTAACAGACAAAGAGCTGGTCTGAGGTCCTGAAACACTGCGTCCGGTCTACGTAAGCGCGAAGGGCGCGTACTGGACAGAGCAGTGCCAAGGCTGGGTCTGCCTCCTCCAAGGGCAGCGCTTGCAGGTTCACCACCTGGTCCCTGAAGGGAGTGGTGGGAACCTTGGGCACGTATCCAGGCCGGGGTCTCAGGATGACGTGAGAATTGGCCGGCCCGAATTCCAGGCACGCTTCGTCAACCGAAAATGCCTGCAGGTCCCCTACCCTCTTGATGGAGGCCAAAGCAGTCAGGAGCGCCACTTTCAATGAAAGGAACTTCAGCTCGACTGACTGCAATGGCTCAAAGGGAGCCTTTTGCAGGGCAGCTAAGACCACTGCTAGGTCCCAAGAGGGTACCTGAGGTGGGCGAGGAGGATTTAACCTCCTCGCACCTCTGAGGAACCTACTGACCAGGTCGTGCTGTCCAACCGTTTTAGAGTCCACCAGGTCATGATGAGCTGAAATAGCAGCCACATAGACCTTCAGGGTGGAGGGAGACAGCCTTCGCTCCAACCCTTCCTGGAGGAAGGAGAGCACGGACCCGATCGAGCATCTTCTGGGGTCCTCTCGCCGAGAGGAGCACCAGGTGACGAAGAGGTTCCACTTCAACGCATAGGCCTGTCTGGTAGACAGGGCTCTAGCGGAAGTGATGGTAGCCGCCACCTGAGGTGGCAGGGTACTCAAACCTGCCGCGTCCCGTCCAGGTTCCACACGTGGAGGTTCCACAGGTCGGGACGCGGGTGCCATATGGTGCCCCGTCTCTGAGACAGGAGGTCCTGTCTCAGAGGGATCGACCAGGGAGGTGCTGTCGCAAGGAGTACAAGTTCTGAGAACCAGGTCCGGCCGGGCCAATATGGGGCGACCAAAAGGACCTGCTCCCTGTCCTCCCTGATCTGGCACAGAACCTGTGCGAGAAGGCTCACTGGGGGAAACGCATATTTGCGTGGGCCCCGCGGCCAGCTGTGCGCTAGTGCATCCGTGCCGAGGGTCCCCTCGGTCAGGGAATAGTACCAGCGGCAATGGGAAGAGTCGCGGGAGGCAAACAGATCTATCTGTGCGTCGCCAAACTGCTCCCAAATCAGCTGAACCGTCTGGGGATGGAGTCTCCATTCCCCCGGGAGCGGCTGGAACCGCGACAGCTCGTCGGCTGCGCAGTTCAGGTCTCCCGGGATGTGAACGGCACGAAGCGACCTCAGATGCTTCTGACTCCATAGGAGGAGATGGCGGGCGAGTTGCGACATCCGGCGGGAGCGTAGACCACCTTGTCGGTTGATGTACGCTACTGTTGCCGTGCTGTCTGAACGGACCAGAACGTGTTTGTCCTTGAGCAGGGCTCGAAAGCGGTGCAGGGCAAGACGTACGGCCAGCAACTCGAGGCAATTGACATGCCATAGGCGCTGGGGTCCTATCCAGGAGCCCGCGGCAGCATGTCCCTTGCACATGGCGCCCCAGCCCGTGGAAGAGGCATCTGTTGTGACAACAACATGCCTGGAAACTCGTTCTAGGGGAACACCTGCCCGTAGAAAACTGAGGTTCAACCACGGGGTGAAGGTCTGACGGCAGGCTCGGGTCACTGGGACCTGGAGGGTGCCGTGTTGCCATGCCCATCTCGGGACTCGATCGCAAAGCCAGTGCTGAAGCGGTCTCATATGGAGCAGACCAAGCGGGGTCACCGCGGCTGCTGACGCCATATGCCCCAGGAGCCTCTGAAAAAGTTTCAGTGGAACCGCACTCTTGCCCTCGAACTGGCGAAGACAAGTCAGCAGAGACTGCGCGCGCTCGCTCGTAAGCTGCGCGAACATGGCGACCGAGTCGATTTCCATACCGAGAAAAGAGATCCTCTGCGCTGGGGAGAGTTTGCTCTTTTCCCAGTTGACCCGAAGGCCCAGACGGGCGAGGTGCTGAAGCACCAGATCCCTGTGTTCGCAGACCTGATCCCGAGAGTGGCCTAGAATCAGCCAGTCGTCGAGATAGTTCAGGATGCGAACCCCGTGTTGCCTGAGCGGCACAAGGGCTGCCTCGACAGTCTTCGTAAAGACGCGAGGGGACAGGGCTAGCCCGAAGGGGAGAACCGTGTACTGATATGCCTGCCCCTCGAAGGCAAACCGTAGAAACGGTCTGTGTCGAGGAAGAATGGAGACATGAAAGTACGCGTCCTTCAGGTCGATCGCTGCAAACCAATCCGAGGGACGAACGCACTCGAAAATACGTTTGGCTGTCAACATCTTGAATGGAAGCCTGTGCAGGGTTCGGTTCAAGACGCGCAGGTCCAGGATTGGCCGTAACCCACCGGTTTTCTTGGGTACAATGAAGTAAGGGCTGTAGAAGCCGGACTTCATCTCGGCTGGAGGGACGATCTCGATCGCACCCTTCGCCAGTAGGGTGTCGACCTCCGCACGCATGACAGGGGCATTGCCACCCACCACGTTGTGTAGCGGACTCCCCGAAAGCGGGGAGGAGACCGAGCGAACTGAATCGCATAGCCGAGCCGGATGGTGCGAGCGAGCCAACTGGACAGGTTGGGAAGCGCTAGCCAGGCTCCCAAGAACTGAACCAGCGGGGTCATGCGAACCACCGGCGTACCCCCGATGGGGCAGCGAGGCGGAATGACCGGCCCAGACAAGGGAGGCATGGGAGCGTCCCGGGGTGTGGGCGGGGTCGAATTCCGCGCCCTGACAGAGGAGACCAGGAAAGGACCAGCGTTCCACGGGGGTCTCGTCTGCCAGGGGGCTGGCGACAGAGGGGGCCGAGAGCGGCGAGGCCATGGGGCGTCGCGCACTGCCCGCCGCGCCCTCTTGAGGCTCGGAGGTGAGAATGTCAGTTCTTTCTTGGGAAAACAAAAGATTCTCCCCCGGCCCTCCACCAGGGGAAGGAGTGGTCCTGCTACCATCTCCTGGGAAAGAACCGAAGTCACCTCCGAGCCGCCCGTCTCAGGACCGCTGCCTAGACTGCCGTTTGGCAGGCTGGGGGGCTGGGACGGGCGGGGCCGCCTTTCTGCGACATCCTCCACGCCTCGGCCCGGATGAAGGCTGCTGCTGGGGCCGGGCAGGAGGGGTGGGAGTCGCTGGGGGGCGGCCTCGGCGGGGAGCAGACTGAGGCTTCTGGGCCGGCGGCTGGGTGGAGGCAGCAGCTGGCCGCCGGGGCAGAATGTGTTTAATTGCCTCAGTCTGCTTCTGAGCAGTCGAGAACTGTTGGGCGAAGTCCTGGACCGCCCCGCCGAATAGCCCAGCCTGGGAAATGGGAGAATTGAGGAAACGTGTTCGCTCAGATTCTCCCACATCAACCAGATTGAGCCATAGATGTCGCTCCTGGACCACCGAAGTGGACATCACCTGACCGAGAGAGCGAGCGGTCACCTTCGTCGCCCGTAGAGCGAGGTCGGTGGCCGTCCGCAACTCTTGCATTAATCCAGGGTCAGCATTGCCCTCGTGCATGTCCCTGAGCACCTTGGCCTGATAGACCTGTAGGGTGGCCATGGCATGCAGGGCGGACGCGGCCTGGCCCGCAGCTCTGTAGGTCTTCGCCGTCAACGTGGACGTGAATCTACAGGCTTTGGACGGGTGCTTTGGGTCACCGCACCATGTCGCAGCACTCTGTGGACACAGTTGCATCGCAACAGAGCGCTCAACAGGGGGAACCCCAGTGTACCCTTTCACCGCGCCGCCATCGAGGGCAGTGAAGGCGGAAGTGGTTGCCGAGCGATCGCGAAAAGTCAAGGGAGACTTCCACGATATCGACACCTCTTCATGCACTTCCGGGAAGAAGGGCACTGGGGGCTGACGGGCGCCTTCGGCACGGGCCGCCCCCAGATACCAATCATCTAGCCGGGAACGCTCGGGACATGGCGGAGGGTTCCACACAAGCCCAATCGTCTCGGCCGCCCGGGCAAGCATGGCTGTGAGTTCCGGATCGGACTCGGGCAATGCTGGAACTCCCGAAGGAGGCAACACAGCCGAATCGTCATCTCCGGAGGAATCCAGCCCACCTTGTGATGCGGCGATCGACATAGCATCCTCCGCGGGTGTGCCAAATGAAACGCAGGGCCCCGAACGGGAAGCCCCGGCGCCCTCATCAGGCAACACCACGGGTTGCAGTGTGCAGGAAGGGGGTGTGGCCCGAGGAGAATTCGTCGGGTTGTTCCACACCGTAACCCTCAGATCACCCTGACCACCAGCCAAAGTACCCCCTCCAGTGGAGGAAGTAGATTGGGGTGTGGTAGAGGGGACTCTCCCCCCATTACGGAGATCATGGAGTCTCGATCGCAACACTGAGATGGTCATGTTCCCGCAGTGAGAACATGACTCATCCATGAACGCGCGTTCAGCGTGCACGAGGCCCAAGCACGCCAAACAGCGATCATGACCATCAAACGGAGGTACCAGTCGACCGCACCCAGAAACGGAGCACGGGCGAGCCATCTTTAAAAAGACGTGCCACGTGCAGCTCTTTTAGAGAGGAGTGAAAAAGCTCTGCAGAATGCCGAAGCACCCAGGGAGAACGCGCACGCTGTGCTCGATCACTGCACAGATCAGACAGGAAATGCGGAACTCGCTGGAACGTGCCGTAACACCAACACTCTGGAGAGAAACTCGTCTTGAAGAGGAAGCGCTCAGGCAGTAAACTCGGCTCTGAAGCAAAAACATAATGCGAGATTGCCACGCAACGCCCTTTATACCCACGCCGTGGGGCGGGGTTGCGGCATGCAAATTCCGCAGACCCATGGCATTTTCATGCCATTGGCTCGTTTTGTAGAGCTCAAAGGCGATTGGCTTCTAAGCGAAACCCCCATTCCGTCAGTAACTGACGTAACTCGTAGTGTACTGACTGAAAGGGAACAAAAGTTTCCCCTTCTTTCACAAAGTTTTTAACAGAAAGAAATAAACATGAAATTATTATTTATTGGCCATGAGACATTATTTGTTTCAAACATATGATTTTTAACCTCTTATATATATTTATATTTTAACTGTGAACCATATTGAACTAAAATATATGAGTTAACTTTTGACGGCAGCTACATTTCTTTTCAATGCAAAGATTTACTTTATTATTCAACCAGTGTTGTCTTCATTACTACACATTCATAGTCGAACCTACTGGCCTATGGTTAATATTAGCAACAACTGCAATATTATTTCACATGTGTGCAACACTAGACCACTAAAGTCGCAATGTAAACTTGTCAGGTTTGGTTAGATTAAAACGAACCCTGGTGTGATTGCTCTGTTAGTGCGGTTCATTTGAATAAATGTGAACGCAGCATTCCGAACCCTGGTGCGCACCAAACAAGCGGACCGAGACTGTTGAAAAGGTGGGTTTCAGTCTGCTTCCAAACGAACTCTGGTGCAGTTCAAATGAAATATGAACGCAACATGGAAACAAAGTCATGTAAACGATCCAAAAACAGGACATGATGTCACAAGATAAAAAGGACAGAATGCTCAAGCGTACCTGTTTTTTCTCACCATAGTCACAAGTTTTCCCATCACAGTTCGGTACAGGCATCAGAACCTCGTCTCCTTGCAGCATATCTTTATTTGTGTGTCCTTTACACATTTTATAAACTCAGAGTTCTCAGCTGGTCAAAATGCCATCATATGTAGGCTACACACATACAACGAGCGCATTTAGCCCAGAACACAACATTGTTTTGGATGTTTGGTAAGTTCCGTCATGAAATATATATAATAAAAGCCGACCAATCAGGTTGTGAACATATCCTTATGCCTTATGCAACGTGAATGCAAAGCGGACTGGACCAAACGAACCAAGCGAACCGAACTACAAGTGTGAACACACCCTTACAGAAGCAGCAATATAACATTTATTATTGTGACGTATATCTGAGTGAATTATTGTAAAAGAAAAAAATTAGGGCGGGGACTTGGTTCTATCTATCTGTTGTTTATTGGATGGAGGCAGAGCAGAATGCAAGCTTGAAGTCGATTGTAAGAAAGGGGAGGTTTATGTGGATTAAATGATTGGAGAAGTCAGGCGTACGTCAGCCGTTTCACCAGAAGATTTGACTTGACATTGTAAATAATAATTATGAGGGCCAAAAAAGTGAAACATGCTTAGTTGATTTGTACACAATAACATCAATGTGTATTTAGAATTCAGACGAATTTTTATGAAATCGGTCAGAAAATTAAGCGGGATATACAAAGGTGGGATAACTTAAAAATGTCAATGCAAGCTAGAAATAGTACGGTTAAAATGAACATTTACCTAGAGTAAACTTTTTATTTTCCATGCTCCCGTGTTTTCCTCCCCCTAAATTCATCAAAGAAATGAATTCATTAATCTCCGAATTTATCTGGAGCAGTAAGCGTCCTAGAGTCAGTTTTTCAGTATTGCAGCGTGCAAAATCGCATGGCGGTCTTGCTCTTCCTAACTTAATGCTTTACCACCTTGCTTTCCAAATTAGGGTCATGAGTGTCTGGGTGGACACTCACTTCAAAGTACCTTGGAGGAGTATTGAATCTGACTGTGTTCTCCCTCATAGGCTTCAAGATCTGCCTTTTACTGATATAGGCTCAAGAAGTCTCCATCAGAAATTCGGAAACATTATTTCAACTACTGGTTTAATGCAGAAAAGATTACAGGTTATTTAAAAAATAACGTCACCTGTTATCTGGTGGCCAACCTTTCAGTTACCCTTCCTGGTCCTTAAAAGGGGTACTCACATTTGGTGATATATTCAATGGCAGCGGACTGCCCACATTTAAGGATATTCAAACAGACTACTCATTGTCAGGCACCTCTTTTTTATGTATTTGAAGTTAAGGTCTGCAATGAAAGCGTATGGTGTGCCTTTGAACTCTATCTTAGATGATCACCCATTGTTAAAGTGGATAAAACACACCGGAAACTTTCAGGGCACAGTCTCCTTGATCTACAAGCAACTACTTGAATGTTCATATAAACCCTTGAAGATACAAGCTGTATGGGAGAGAGAACTCTCCTGGTTGGGTTACAGTCCTGATTGGAATAGAGTCTGGTTAAATCTCTGCCTCACCTCCAAAAACCCCTCACACATTCTTATTAATTTCAAAACTGTACACAAAATGTATTGTACCCCATATAAGCGACGATACTTGATGAAACTCTCATCCAATCCTAATTGTAGTCTGTGTAATAACAATTCTAAAGGTACTTTTTTGTATACATTTTGGAATTGGTTGGTCATATCTAATTTCTGGAAATTTCAGGTGCTAAAAAACATCACAAAGTTGAAGTTTGACCTTGATCCCTTTCTTATGTTGTTAAATGATGAATCTTCTTATAAGTTTACATTAGTTCAGAGAAGACTATTAATGTCTGGCCTGACTGCTGCTAAAAAAAAAACAATTTTACAGCAATGGTTTACACCTGACATGGACCTTAAAAGATTCAAGCTGCTTTCTTTTCATAATATTGTTTGCTTAGAATGCAGCACTGCAAGGATTAATGGGGCTAGAATACATACTGTTACCTATTGGAGTAAAACATCCCAAGCCTTAAAAGAATTGTTTTAAACTGAAGATGTACTATTCTATGTGATAATTTGCTGCTGTGGTTTATTTGTATGTTCGTTTTACATTACCATAAAATATTTTTTACTGTATTTATGTCCTTTTATCTTATCACTATTTTTGCTGCTATTTTAGTTTTGTATTTTGTTGTTATTATTTCAAATAAAATAAAAAATGATAAATCACAAAAAAAAAAAAATGCATTTAGAAAACTGCATTTAGTTTAAAGACACGCCCTCTCTGAAAATCCACCCTCCAAACACATCAGCCAACCCGAACCCCTGAAAGGCAGAGAATGCTTTCTGATTGGATAAAAAGTGCAGGACACTTTACCAACTCCTTGTTGCTGTCAGAAACAAACTTATTAATAGTGATCTATTTAGATATCAGGGACATTTTATGCATGGAATTGCAAGCATTGGATAGCAAGTAACTTGTGTAAACTAAAGTAATTAAAAGCTCTCTTGCCTCCATCATATTCCCTGTTACAGTAAAATTTAATTGCAGCATGAACACAAACACAAACCCTGAACCAGAACCACAGAGAAACTTGCTAAACCAATGCACGACCGTTTAAGCTGCAGTGAACTCTGCACCCAATGTGTTTAAATCCTCATTATCATATTAGCATAAAATGACTAACAATGACAAAACAGGACTAGTGTTCTTGGATTAATCGGAGCTGGCGTATTATAGTACAAGCAAAATGGCTTCTTGTAAAGCAGAGTTAGACATCCTGCTGTGAAGGTGGAGTGCTAAGTCAACTGTAATCCACTTAAGACGGCTCAACATCATGAACTGCTCAACGCGCACAGAGCCTGTTATTGCCATTTCTCACGCTTAACTCCCGAAACACTTCCTTTTTGTTTATGACTGTTTTCATTTTGAATACTGACAATAGTTTTTGAATGGGTTTTTTGTCATTTTTCCTTTTTGGTTGAATAACTTTTGAACGGTTCTAGAAATCGCTCTATTTGTGCAGCTTCAAATTCCTTTTTTGCATGATCAGATTTGCGATTTTTAGCACACAGAACCCCCAGTAACTGCATAGCAACCAATCAGAATCCCCAGCAACCGCATAGCAACCAATCAGAACACCTTAGCAGCCACATAGTAGTGATTGCGAGAAAGCACCTTAACTTTGATAATATATACAAAGTTTTATAACCAGCTCACTTAAGACTGTAGTATTTATTAGTAATCTACTCTTCAGCATACTTATTTACGAACACATTCATGCATAGTGAGATATTTTAGCGGAGTGCTGAGTCATCTTCAATAAAACTTGGCTTAATGTGATGCTGGATGGTGGCCAGATCTCCTCCTCTGCTCAATATATCACGCATGTATAACCACAACAAGACTATGCGCATTACACCATCCATCCATCAGCATGGACGAGAGCTGCCGCCCCTCCTCTCCGTCTTTGTCGGAGAGTGGAAGCACCTGTAAATAATTTCTCTTATTTTGCAGCAGATTTTTTCTTTCGCTTGGCAATTGTGTTACTTTTCTTCAGAGGGGTCCTGAAATACAGGGAACTTGTCTTGGCATATCCCTGGTTTTATTTTAACAACTTTATTCGCAGCAGGCCTGGTGTTTCTAATTCTACAAACTGTGGTTCTGTGAGCAGACAGCTTCAATATGGAGGTAATGCATTAGCATGATGAGAGTAGAAGAGTTCAGGTTTTCACCTCACAGTTCAGGCCGTTGAATATTTTAAAGGTGTGATGATATTTAGATATCTGCTCATAAATATGCCGTAAACCATGCAACAAACAAATTACCAAGGATACAAATCGCAGTTTGTGATATATACCAGGGCATTTGCTGAAGAAAAGGTTTAGATCAGATGGCTAGCCAGTTACGTGAGTTAAGGGCCGATCCAAGCTGATCTCACAGAAAAACTCAACCATGTTACGAGGTGAGGGAAGTCCACTTCACAGCTATAACGATAACAAAAGAGAAATTTCGTTGGAGTCTCTTTAAGGACTATTTTTTCAGCTTCAGTGAACAATAAAAAGATTGACAGCCAATCAGAATCCACCCAACTTTAACCCTTAAATGCATGAATGTTTCGGCAATCATTATTACATATTCGGGTCTTTAGCGACCAGGATCTATATCTGACATGGATGGATCTCTACCTGTTGCAATAATATAAAACTCTCCTGATATTAGAGTAACAATTACAGAAGAATAAAATAAAACATATTTTGTTACCTTTTGGATCTTGGAAGGGTTCAGTTTGAGCAGATGTTTTATACCATCATACTATCATTTTCAACATCTTCAATATAATCAATATTTAGCTTCTTTACCAGATCCACCATCAAGTGACAGTGACACTAATATTTGTGTTCAGTACTTGCTCTGCAGTAAATTGCTGAGCCATTTCAAGTTTTGCTGATGATACTTCCTATTCTTTTGTTTTCTGCCTGCGGTAACTATGAGTGAAACGTCACTTCATCATTGTGGTTGAGACATTGCCACCTTATGAAATAAAGGTGAATTACACGTATTCATTCATCAAAGATTCAACTATTGTTGTTCAGAAAAAAATATACTTGCACTGTTACACACCTCAGATCATTAGTAACCCAATAACATTTTTACAAAAAAAAAATTAATGGTAAAACAGGATTTATAATTATTATTTTTTTTATCGTTATATTGTTTATAATGAATTGATTGAGGGATGTTTAGAAGGATGATGTCTAACTTTAAAAAATTTAATGAGGAGGGTAGTGAATGCTGTCCCGGGTCACTAAAGACCCGAGGTATGTGTTTAAACTTTTAGATAACGTAACTGCAGTGCATGCTAATAACCAGAATGTTAATGTGTTTTGGTGTGGATGCTAATGTAGTTGTCGCTATAGTAATCCTTCTTGGTGCGAACGTCCCTAGAGTTTGTAATTGGTATGAATGCAATATTGCGAGTTGACATGACATACCAAACTCTGACGCCAAATGGATGTGGCTACAAAAGCTCAAAAGTCATGTCTCTGGAGTTAAAAAAAAAAAATTCATTCCAGAATCCTTTTTGCATTATAAATCATATAGAAGTAAACACATGGGTAAACCCAAAATACCGCCTGAGGTGCCTGACCTGAGAAGGGTAAAAAATAAAAAAGCAGGGAAAAAATCCCTTGCAGGGAGGCTGTAAACTTAGCTTGTCTTCCAAGTGTGCCCCTGGTGTCAAGTCCATTTCATCACTGTTTAAAATTTGGGCAGGACTGCTCCGGATAGCCGAAAAATAAATTCTCCTCTTGGCTATATAGAGGGAAAAGCAGCTTATTTGTGATGCGGTTATGAGAATGAACCAAATACACTCCGGGGAAGAAAAGTGCCTTGGGATAGAGTGTGTAAGTGTGTAAGATGCCACGGAAACTTGAGCAGGTTTATCTCCTTACGTTCTTTTGAGTGTTAAATCTTCAAACTTCCTAAGAATGTTTCCTCTATAGGTTATATATAGAGAACATGTCACTTCCAGGCATCAAACTCTTAAAAACAGAAATGAACTGTACATGTGTATATTCTACATTAACATTGGTCAGTTTATTTGAATTCAGAGCATGATATTTTCAGATACACTTCAGATACAGATGCACTTAAAAAAAATATATATATTATTATATATATATTATTATTATTATTATTATTATTATTATTATTATTATTATTATGTATTATTACATGTTGTATTTAAAGGTTTACAAAAATAAATAATTGGTACTTTTAATACATTAAGTATTTAAAAAATAAAAAATGTAAGAATTTTTGGAGAAATCCTGTACTCTAATGTTTTATTTGTAGAAAATATCATTAAGTAATATTAATACATTCTGAAAAAAATAATGGTAATTATTTCATGTTAGCTATTGCATTAGCTAACATATAGAATCTTATTGTAAAATTTTCTGCCATTTTGAGATCAAGCAACCAACCATACAATTTGCTGACTAATAACAATGATTTTAAATACATTTTGTAAAGCTTTCTTGTGAAGTCGCAATAAGTCTGAAATTTGGCTTTTTTACCTTTTATGAAGTTAAGTAACTTTATCCTGCAGAGAAACTTTTTCACGAAGCCCATACTTTAAATAAAAACCTTCATGTTTATAGTCTCACTGTGGGATAAGAAATCTAAGCCATAATGCTAACCAATTACTCTCTCCCAATGCAATTATGAATATTCACCAAAACATTAAATATTGATTGACCTGTGTTAACTTTGAGTCACAGTGAAAATTAAAACAAATATTAATCACATGCCGGAATGTTAGCAAAATATATGAGGTCCACCGGAGAGTCACGAAAGCAGCTGAAAATGTGCTGAGATAACGTCTCTGTTTGTGTTCTCCAATCTACAATCCTAATAGAGGGGACTGTCTATGTCCAATTAATTGTTAAGCCCATTGATGCACACGCACATCTTTTGTTATTAAGGACATCCATGTGTGCTATAGCACGATGACTAAATGTCAACCTCCCGTGTTCACGTTCCCCTTGCGGGATGTGATAACGTTCCGTCTTATTGCATTTAGAGCTCATCAGGTTTGTCCTTTATCCGGGGTGTTAATGGACCACTTCACTAGCTATCAGTATGATCAAATAACCCACAAAACCGAGGAAATGTCATTGGGGCTGACGTTGTGTAGCGCGTTTATTGTGAGGGTGTGGCAAATGGTGTGAGGAGACACCAGATGCTGTGCAGACTATCATAAAGCAATCTGCATTCACGTATGGTAGTTGTTTTTGATGTTGTGTGTTTGTTTGACCTACCTATACTTTGGGGAACAAAATTGATGAAAAAGTCCCCAGAAATTGGCTAAATCTTTAAAAAAAATATTTTAAAAAAATTACATTTGACCGCAATAGAAAAATGATTCCTAACAGGGCCGTAACCAGACATTGAGGGGGTTTTTGACACATTAGACATATGAATAAGAGTAAATGTGTGCTTATTTCTAAATAAAATATTGTAAAATATTATTGTAAATAGTTTACATTGAGTATTTCATAGAACTTTTTTCTTGAACATTCTTATTTTTTATTTATCCCCTTAAACCCCTATTAATCCTTCAGTTATTTAATTCAGTTCCTTTAAATAACTGATGGAACACAATAAATTATTGTTGAACACAATCATTTAAAAAGTTATATAGTAATAATAATAATAATAATATGAACAAATTACATTAAAAACAATGGTAAATAGCCTACAGTATTTCTTAAGTAAAAACTGAGCAGTTTTGACTGTTTATATTATTGTCACCGAAATGGGAGTTTTGACTAAGCAGTTCATTCACACAGTGAATCAATTTTATACTAATGTACTATTAGTGTTGACATTTCTAGTTAGGGTTAGTTTCTAATTATGACTATAGCTTAAAGGGTTAGTTCACCCAAAAATGAAAATTCTGTCATTATTTACCCACCCTCATGTCGTTCCAAACCCGTAAGACCTTTGTTCATCTTAACACAAATTAAGATATTTTTGATGAAATCCAAGAGGTTTCTGTGTTTACAATGTGAACAGCGTCAGAGACTGACACGGAAGTTAAAAAATGGTTGATGTCATTATTTTTGTTTGTTTGTTTTTTGCTTTCACAATTGCACTGGCTTCCCATAAATGCGAGAATTGATTTTAAAATTCTTATTTTAACATACAAGGCACTTCATGGGACTGCACCAGAGTATCTTTGTGATCTCATCAGCACTTGAACTCAATCACGTTCTCGTCGTTCTGCTAATTCTCTTTTATTACATCAGCCTTCATGTAAGCTAAAGAACATGGGGGAATGAGCCTTCTCATACAAAGCCCCCAAGCTATGGAATGTGCTTCCTCTTCCCATCAGAAATGCACCAACATTGGGACACTTTAAAAAGTTGATTAAGACTGTTTCTGTTTTATTTTACTGTAGCACTTTGGGTTTAAGAAAAGCGCATTATAAATAAAATATATTATTATTAGTAGTAGTATTATTTGTGCACAAAAAGTATTCTTATCGCTTCATAACATTAAGCTTGAACCACTGGAGTAACATGGACTATTTTACAATGTCTTTACTTCCTTTCTGAGCCTTGAAAGTGTTAATTTGTGTTCCAAAGATGAATGGAGGTCTTACGGGTTTGGAACGACATGAAGGTGAGTAATTAATGACAGAATTTTTATTTTTGGGTGAACTAACCCTTTAATAAGTGTGTCACCTATATCTTTAAATACTTTTAATAGTCTTACATTTGCCTATATTTAACTTTTATTTGTGAAATAAATCTAAATCTGTGTTTATTTCCAGGTGAAAATGGAACACAAATCCCAGATTTAAGACTTTTGGATCTTACATCATGAACAAACTCCAGATCCATGACCTTCTGAAATGCATGCATGTTCCAGAGTTTGGTAGGTAAAGTTTATTCACATGCAAATATTATCCAACTTATTCATTTCCTGGACCGATAACACTCTACCAGCACACCAGCAACTTAAGCATGAGAAAATACCATTTAAAACAACTTTGAAAAGGTTTCCACTCTTACCTGTGAACCAGTACAGTCCTGAATCAGTCTAATTAGCAGCGATGTTCGCTTGGTCAGATTAAAGGTCAGGCAGTTCTCTGAAGCATGTCTCCTGCAGTCCCAGCCACGCAGGTGTGAGCAGGTGTCAGACGCAGTCAGGCAGAAATCTATCTGTCTGTTCGCACTCCTTAAGGCCCGGGGGAAAATGAGCAGCATCTGCTGAACAGGTTCATCTGTTGTAAAATTGGATGGCTGCGTCTACCCACAGTCCACCTCAACTCAATGAGAGAGGGATGAGAAAGGAAAAATAGAGACAGTGATTTGTTTGATGCTTCTTCAGTCAGTGTTTGAAATTGACAATCGTATTTGCTAACAGGTATGACTTGAATTGTCCTGTTTATATGGAGCGTGCAAACGATGTTTGAACGAATAACCAAAGTCAAGTTGCTTTTCTGTACTCTTAGTTGTCATGAAATAACTGACAGTAACTAAAACATAGCATGCTTTCATGATATGTTGTTCTAGCTAAATAAAAATGCTTCTATTAGGCGGTTAGTGCTAATCTAGTAGGCTAAACTGTTAGCTTGCTAACTGAAGGTTTTATGTTGGAAGTGAACAGTAAGCCCCGCCTTCTTTGATTTGATTGGCCATCTCAAGTTACTTTTCTGTTCTCTTAGTTGTCATGAAATAACTGTCAGTAACTAAAACATAGCATGCTATCATGATATGTTGTTCTAGCTAAATAAAATTTATTTTATTAAACGGTTAGTGCTAATCTAGTAGGCTAAACTGTTAGCTCACTAACTGAAGGTTTACTGAAAACACAAAGAAATGTAAATGTTTAATTAGCTTTGGTAATATAATGTGATATGCATTTTAAAAGACATTTAGATTTTGTATGATTACGAACAAATATACTGTATTGTAAAACAGTTTTTCTTATTTATAATCAGATACTAAATGAAGTACCCATAAAAAAGTTGGCACAGGCCACAAAACTGATATGGGAGCAAGACGGTCGCTGCGTCCGAAATCGAATACTTCCCTACTATACCCAGACAGCATCATAGACCAGACCAGATGTGCGTGGGCTGGATCTGGGCGACACTATGTTGCTGTCTGGGTATAGTATAGTAAGCAAAAAGTACCCGGATGACCTACCACTTCCACTGAGATTCTGAAGTACGCATTTGATGAACGCTTTACTATCCCATTAAGCCACAGGGGAGGATTTGTGATGGCAGTGAAGCGACGCAACTGACGCTGGTAGGTCAGTTGATAATGACAACATGGTGGATGTAGTACACCCAAATTTCTTTCATACTACCAGGGCCGGAACACCCTGCTGAGATGGCCAATCAAATCAAAGAAGGCAGGGGCTTACTGTTCACAGAAGACGAGTGAAAATTCCAACGCAAAGCTTTAGTTTTAAAGGTGAAAGTGCGTGGTAAAATGCAAGTAGCAAAAATCCCCCCCCCCTACCTACTCAGACAATATGAGAGTTCAGACTCAGTGACTACATCTGAAACTGTCAAATAACACACAGTTCATATCCGTCTCTGTAAATTACCGAAACCACACATGAAAACATCCAGAACACATACAAGAATGCAGTTAGACAATTAGTTGTCCAGGCAGCTGTCACTGTCATTTATAATAAAACTGTGACCTTATTTAGCTCTTCAAACAGTATTCTACTGCTGTGTGAACTTTTCAGACTGGCTACGAAGTTAGCGGAGTATGTGGTCTACTAATTTCTACAACCTCTTGATTAAGTAGATTCTCTCTGTTGTTGTTTTTTTGTTTTTTGTTTTTTTAATAGCCACAAATAATTGAAGTAAGAAAGTTACTCAGGCATATCATTTAAGCAGTAAAATGAGAAACAGATGGAACAAATAAAAGGATTACACAACAGATACTGCTTCTAGGAAAACTCAAAAAAGATGTTAATTTAGTTGTCTGTAAGAGGAACCAGGGGACTCCGCTTTTGAGCTTCCTTTCTCTCCTAAATGTTTTGTATTGATCGACGGTGCATTTTTGAATAATCCTCAGCGATTTTTCCCGGTGTTCTCCCAAAGTCCCTGACAATCTGTTTCAGCTACGCCTCGCATCCCCTGGAAGTCCTACAGGACCACCGGCTAACTTCCCCAGCTCAGCACAACCAAAGCAGATCAGAATCTCTTTGGTAAATTTATGTAGTCTTTGTTTTTGTTGTCATGTTGCCGCCTTTTTGTCTCTCCCATGATGCAGATGCGCGTTTGGCTGAGGAAGAGAAGGGATGGACCCCTGACTCCTGAGGGATTTCTGCTGAGGTTTACTTTCATGGCACTGTCGATAGCAATTACCGTGCAAGGTTTCTCCTCAAGCAGGCCTGGGAAAGATGCCGTCAGCCTTGTGTTCCCTCATTAGTAAGACTGGAGAAAGTTACCGTCAATATAAAACGCCTATGAACTTCGAGAATTGTGTCCGGTCAACACTCAGGGGGATAAGAAAAGACGTTGATGGAGAAGGAAACCTGTGAAATGTAAAGCAATGTTTCAAACAAGGTGTTTCAAAAGACAGAATTGGCTCCTTGTCAGTTCCTGAGGGTAAATTTGAACTGAATTGGCCACACCCCACAGGAAATTGAATTGGAATGAGAGGAAGAGAAATTTACTACAGAAATTCAACACAGGTAATGCATTCTGGGTCTATCTATCTATCTATCTATCTATCTATCTATCTATCTGTCTGTCTGTCTGTCTGTCTGTCTATCTGTCTATCTGTCTGTCTATCTATCTGTCTATCTATTGTTCCATTTATGTATATCTATCTATCTATCTATCTATCTATCTATCTATCTATCTATCTATCTATCTATCTATCTATCTATCGTTCCATTTCTATCTATCTATCTATCTATCTATCTATCTATCTATCTATCTATCTATTGTTCCATTTATGTATATCTATCTATCTATCTATTGTTCCATTTATGTATATCTATCTATCTATCTATCTATCTATCTATCTATCTATCTATCTATCTATCTATCTATCGTTACATTTCTATCTATCTATCTATCTATCTATCTATCTATCTATCTATCTATCTATCTATCTATCTATCTATCGTTCCATTTCTATCTATCGTTCCATTTC
This sequence comes from Rhinogobio ventralis, assembly GCA_039654625.1. NCBI lineage: Eukaryota > Metazoa > Chordata > Actinopteri > Cypriniformes > Gobionidae > Rhinogobio > Rhinogobio ventralis. The sequence continues at coordinate 10,260,772 of CM077216.1, forward strand.
TATCTATCTATCTGTCTGTCTGTCTGTCTGTCTGTCTGTCTGTCTATCGTTGTATCATTCTATCTATAATTCTATCTATCTATCTATCTATCGTTCCAATTATGTCAATCTATCTATCTATATATCTATCTGTCTATCTGTCTGTCTGTTTACTTTATTTCATCTCTGTGTCCTGTTTGCTACCACAGTTCAAATTCAGGAACTGGATTTTAAAAGTGACTCACATTTCAATTCTGAATTGAACCCTGGTTTTTACTAGATGTTTCTATTAGGGATGGGCGATATCTTATCGTTTGTGATATACTGGTCTCCCCACGATAAGGAATTGTCTTCCCGCGATAATAACGATAAAGCCTAGTTGATGATGCGACCCATTTGCATCTCACATGCAGAGCGAAACCAACTATGGCGAAAGCTGCGGAGGAGTTTATCGCTAAACGAGGAGCTAGCTCTACAATCTGAAACCTGTACACACAGATATATTTTCACTCGCTGAGCACTTGGACTGAGCGCTTGAGAGATTCGCTCTTTGTCAAACGATTGGTAAAACGTGCTATTTCAGTTCATCTCAATGAATGCACAGTGTATTTGACACACAGTTAACACTAGTGTGAGCGTGCCTGACTGAGAGCGCTCAGTGTTTCTCACACACTCCAAGAGAGAGCGAGAGAGTCTTACATATCACACAGAATTGACGTGCTATATGTAAACAATATTCTTTGTTGTATTTTCCTGTAAAATAACGGCGTTCATTTGGAATTATTCAGCCTTTATGAACAAGAAGAAACGAATGCGCAAACGGCAATCTAATTGGCTGGCGCTCACCTATTACTGTACCCGTTTTGATTTCAACAAATCAGCTCGAGCAAACCCAGAACCCATGAACCCAGAAGCTCATCAATCCTTAGTGTGGTTTATATTTATTAGTAGTATAATTCGTAGTATTATTATCTTATCAGTATAATGTTTAGTTTAGTTTTTTTTTTTTTTTACAGAAACACTGAATGACCAACCATGTCTTAAGTGACAAATATGCATTTATACGTTTTCATTCGCATTCAGACCAGATCCGGGCCAGATCCGGGCCACACCTGGTACATATGGATTCCACACGTACCGGATGTGCATGGGCTGGATCTGGGTGACACTATGTTGCTGTCTGGGTATAGTATGCGGAAAAAAAGTATGCCAAAAGAGTAGTATGTCCCAAAGAATAGTATTCGAAAAACAGTAAGCAAAAAGTACCCAGATGACCTACCACTTCCACTGAGATTCTGAAGTACGCATTTGATGAACGCTTTACCATCCCATGAAGCCACAGGGGAGGATTTGTGAATGGCAGTGAAGCGACGCAACTGACGCTGGTAGGTCAGTTGATAATGACAACATGGTGGATGTAGTACGCCCAAATTTCATTCATACTACCAGGGCCGGAACACCCTGCTGAGATGGCCAATCAAATCAAAGAAGGCAGGGGCTTACTGTTTACAGAAGACGAGTGCAAATTCCAATGCAAAGCTTTAGTTTTGAAGGTGAAAGTGCGTGGTAAGATGCAAGTAGCAAACCCCCCCCCCCCCCCAAAAAAAAAATGGGTCCCACCCAATGTTCAGGACATAATACCCATATTCATACTATATAGAACATACATTTTTAAAGGTTGTGAAGCAAATTCAAATTCAAATCTACTCAGACAATATGAGAGTTCAGACTCAGTGAGTGACTACATCTGAAACTGTCAAATAACACACAGTTCATATCCGTCTCTGTAAATTACCGAAACCACACATGAAAACATCCAGAACACACACAAGAATGCAGTTAGACAATTAGTTGTCCAGGCAGCTGTCACTGTCATTTATAATAAAACTGTGACCTTATTTAGCTCTTCAAACAGTATTCTACTGCTGTGTGAACTTTTCAGACTGGCTACGAAGTTAGCGGAGCATGTGGTCTACTAATTTCTACAACCTCTTGATTAAGTAGATTCTCTCTGTTGTTTTTTTGTTTTTGTTTTTTTTTGAATAGCCACAAATAATTGAAGTAAGAAAGTTACTCAAGCATATCATTTAAGCAGTAAAATGAGAAACAGATGGAACAAATAAAAGGATTACACAACAGATACAGATACGTTTTCATTCGCACATGATTACCAAGTAATTACTTTTGTTGTTTGCACTATTTTTGCCACTGTTTGCACCATGAGAGTATGAATAAATACAGAACCTGTGTTTACATTTCAAACTTGTCATTGATTTGAATTATTATTTTTTAATTCTTTTATGTATTATAGGGGCCTATTTGATGACGGGTATACGTTTTACTTTAGATCATTGTTTGTTTTTCTGAGGCTCTCAAGAATGCATGCAGCTCTCACTTGTAGCCAAAAACATGGGGAATGGTACTACTTTTATCGTCATTGATATCGTTATTGCAATAAATACCAGAAAATATCGCCCATCCCTAGTTTCTATCAAGTTTCCAACTGCATAAACAACATCAGAAGTGTGATTTAACCATTTTTTGGGGGGTCGTGACCCATCAGTTAAGGACTGCTGATGTGAAGTATAGTTGTCAGAACGCTGTGGGACATTGGCTGACATTGTACATATAATTACAAAAAACACTTTCCAGCACGAGCCATGGGACCCACATTTCACCCATTGTTCAATATCCACAGCTCAGTGAATGCAAAGCTCAGCAATCCATCCATCAGCGTGGCCAGATTGTCAGATGTTTTGACGCCGCGACTTTCCACATCAATAATTAACAAGCGCGCCCCAATAACAGAAGCGTTTTAAAATGGTAATTCATAAATTGTTTGCCCAGAATCTGTCTAATTTTAGTGATTGACACTTCACGAAATGTGTCTGTAATTTGTTTTTCTTGCCCTCGGATGGAATGTTCCACCAATTCGATTCCTTGCACAATGCACAAAATGCCGTAGGGTTACGAATGAATCTCCTTTACAGGTTGGTGAGCTGTCCTCCCATTGTCAGACGACTAACTGCACCTTGTCCTCTCAAGACATTTGAGAAGCAACCCTGCCGAGACATTTAACTGGTGTCATTATCATTTGTCAAAGTCATCAATATATATCAAGCTGGCACATATTCGAAAAGAGTTAAGAATGAGGCTCTATTCTCACACTGTTCCCCATGCCTCTGCAACAATAGATTGTCAAACTCTCATTTTGTCTTGTTTTATTAATGTTAACGTCTTTTGTTTTGTCTAGTCTGTAGACATCTCTCCTTGTCCTTTTGTCCCTTATGAGATGTTGGAGAACCACAAGTCGTGGTGGCATTAAGCGAACATGACCAAAGCGTGAAGCATAACCATCCTGTCCTGATTGCAGACCAACTTAATAACCTCTATCATATGAGCTAGCGTTGTGAAACCAATGAACTATGACCAATCATTCACATGATTGGACTATGGGGGGCTAAGCTTGGGTGGCCCAATAAAAACAGTTGGTGCTGAGTCGCAGTATTTATATAAAGGTGGGACAGATGGCTGAAAACTCTCAAAGCCCCCACAGTTCATTACTTTAGAGGTCTCCCGTTCGCCGCCAACCGTGTTTGTTCAATACACAGACAATAAACAGTCAGTGTGAGAGTACCACCCTCATGTTTGCCCTTTAAAGCAAAGCGGGCCGTACAGATGTGGCAGGACTCCCGATGCATGCAGATTTTAAATGGACGTTTCTTAACAGAAGGCCTCTTATGAGCGTGTGTGATTTAGTGTTGTAAATTAGTACTTTAGGGAAGGATTTCTGTGTGTGGAAGGTGGAAGGAACGGGTCATGGCATAAAAGCAAAACATGATGACAGTAACTCATAATGCTAATAGCTGGATTAGCATGAACACAGTATAGATAAATCCAATTACTTTGTAATGCTCACCGACTTGCAGATGTATCTAGTTTAGTATGCACATTTTCTGCCTCAATGCTGCCGGTCACAGTTATTCATTGCTGTTTGCTTTGCAGACACAAGAAGTGGCTTTCCAAAACAACACACACATTTTTTTATATATATATATATATATATATATATATATATATATATATATGTTTGCAAGGTCAGGAATTTACAGGAGTTTGCAGCGGAAGGGAATATTCTCAGTTAATAGATTATATTTCTTTACAAATAGATAACGTATTACTTTGTGTACGTAAAAGATGTAAAAGATGTAAAAGAACGTAAAGAATGTGGAGTGTATAGCACACAATATGGACTACTTTTTTGGTTATTTTATGGTGTTTTTGGACACTTTTCCTCACTGTGAACTGCTGTAGATGATGTTCCACAGAAAAAAATAACTCCATACACATTTGGAACAACATGAGAGTGAGTAAATAATTACAAAATATTTTTTGTCTGAACTATTTGGTTATTTTATGCTATTTTATGCATTTCTGGACAGCTATCATAACTATAAACTGTCAATAATTATTTCAATAATTGTTTCACAGGGAAAAAAATTACTATATGCATTTGGAATGACATAAGGGTGAGTAAACAATGACAAAATATTCATTTTTGGCTGAACTATTTTTGGATATTATATGTTTTATTTATGTCATCACTATAAACTGTCACTTATTATGTTTAACAGAGAAAAACAACTGCATATGCACTTGGAACAGCTCAATGGTTAGTAAATAATGACAAAATGTAATTTTTGTTGGGTTAAATATCCCTTTAAGATACTTTTATTATACTGTTCATTTAAATGTGTAATTTTATGCAACATAATTAATTACAATAGCAGGGAATGAAGTAATTAACAAATACATGCAGTTCCACCAAATAATTTCATTAGAAGCATGTTGTTTGTTAATAATGCTTAGTAAGTTTTATCATAAACACTGTAGTATAAAAGGCAACATTTGTTTGGAATCCGCTAGTTAAAAAGACTAGATGATAATAGTTATTGTGCATACAGATGATTATGGACTATTTATAAGAGGTTTGAGGCCCATAATTTTCAGCTTGTTTCAGCTTGTTTTGTCACATTGAATTGAATGTGTTTTCCTTACATCAGCACTCAAACCAGCCATTAAAACATACAAAGACTACACAAGGTCACAAACAGAAGCGCACTGGAACAGTCAAACCAACTCTCGTAATCAAGGTTAACACTGTGAATCTTGACAGATTCTGTGATGAAATTACACATCAGCGGCCCCTGCTAAAAATAGAACTGATTGAAATAGACATTCCCCATGATTCCTAGCAAAACGGTGTGGCGAAAGGGCCCAGGGTGCTTTTTCTTCCTTTTCAGCTATTATGGGGAGCAATAAGGGCAAAGGCTGATCTGAGCGCAGTGAGTCACAAGGAGACCTGTGGATCACATGGTGCCGCCCGATATTCTCCGGAAGCCCGAGGACCGTGTCAGAGAGTGATTCCGGCCCCCCGGGAGAGAGCAGGCTCGCCGCTGTGTCCCGCTGTCCTCTCAGACAATAGGAAGGGTAATGGCCTCCCTAAGGCCTTTCCTATTCAGTCTGATTAGACCACCTGCATCAGAGGAGCCCGCCACTACAACAATTAGCTCCATTTATCAACCTCACATCCTTGAGAGAGAGAGGCTGTTGGAGAGAGAGCGCAAGAGAGAGAAAATAAAGGGAAAGTCTGAGTGGAATAGAACGAAAAGAAAGTCAGAAAGAAGACAATGGCACACAAATTGTCCAAGGATGACGGGGAAAATGAAGGCTGATGAGAGATTTGTTGAACATGCGTGCCAAACCAAGAACATTGTCTCTTTTTAAATATGTACAAGGTTAGTGTATGTCAGCTAGTAAACATGTTTTTTTAGATAAAAAAGAGAGAAATATCCAAAAATTTGGTGGTGTTGTTTTTTTTTCTCTTTCAGGAACATAAATTATGCATTTAGATGCAGCTTTTCTGACGATATACTCCCATTTTAAAGTTGACCCAACAAGCACAGTTGGATTTATGCATTTTTTTCATGTTCAAATAGACCTAAACTGAAAAAAATTGTGGTCCCATTCTCACTCTTCCCAGCATGCACTGGGGAATGAATAATTAATGTGGTTGCATCCTTTGATCGGTTGGCAGTTTCATTTGTACAGATAATGTTCTATTTTGTTGTCACATTTAGTAACTTAAAGGGTCATATTTTAACGGTCTAAACGCATGGTCCGCAAGTGCACTTAGGCCGAGTCCAAATCCACTTTTGCTAGTTTAACAACAGGAAAAGGCAAATGGTCTAAAAGGGTTGTGCCTATTCTCCTAATGAGTAATGGGTGTGTTTTGGGCGTAACGTGCAATAAACCAATCAGAGTCTCATCTCCCATTCCCTTTAAAAGCCAGTTGGATTCGCTATTTACATGGCGGAATTTGCAAGCGGAAAACTGACCGCTTCTCTATCGAGGAAACGGATCTGCTCGTCCAATGACGCCTGCTTGCTCGTCATTACTGCAAATAGGTAGGCTAATTCTGATACATGCAATGACTATCCATGATGACGTAGGCATTTTTATATTTATGTACACAATAATAATCTTTTACATTTCAATCCTTTAATTTTTCATATTTAAAAATGTTTGTGTGCGTGGTCAGGGCTGTTTTGGCAGCAAAAGGGGGGCCAACACAATATTAGGAAAGTGGTCATAATGTTATGCCTGATCGGTGTATATATATATATATATATATATATATATATATATATATATATATATATATATATATATATATATATAAATCAATTTAATTAGTATAGAGAGAGAGAGAAATTGCAAAGACAACATAATCTACAATACATTGCTGTTTTTTATCTTTACAGTCTGTACTGTATATCATTTAGCAAAAGTTCAGGGGAACAAATTTTATGGCCTGTACAACTATTCTGTTGTTAGGAAATACAGATAGATGGGCTGGCCAGCGAGCTGAGGTACTTCATCTTGGCAAAAATGAGTTTCGAGCGGAGCAAGTGCCGAGCGCAAATGTGAGAAATGTGTGTAAAGATTCTAGAGTAACCGTTGTTTAAGGACTAACCTTGACACCAGTGTGCTATAAATGTGAGACTAAATAGCTCAGCGTAGATGTACGGCAGCGATGGGCAATTTCTCTCCACAGGTCTCCGGAGAGATCCGCAACTGAACTGAGAGGAGACGTGACGCAGAGACCTCACTGTTTTGTTTTGGCTAAATATAATATGCTATATTTTTCATCTACAGCGTGCTTTTAATTGTACAGGGGGTATTTTTCATGAAAAGAAACGGATATTACAAACCAGGCTAAAAAAACACCAAGTGGTATCTTGCCACAAAAAATGGATCACCCCCTCCAAGACTCCTTCAGAAACTCTTCCAACTACTTTCCTCTTGAGGTCAGAGCCAACTTGAGACGCTGCCGCAACACGCTCGCATCTGCCAAGCAGGAAGAAATTATGTTGATCTTATTTCTCATTGCGAGTTCTAGTACCGCCATTTACTCAATTACGCCGTTATTGGTATTCCAGGCCCTATATGGCCGAGGTAAAGCACTTACAATGCGTCAACATGAGGGCTTTGCTAATTATCAGCCTCTGAAGCCGTACTTCATAATGGAGGGTTTGCGGAGTGCAGGGGTCTCCAATTCCCTCTCGGTCATCGTGCCCCCATAATCCCCTGTCTCATCACTGTTGTCAGCAAGACAGTATATCCATCGCCTGGAACCGTGGCCTTCGCAAAGTCTTTAATTAAGTCCTGATCACCCTGTCCTCTCTCTCTGGCATTAGTGTGTTTAATTTCCTGCCTTCATATCTCTAACCCTCGCCAATATTTTATTAATCAAGTTTCGACTTGTGGCTGTGTTTTGAAGGGGCCATGCTCTCTAACTTTCGGTCCTACCACCAAAAAAATGATGACAGTAAAGCTCTATCCATTGATTTAGTCATTAAGCAAGGCTTAGCCAGAATAATTCTGTTGAAACATTGCTCAGGGGTTCGTTAATGCAATATTTAGATAACGTATATATGGATTAAACTTTCCAATCTACAGGGGCTGATCGTATTTAGTGGACCTGCACACTGTTTTTCCACAAATAAGGTTGAAAAATTGAAAGGTTTATAAGGTTGGAAAATTTAAAATAGTTTTCTGAATATTGAATTAAAACAGATTTTGACTTCAAGTTTAAACATTATCATGTTTTGAGAAGATCGCCAACTCCTGAAACCCCCAAGTGAACTATCAAGTAGCTTTTTGGTTTTTTTACTCCAGATGGGGGAAAATATTGATTTTGTTTTTGTTTTTGACTAAAATAGAGTAAATAGTGCTGCAGGTATGACATATTTTTGTAGGCCATCCCGGAAGTTAGCTTCACTGAAGCCTAAATACAATGGATAGAAGTAAAAAGCTAAAGGTAGGATATAAACAAACTACATCACAGTCACATGACTTTAGTGTCACCATCACTGAGCTTCCTTTAATTAAATCTACAACTTGAAAGTTCTATGTTAGAATAGTTTGCAAGAGAGTGAATATAAACAGTGATTCACTGTAAAATAGGGGGACCATATTTTCATTACCGAAAACCAGGACACTCGGCCCGGCAATGAGATACTCAAATGATACTCGAAGTTTACTCAAAGATGCCTTATTAATTTCAATACATTTAAAGTATGCCCCCTCTGTATGGATAGAAAATTGTTATAATAAAAAATACTATCTATAACAAAAAAGGTCTATGTCCTGGGAAAACAGGACATTTGGTCGCCCTACTGTAAAAGTTGACTAGTGAGAATATGAGTTTATCTGTTCAGTGTGATGAAGTTTAAAGGTAGGGAAGGCAATTTTCGGAGAGGCTAGCAATAGCAAGCTAACTTTAAAAAGCATAAGATCCCACCCTCCCACCTTTCACAAAAAAAAAATTTAAAATATCTTGAGCTTGTGTTCACCACAGACCTTATTTCCTAATTGACTCCAGGATGATGGAACCAGTGCTAACTATGCTTTCCTTTTAGGACTCATTTATGCAGCACTCTATTTAAAGTAAATGTAGGTGTTTCCCTTTAAGTACCTTAGGTGCATGAAGTATGAACATATAAATGAACCTTTTTTGAAAATTATTTTCACAGAAGGACAAGGATCTGCGATGTCAGTCCCATTATATGTTCTTGACAAAACTGTGTGTATCAAATTCTGAGAATACCAGCCTCCCCTACATTTATGTTCTGAGATAGATAAAACAATACACCACTGGCCAGTTTCACAGACAAGGCTTAAACCTAGTCCCAGACTAAAATGCATGTTTGATCTGTTTTAACTGAAAGCAATTTTTATTCTTAAAATATGTCAGTGCCATTGTTTTTTCTCAAGATGCACTCCAGTAGGTTTTTGTTTACACAATTATAAAAGTTACTTAAATATCCTAATTGAACTAAGGCCTAATCCTGGCCTAATCTAAGCCGTCTGTGAAACCAGGCCAATAAATCCTATTTCTGCCACATTCCACATTTGCACCAAATACTAAGCATAAGATATGTTCTGATTAGCTTTGATTTTGATATTTAAACCCTTAAACGCATACCTCGGGTCTTTAGTGACCTGGGACGTCATTCACTACCCTTCTCCTCATTACAAACAATTTTTTTAATAAAAGAATGCCTGTTTTCCCATTCATTCTTTTTAAAAATTGTTACACGACCCAAGGTCTGTTTTTTCTGCCCAACAATAATTTAATCTCTGATGACTGAATAAGTGTAATTTACTTTTATTCCACAAGGTGGCAATGTCTCATACACAATGGTAAAGTCACGTTTCACTCATAGTTACCGCAGGCAGAAAATAAAAGAATAGGAAGTATCATCAGCAAAACTTGAAATGGCTAAGCGACAGAACACAATGTCACTGTCACTTGATGGTAAAGAAGCTGTCAGCGATCAAAATATTTATTTTGAAGAATATGTTTGAGAATGCAAATATGAGCCAGACGCTGAATGTACTGGGAAATGAGCTCTGACGAGGACAGTGATGAAGGTATAAAACATCTGCTCAAACTGAACACTTCCAAGCTCCAACAAGTAAAAAAATATGCTTTATTTTATTCTTCTGTAATTGTTACGCTAATATTAGGAGAGTTTTATATTATCGCGACAGATAGAGATCCATCCGTGTTAGATATAGATCCTGGTCGCTAAAGACCTGAAAATGTAAGAAAACATTAATGCATTTAAATGTTAAAGAATGTTTCTGTTTTTGCTCATCAAAACATCATTGACTTTCATTATATGGATGAAAAAACGTCGTATTTGCATTCCACGGAAGAAAGAGTCATACAGGTTTTGAATGACATGAGGGTGAGTTAATAATGACAGAATTTTCATTTTTTGGTGAAGCAAGCATTTTTTCAGCCCTTCATCAAACTTTAAGACACGCTAACAAATCCGCTCTTTTTCCATACATTGTTTTCATACATCAGGTGCGACTAGTACCGCTCGCAGACTTAAAACAAACAAATGCTGTACAGTATTTGAGGAGACTATAAGACATCTCTGAGTGTGTACAAGCACTCTATCAAATCTCAAAACCAACAGGGTGCAGAATTCACTTCCCCCGTCATACCAGCCCGCCGTGGAAGAAATAGAGATCTTGACATCTTTTGATACGCAGCATCCACAGGTGGCCCCAGCGGTGCTCTTTCAATTCCGATTGCATGACTGACATCCCTCTCCGTGTGAGAGAAGGACAGGGCTGTGATTTTCAGGAAGGTCGACCAAAGAAAGATGGACGGTTTGCAGCACAGGAGTTCTCGGGACAGTGTGGGCTCTAATTTCACAGCTGAGCTGCGTTTGCTGCCATATTGGACCCGGGTTTCAGATAGACGTGCCTCTGTGACGGGCTCTGACCCAGGCTGAGATGGTGTCAGTAAGTATTTGTTTTATTTTTTTCTCTTTTACACCTCTGCTGTCAGATTCATTACCTTGGAGGCATCCATCTTTTCAATGTGACAGCGCATATAACAGATTGTCATGACAAGTGTGTTTTTTAATTTTTTTCCAATGTCAAAGCAGACAGAATTGTAATGTGAGACGTATGTCATCTGAAACGACAGTTATGATGCTATTATTCCAGTCACATATGGTTTCCTCTAAATAGATGGAAGCATAAGGGTAATACGTTGACAATTCGCAAACCGATAACTGTAACCTTGTGGAAATGTGACTGCAATATCTAAGTCCTGTTAAACGTGTCTCCTGCTATGTCTTTCCTTACAGCGAAACAGACAGAGCACTTCAGATATAAAGAGCACAAACCGATCTTACAGTATATATGATATATGGTATGTGGTTTTCTATTATTCATTCAATTGAACCGGTGGAAGGAAAGTCCTCATAACTTAAATGCAACTTTAAGGGAATCCTTGAACCTTTAAACAGAAATCAATTGTTGGACACGAATCTTGAGAAGAGACGGTCTGAAGCTTGGCTCAGGGTTTTCTGTAAGTGCTGTCAAACTTAATCATGATAAAATAAAAGTTTGTGTTTACATAATATATGTGTGTGTACTGTGTATAATTATTATGTACACTCACCTAAAGGATTATTAGGAACACCTGTTCAATTTCTCATTAATGCAATTATCTAATCAACCAATCACATGGCAGTTGCTTCAATGCATTTAGGAGTGTGGTCCTGGTCAAGACAATCTCCTGAACTCCAAACTGAATGTCAGAATGGGAAAGAAAGGTGATTTAAGCAATTTTGAGCGTGGCATGGTTGTTGGTGCCAGACGGGCCGATCTAAGTATTTCACAATCTGCTCAGTTACTGGGATTTTCACGCACAACCATTTCTAGAGTTTACAAAGAATGGTGTGAAAAGGGAAAAACATCCAGTATGCGGCAGTCCTGTGGGCGAAAATGCCTTGTTGATGCTAGAGGTCAGAGGAGAATGGGCCAACTGATTCAAGCTGATAGAAGAGCTTTGACTGAAATAACCACTCGTTACAACCGAGGTATGCAGCAAAGCATTTGTGAAGCCACAACACGCACAACCTTGAGGCGGATGGGCTACAACAGCAGAAGACCCCACCGGGTACCACTCATCTCCACTACAAATAGGAAAAAGAGGCTACAATTTGCACGAGCTCACCAAAATTGGACAGTTGAAGACTGGAAAAATGTTGCCTGGTCTGATGAGTCTCGATTTCTGTTGAGACATTCAGATGGTAGAGTCAGAATTTGGCGTAAACAGAATGAGAACATGGATCCATCATGCCTTGTTACCACTGTGCAGGCTGGTGGTGGTGGTGTAATGGTGTGGGGGATGTTTTCTTGGCACACTTTAGGCCCCTTAGTGCCAATTGGGCATCGTTTAAATGCCACGGCCTACCTGAGCATTGTTTCTGACCATGTCCATCCCTTTATGACCACCATGTACCCATCCTCTGATGGCTACTTCCAGCAGGATAATGCACCATGTCACAAAGCTCGAATCATTTCAAATTGGTTTCTTGAACATGACAATCAGTTCACTGTACTAAAATGGCCCCCACAGTCACCAGATCTCAACCCAATAGAGCATCTTTGGGATGTGGTGGAACGGGAGCTTCGTGCCCTGGATGTGCATCCCACAAATCTCCATCAACTGCAAGATGCTATCCTATCAATATGGGCCAACATTTCTAAAGAATGCTTTCAGCACCTTGTTGAATCAATGCCACATAGAATTAAGGCAGTTCTGAAGGCGAAAGGGGGTCAAACACAGTATTAGTATGGTGTTCCTAATAATCCTTTAGGTGAGTGTATATATAAATACACATAAATATAAATTTATTAAATATACATTTATTTTGGATGCAATGCACACTTTGGGGACGCTCCCTTAGCGTTGCGCATCTGAAGCATGAATGAAACTAAGACCAATCTTGATTGGTGCTACGTCATGACGTAGTATGTGACGGCATACCCGGAAGTATAAAGGGACGCCGGTTCACAACAGTGCTAGCTTTTTACGATGAAGCAAGTAGCTCCCAGGCATGGAGAGGCATGGAGAGGCATGGCAAGGCGACGTAGTGTCTCGTTCCCTTCTCAGGGAACAAGGGTTATAGTCATAACCCGAGATGTTCCCTTTCGAGGGAACTCACACTGCGTCGGAGCGACACTTTGGGGAACGAAATGCCCACTATGCCACCACGAACCATGCCTGCCCTAGTGTGAAGCTGGAACCCAGGCACACTTAGGACAAGAGCACCCTAGCGCCTGGCGTCGCAGGGAGGTGCAGACTATAAAACCTGATAAACGTGTGTGGGGTAGCGCAGCCGTCTGCCTCACAGATCTCCTGAAGTGGGACCCCCATATGAACGGCCCTAGAAGAGGCCATGCCCCTAGTGGAATGCACCCTTAAGGCCAAAGGTGAAGGCAAACCGCGCACCTGATAGGCCAAGGCAATCGCCTGGACAATCCAATTACTGACCGTCTGCTTGGACGCGGACATCCCCCACCCTCTTAAGCGAGGTGATAGCAAGGAGCAGCGCCACCTTTAGCGACAGAACTCGATCTGTCGCCGACTCGAGCGGTTCGAAGGGAGCCGAAGCCAATCTTCGATTGTCGATCCAAGTCGATCTTGGAGGAACTTCAGCACTGAAGCCATTGGGCAGTTAACTGGGTCCACCTCACACTCCCTGCACCAAGTGGAAAACATTCCACTTTAAGCCGTACAACCTTCTTGTGGAAGGAGCCCTGGAACTGAGTATGGTCTCCACTACACCTGCCGACAGGCCAGCCTTTAAGTACTGAGCCCACTCAGGGGCCAGACCGAAAGCTTCCACAGCTCTGGCTGGGGGTAAAATATTGTTCCCCCTGCCTGAGACAGCAGGTCCCTCCTCAGAGGACCATGGAGGACCTTCCAGCAGTGCTGTGATGTCTGAGAACCATACTCGGGCCGGCCAGTACGGGGCTCCTAGGAGTAGACTGACCCCGTCCTGCCGGACCCTCTCCAGAACTCCCGGGAGCAGAGCTATCGGGGGAAATGCATACAGATGCAGCCTCGGCCATGTCTGCACCATGGCATCCAACCCCAGTGGGGCTGGATACGTGAGGGAAAACCACAGTGGACAGTGGGACGTCTCTCGAGACGCGAATAAATCCACTCCCACTGGGCCGAACCTCTTGCATATGGACATCACCACCTCTGGGTAAAGTCTCCATTCCCCAGGCCTCAGCCCCTGCCTTGACAGGATGTCTGCTCCCTGATTCTGGTCCCCGTGGATATACATCGCTCTGAGAGACGACAATTTTCCCCTGGGACCACAGGAGGATCTGATGCGCCAGTATGCATAGAGGACGAGCCCTGATGGATCAGGTATGCGACCACTGACATATTGTCAGATTGTACCAGAACATGGTAACCCCTGAGATCTGTGAGGAAGCTCCTCAGAGCCCTGAACATATTATCATTTGAACATGAACAACAAATGCAATGTAACAAGTTGTGACAACAAACCGTGCAATAAAATATACTGAGTGTAAATGAACAAACGGTGCAAATAGTCTTCTCAAATACAAATTGAGGAAAATATACTGAGTGAAAATGGTGTAAAACACAAACTACATACAAATAGAGAAATATACTGACTTTTGTGTGCTGTGCTATGTGAGAGAGTGCTCCCCAACCAGTGAGGGAGGCGTCTGTCAAAACGGATTTCCGGCAACATGACGCTCCCAACACTGGCCCTTGGGACAGAAACCAAGGTTTCTTCCATATTGATAGGGAACGAAGGCATCTGCGAGTTGCCCTGATCATACGGAATTGATTTCCCCTTGGGGAAAACCCCTTGGCTTTCAGCCACCACTGCAAGGGTCTCATGTACAGCAGGCCAAAAGGTATAACGTTGGACGCAGCTGCCATGAGCCCCAGCAGTCTTTGAAACTACTATACAGTGAAGTTGTGGCCTAGTTTAATGCTGGAGACCATCGCCCGTATGGACTCGATGCGTGCGGGAGACATTTGTGCCCGCATTGTCGTTGAGTCCCATACTACTCCCAGGAACGTGGTCCTCTGGGAAGGCGTCAACACGCTCTTCTTCGTGTTGAGTCTCAACCCCAAGCTCTGAATGTGGCCAAGGACGACATCTCGATGCCGAACTGCCATTTCTTGCGACTGAGCCAATATGAGCCAGTCGTCGATATAATTCAGTACACGGATGCCCTGGAGTCTCAGTGGAGCCAGAGCTGCATCCATGCACTTGGTGAACGGCGAGGGGAAAGAACCCGATATTGGAACGCTTCGCCCCCGAAAGCGAACCTCAGGAACTTCCTGTGAGAAGGACTGATGGAAACGTGGAAGTATGCATCCTTTAGATCTATCATGACAAACCAGTAATAGGTATTGTGAGCATTTTGAACCTGAACCTCCTCAGAGACCGGTTCAAATCTCTCAGATCTAAAATTGGACGCAAACCTCTGTCCTTTTTGGGAACTATAAAGTACCGGCTGTAGAACCCCGACTCCCTGTCTGGCGGAGGAACACGTTCTATGGCCTCCTTTACCAACAGGGAGTGTATTTCCTGTTCCATTACCCGAGCCCGCTCTGGGACCACCGCAGTCCAGACCCCCATTGAATTTTGGTGGGCTGTGGCCGAACTGCAGCCTGTACCCGCAGGACCCATGGCGACACATTCGACAGGCTTTGCCACGCCTGGAAAAAATCTACCAAGGGAATCAGCCTCTCAGGTGTTTTTTGAATATCGTACTCGACCCCCTGAAGCGGCTGAACAGCAGGGAGAGTTCGTGGACGATTTTCATTGTGCGGACGCCATCACTGCCTGCCCGAAGTCCCTCGGGGCAGACGAGGCAGCGTGCGTACGCTGGAAACCGATGTGGCCCGAAGCGTCATAGATGGCGGGATTACCACATCGATTTCCAGAGAACTCCGCAGAGAAAACAGCCTCAGCCGCTTCTCCCCGGAAGGAACTGCCCTCAGAGGTCCTACCACAGCTAGGACCTCTTTCCCGAAGCCTTCTTCACCTGAAGGACGGTCCTCAGATCGACCTTCCACTCTGTCGGCTTTCGGGCGACAAGCTCCCTGAGAAGGGGCTCTAGAAGCGACCCTCTCTTTTTGTAACTGAAGGTACGAGGAGCTCGATAATGGCTGGGGCTGGTCGGTCTTAGACCTCAGATCAACTGAGGTCTTAGACCAGCCCCTTTAGACTTAGAGCGGCGAGGGATGAACTGCTGAAACGCCGCAGATTGCCTCTTCACCTCCTGAAACCTGTCGACAACCGTACTGACAGCGTCGCCCAACAGGCCAGAAGGCGAAAGAGGAGCATCAAGGAGAAAAGTTTTGTCCTTCTCCTTGATGCCTGACAGATTTAAGCATAAATGCCCCTCCGTGACACACAGCGCATTTGCTGAAGAGTGAAAAAGCTAGCGCTGTTGTGAACCGGCTTCCCTTTATACTTCCAGGTATTCCTTCACATACTACGTCATGACGTAGCACCAATCAAGATCGGTTTTTGTTTCATTCATACTTCAGACGCGCAATGCTAAGGGAGCGTCCCCAAAGTGTCATTCTGACGCAGTGCGAGTTCCCTCGAAAGGGAACAGCTGGGTCATGTTTGAATTGTCTTCTGTCCCTGGCCATAATCAGGATTATGCATAAAATAATGTAATGCATGTGAAAATCGGCTGAAAATTTAACAAACACTTCTAACTCAGAGGAAGATAGAAATCATTATGTCTTTGTGGCAGTTTTTCTGGTGATTAAGGGATAATACAAGACTTTTTCACCTTGGAAATGGCTGTTGAAAGCAAATTAGGGCTGTCAATCGATTCAATCGAGAAGAAGAAAAAAAAAAAATTTGATCACACATTTTTCTGTAATTATTCGCGATTAATCGCATCTAACATTAAAGTTTATTCATTTTAACATAAATTTTATATTGTTATAATTTCAGATTTAATCTCCAAATTAATGTAGAAACAACATAAAGACAGTAGGTATATTTTATATATTTGACCTAACAGATAGGAAATATACTGAAATTAACCCTTAAAGACCTAGAACATTTTTGGGAACGCCTGACTTGCCTCTACTTTTCTTTGTTTTTCTCACCCATTCTAGCAGTTAGCATCAAGTGCCATATATCATAAAGATTCCATCTAGCTCATTTGAAGTCCCAATTGTACATTTATTTAGTCTGAGAATGGATTAAATTAATAGTATTTTAAGAAAAACTGCAGCAAAAATGTGGTGTTTTTACTGTGAACTCAAACAGAACTTCATGAAGTTTGTCTACATGTAACAATCCCTCAGCAAGTGAGTGATTTTAATTTACATTAAGGCCGTTGCCATGCAACGGTGCCCTAACTCCACTTCTAGGGGGAACCCGTGTCCCCCCTCCCGGGCCTGTAGGTACTCGTCCAATCCAATCCCTTTAAGATCTGACACGCATCCCATGTCCTCACAACTCTTTGAGTTCATTTAACACTTTTTAACTAATTTAAGGAGTGCTTACAAAGCAGACATTTTGGCATACTTGTGTGTGTTTTTGTCCATTCAACAACGAAAGAGAACTCAACGTGGCATTTGTGCGTATGAGTCCTGTGTGTTTTTCACACAGAGAGGAGATTCACTGACAGCATGCAGTACAGATTTAAGTTATTGTTTTTGCATCTTATCGTGCTTGAATGGTTTAATAGCACTTGAATAAATGATAGTGTAATCATATACTGTAGCGCAGCCAAAGGATGACCAAAAAAAACTGATGCTGCGTTAATAAATATTTTTAATCCGTTAAACTGAAAAGAAATTAATCACATGCGTTAACGCGCTAATTTTGACAGCCGTTATATATACACCGATGAGGCATAACATTATGACAGGTGAAGTAAATAACATTATCTCTTCATCACGGCACCTGTTAGTGGGTGGGATATATTAGGCAGCAAGTGAACATTTTGACCTCAAAGTTGATGTGTTAGAAGCAGGAAAAATGCGAAAGCGTAAGGATTTGACAAGGGCCAAATTGTGATGGCTAGACGACTGGGTCAGAGCATCTCCAAAACGTCTCTGTTACGTATGTAACCCTCGTTCCCTGAAGGAGGGAACGGAGACGCCACGTCGGAGTACCGACGAATAGGAATCTCGCTCGCGAGAGCCAATCTACTTCGAGTGAAACTAAACGAGCCAATGCACATTGGCATGCAATGATTGCACCAGGTGCTCATGCCAAGCAGCGCGGGTATAAATGAGACACAGGTGTTTGCATCAAATTAGCTTTTTGCTGAGGAGCCGAGTAGGTAGACTGGCACCCCAGCAGGGTGCAGAGGGCATGGCGACGGGACGTGGCGTCTCCGTTCCCTCCTTCAGGGAACGAGGGTTACATACGTAACCGAGACGTTCCCATTCAGTCGTTCACTCTCGACGCCACGTCGGAGTACCGACGAATAGGAATCCCTACCAAAGCGCCATGGCCTCTGCCCCCATCCAGTGCCCCGTGTGAGCCTCCTGAGCTCTCTTACCTGATGAGACGGGGCTCACACAGAGAAGTCCATCACTGCTGTTCCGCATGACCCGTTCAGTGACTATTGGATAACACTGGGAAAGCGTGCCTTAGTGAAGGGAACGCTGCGGAGCCCACATCGTACCCCGAAGGAGTTATGTGGAGTACAATGCTGAGCCGTAGCCCGCAATGGAGAGAGGGGGCTCAGTCCCAGTGACGGGAAGGCTCTCCCAAGGGAAAGACACAGGCTTCCTGTAGGAGCGACCGTGGAAAAATATATGGGATCCCCGCAGGGTCACTCATATATCCCCAGCCCAGTACCGGTTCTCAAGGATTCAGCGGCAAGGGGCCTGATGCCAGACGTTCCGCCACGTCCGGCACCGAGGGTGATGGAGGACTCGACAGAGTTTGCTTTTGGAGAAATAAAGCGCTGTGGCACAGCAAGCCGACAAGAGCCAGGGCCTCTCAGTGCTTCTACCCGTTTGAGGCGAGAACACAGGAGGACACTGGCTCTACACGTAGACTATAGAATCTAGCGAACGTGTTGGGTGTCGCTCAGCCCACAGCTCTACAGATGTCTGACAGCGAGGCGCCACGTGCCAGAGCCCAGGAGGATGCAACACTTCTAGTAGAGTGTGCTCGCACCCTGAACGGACAGGGCACACCTTGTGCTTGGTAAGCCAAGGTGATGGCATCCACTATCCAGTGGGCCATCCTCTGCTTGGAGACAGCCTTTCCCTTCTGCTGGCCTCCGTGACAGACAAAGAGCTGATATGAGGTCCTGAAGCTTTGAGTCGCTTGGGTGGAGGCTGCTGCTGCGATGCGGGAGCGGAGGCAGACGCAGGCGGCCGCCCTCGGCGACGAGGCCGGTCTGGGACACGGGGGAATTAAGGAACCTGATCTTGTCGGTTTCCCTCATGTCAGCCAGAGACAGCCAGAGATGGCATTCCTGGACCACCATAGTGGACATCGCACGACCCACTGCCCGCGCCGTAACCTTTGTCGCACGAAGCGTGAGGTCCTTTGCGGTTCTCAGTTCCTGGAGAACTGTGGGATCGTGACCACCCTCGTGCAAGGTCTTCAGTGCTTGGGCCTGATGGACCTGCAACAACGCCATAGCGTGTAAGGAGGAGGCAGCATCCCCACAAGCCTGGTAGGCCTTTCCGATCAGATCGGACGAGTACCTACAGGCCCGGGAGGGGAGACACGGGTTCCCCCTAGAAGTGGAGTTAGGGCACAGTTGCATGGCAACGGCCTGTTCCACGGGAGGAACCTGCGTGTAACCCTTCTGCACTCCCCCATCGAGGGTGGTGAGGGAGGAGGAGCCACTGGGCCGGTTTTGGGCAGTGAAAGGTGCCGTCCATGACCTAGTGAGCTCGTCATGCACCTCCGGAAAGAAAGGAACCGGGGTGGGGCGCTGAGAACCAGCACGGGCCACCCCGAGAAACCAATCGTCCAGCCTCGAGGGTTTGGGACACGGTGGAGGGTTCCACGCGAGCCCGACTCTCTCAGCGGCCCGGGAAAGCATGGCCATCATTTCCGGATTTGTATCGGGCACAGCGGATGTTCCCGAAGGAGCCCCCTGCGCCAACACGTCATCTCCAGAAACTTCTGACCCTCCCTCCGATGCAGCGATGGACATCTGATCGTCAAGAGGAGCCCCGAAGGATACGGATGGTACACACCTCGTGGGTGGCCCACCGCGTTCCAACGGCAGCTCTACTGACTGCGAAGTGCGGGAGGGGTGAGGGTTCCCCGAAGGTTGGGTCCCTGGGGGAAGCGCGCTCACCGTAATCCTCAGATCACCCGCGCTACTGCCTGAAGTAACCCTCTGTGGAGGATTAGATCGAGGCAGAGGCACGGGGACTCCACCCCTTGCGAGATGGAGTCTCGACCGCAACTCCGAGATGGTCATGTTCCCGCAGTGAGAACATGAGTCATCCACCAGCACTGCCTCAGCGTGCTGAACGCCCAAACACGAGATACAGCGCTTGTGACCATCCCTCAGTGACAGATAACCACCGCATCCAGAAACACACAGATAGAATGTCATCCTGAAAAGGACGCAAGCTCTATCTGTGTTGCTCTAATAGAAGGACGCTCTCCTTGGTGCTGAAGCACGCAGGGGGAGGGGTCGCGGCGACACAGTCAGGGAATAGTGCAGCCTGACGTGCGCGCTCTCTCACACGAAGGCGCTCTCTTACCAGGAGTAAGAACGGCTTTTCAGCGCTCTCCACCTAGCGCACCGAACCAGCTGTGAGAACAGCCTTTGTGTTTGCTCAAAAAAGAGAAAGAGAGATGATCAAAGAACCACACGACCCGCTGCAGTGCCGTCACACCAACACAGACTGAAGAGATCGCTTCCAAAAGGGCAGGCTGCTTTCCAGTCAGGACTGCGAAGTAGAGAGTGGTATCTGGCTGAACCATCTACCACTCGGCTCCGAAGCAAATAGCTAATTTGATGCAAACACCTGTGTCTCATTTATACCCGCGCTGCGTGGCATGAGCACCTGGTGCAATTATTGCATGCCAATGTGCATTGGCTCATCTAGTTTCACTCGAAGTAGATTGGCTCTCGCGAGCGAGATTCCTATTCGTCAGTACTCCGACGTGGCGTCGAGAGTGACCGACTGAATGGGAACTGCAGCTCTTGTGGGGTGTTCCCGGTCTGCAGTGGTCAATATCTATCAAAAGTGGTCCAAGGAGCACAATAACGAGTTTGAGGTGTTGACTTGGCCTCCAAATTCCCCAGATCTCAATCCAATCGAGCATCTGTGGGATGTGCTGAACAAACAAATCCGATCCATGGAGGCCCCACCCCGCAACTTACAGGACTTAAAGGATCTGCTGCTAACATCTTGGTGCCAGATACCACAGCACACCTTCAGGGGTCTAGTGGAGTCCATCTCGATGGGTCAGGGCTGTTTTGGCAGCAAAAGGGGGACCAACACAATATTATAATGTTATGCCTGATCGGCATAACAATATATATATAAAAACTGTAAAAAAAAATTAAATATGCATTTATTTGTGTGTGTGTATATAACATTACTTCTTTCACCCTGTCTATCATCTTGTTCCCTTTAGGCTGACGTGTTGGCGGCACAAACCTGTCGACCTTCCAGACCTACAAGCTTCAGTAAGTCTAGGTGAGTCTAACCCATGTGACGAGCCAAGATTGTGACATGCCAAAGAAAGGGGCCTTGGGGGGATCACAGGACATTTACTTCCTTTGTCTTTCTATCTCTGTTTCCTCCATTGCCATTATATGTGTCAAGCAGCGGGTCATTTTTCTAGCTTGGTCATCTCACCCCTCTGCTCGGCCCAGGCAGGCACTCCCTGTGGTGGCAATCACCTTGCTGAGGGAACCCTAGTCAGTACAGTGGGTATTTTTCGCCAGCCCTTCGGCTTCAACCCGACACGCTGCAATCTTTCATGTGGACGCCGCTGTGCCACATTCTTAAATAAAGGCAATGCATCACAGGAAGGAAAGGTGTCAGTTAAAGAGAGGGAGAGAATGGGGCTAATGACTCAAAAAGAGCGTGAAAAAAGAGGCACATGAAAATGCTACAAGGTATTAAATATAATATAGCAATATGTAGGTAAAAAAAAAAAATACTGACCCCAAACTTTTAAACCGTAGTGTGTATATTGTTACAAAATATTTCTAATTAAAATAAATGTTGTTCTTTTTTCGCTTATTATTCATCAAAAGAATCCTGAAAAAAGTATTACAGGTTATAAAAAAGAATTAAGCAGCACAACTGTTTCCAACATTGATAATAAATCAGCATATTAGAATGATTTCTGAAGGATCATGTGACACTGAAGATTAGAGTAATGGCTGATGAAAATTCAGCTTTGCATCACATAAATAAATTATATTTTAAAGTATATTCAAATAGAAAACCATAATTTTAAATTGTAATATTTCACAATACTGCTGAGGCGTGTATATATAGCTTTTTATATGGTCCTGATTACATTAATTGTAAGAAAACAGTGCCAAGATTAAGTCATTCTCAGAGTTGCCTTAAAGCAGAGATATTTTGCTCCAGTGATTATGGTTGATTTTGAACCTTAAGGAGTCATTAAACAGCATTTTACCAGTTTCCATGACGTGGTAAAGAGAAGAATTCTTCCAGCTGGCTGAGGGTGTTTTTCTGGGGAAGTTGCACCTGTTCTAAAAGCTTATGCTCTGACCATCCATGCCAAAGCAAAACCACAAAATGGACATAATATTGAGTCGCCAAACGTTGCAAACTTGGACACGCATGACAATGATGGAGCCCTGGCGAATGGGCTTACACGCCACATTTGGTAATTTGCACACCTACCTGCACTTCATAGCAGCACAATTACTGAGTGTCTCCGGGGCGGCTCGCCTCTTCCATCCTCATTGGCAGGCTGAGGCGCACCTCTCCGGCCCTGTCCAGCCATGGCTGCGACGCCGTGAAATGGGCGTTAATTCTCTGCGCTATCTGTACTATGCAGAGACTGTTTTAAAGCCTACATATGATTTTCAGTCTCTCTACTGCTACAATCATCCAAAAAGTGGAGAGAGAGATAGAGAGAGAAAATGAATGGGTAAAGAAAACATCAAGCAAACCTGTGAAATGCAAAACAGCGCAAGTTTTGCATGTGGTTGTTCCCATCAGTAGGGTTTAATGAGAATTTCACCTTCCAAGTTTGAAGGTAATGGAGGGGGAAAAAAGGCATTTATTCATTAAAAATAAGGAATTAAGCTATATTATGCAGTTAGGTAACTCTTGACTAATGGAAGGTATGGCCAGTGTTCGGCGGTGCTATCCACGGCCCTGAAATCACCCTACATTCATGAGGACATGCAACTTTAGAGTAGAACTTTTCACTAGAGAGCACCAGCCAGGTTGTATAGGGGCATCCTATGTATATACATACATAGGATACATAGGATGTATATACATACATTGTTGTGTACTAATGGTTTTTGGATATTTTAATCTAAAAATCTTACATATTGTGCCTTTAATATCCATTTTAATGCCAAGCACTCCAAGAGTTGTCATGACAGAATTTACTATGTGCTGCTGTCACATTTAATGTAATGCATAAAATAAACACAATAAATCTTTAAAAACAGGTTTTGATAACTGCTAAAAGTTCATATATTTTTCAGTAGACTAGTTGTAGCTGAAAAGTTGGGATGTCCTGACCTTTCATTTCAGTAATCAATAATTCATTTCAGTTTTTGTTATTCAGTGTTACGCCTCCTGATTCATTTCATGTACTGTAAATTTCAAATGTTAATTCTTGAAAAATGACATAACTCCACAGCTATCATCTCAGTGAGATAGCTCAACATCAAGCACTTATCAAGCATTCAGCTACGGATGTTTTCGAAGAGAGCTGCGTTCTTCCCTCTTCCCTTTTACCCTGTCAACAGTAAATAGTCAGTCAGCTCATCTTTAGCATCCCAGTAGTCTGCGTAGAAGATGGAGAAGCTGACCACACTGCAATCGTGCATACATCCACAATGATATGATGAGCACTGGCACCTGTCGCAACAGGTTACTCAACTCTCAAAAGTGACCACCCCCCGTCTGAACCAGGTCTTCATTTAAGTGTAAGCACCGTGACACTGCCTGGAAAGCGGAAAAAGAGCGCATACACATACACACTGACTCTGTTCCTAACAGATGGGACACTGTCTGTTCTACGAGGGCCCGCCGGCATGTTATAGTAAGTGCTCCCTTGTTACAGAGAGCATCAGCGCATATGCAGGGCCAGAAAGGCCATGTTAATATGTTTGAGGAGAGAAGCTCCATCACAAAGAGACAGTTGAGCCTGGCACTCTCGTGAGATTCCTCATACTGTCGTAATAAACTTCCGTAAAAATACAATAATACCCAGCTTTGAAGTATTAAACGTCTCTCCCTCCACATTGTTCTCCCTGCCATCTGATGAGCACACATGCTTCTGTTTTTCGATCGCCTTAGACAAAACAAACAATAATAACGGAATAATCGTAATTTCCCCCGTTGAGGATTGAAATGAGTTGGTGGCTGAACTAAGGCTCCACACAGTCACGCTTTGTTGATTTGGAACACTCTTTGTTATGTGTGTGGTGAGACTGCATCAGGCTCTCTTCCCGCTGGCTTTGTCAAATAAAAGTGCTATGTTTCCCTCTGCTGGACGGTTTGGGAACGGCATCAGAATCGAATGGCATTCGTGTGGCTGAGCTAAAGAGGGACATCCAAGAAAATAAATCACTCCTTTGTCAATTCCCTCGTCAATGTGTCTTGTTTGAGAAAAAGTCTTGAGAATGATGGCAAAATCCAATGCTGCAAAGTGATTCAAATGGATTAATTTTGACCTCACAAATACAAGCAAAGCAAAGACACAGCTAGTGTACCTTCCTGAGCATGAGTGCATTCTGAGTTTTATTTTATTGAAAGGTCGGCTCAAAGCTGATATCCAAACATAGCAGGTAAGGCCAACCATAGTTGACCATACTACTGTGTATATTCATGATGTTATGACATACATTCTTTTTATAATG
This sequence comes from Rhinogobio ventralis, assembly GCA_039654625.1. Classification (NCBI taxonomy): domain Eukaryota; kingdom Metazoa; phylum Chordata; class Actinopteri; order Cypriniformes; family Gobionidae; genus Rhinogobio; species Rhinogobio ventralis. The sequence continues at coordinate 10,285,756 of CM077216.1, forward strand.
CAACAGTGTTTTTTCAGAAAACCTTCAGAAGGGATTTCTCAACGGCAATTGTGAGAGAATTTTTCTCATGTAGCCTCAAGATCACTGACAACTGACAAGATTAATTCATCGTAAAACCATAATTTTTGGGAGGACTGAACATTTTGTCTCTAATTCATAAAGTTCCTTAACATGGACATGGATGAGATTCAAATACAGCAGGTAAGTCCAACTTGACTGTCTATGTTCATGATATTAGGAAATTTGTTTTCTCTAAAGCCCCGTTTCCACCGAAATTACCTGGAACAATTTGTCCCAGGAACTTTTTTTCCCCCAGACCTGTTGATGGTCTAAAGTACCGTAAGGGTTAGTCTGTTGACGTTGGACTGCGCGCAACTTTCCGATTCCTGCTGGATTTCGTCCTCCGCACAGTCGTATTTTTTAAACTACATTGTTGATTTGAATAGCAAACAACTCTTACTGCACTCACCGCAATGACTTTTAAAAATGGTGGTTGAAATAAAATGCTGTGTGATCTCAAAATGCTGTGTGAACTTGTTCAGCACCCAAGTCCCACCCCTGAAAGTTCCTGAACTTTGAAAAAGTACTACCTCGCGAGCAGGGCCATTTTGAGGGGGAAATATTTACCCAGAACTTAATTTATACCCTGATCCCTGTGGTCGAAACACACCAAGTACCACCGCTTAATATAACATTGCTCTTCAAACCTTTAGAAGGGATTCCTCAACGTCTCTCTGCAAAATCAAGTTTCTGTTTATTTCATACAATTTCCCAATGTGAACATAGTCAAGATTCAAACAAAGAAGGAAAAGCCAACCAAACTAGACTGTCTGTATTCATTATGTTATGAAATGTGGTTTCTTTAAAGCAACAATGCTCTTTCAACCTTCAGAAACCCTTCAGAAGCGATTCTTCAATGGCCCTCAAGAGATGACAATTTCCATGGAGTTGGAATTAATCAGACAAGCATTATTAATTAAATGACGTGCGTTTTTTAATTCATAGTTATCTAACATGTTCGAGATCTGAACATTGTAGCAAAGACTGGCTGTACTTGTGATGTTCTCAAAGCTGTTCTTTCCCTTCCAGCAACACTCCAACCATGTGAAAGCATTCAGAAGGGATTTCCCAATGGCACACGCCCCTCGAGAGATTACATTTCCCATGGAGCCTCCGGTGCTAAATCAAGTTCACCAGAAGCTGAGAAGTTGAGAGAACAATCGCTGTGAAGACAATAATTTCGGTCTTTACACTTCTCAATGTGACCGTTTTGCTGTATGCCTTTCAAAAGCAAGAGAATTTATAGAGCTTGAGTGAGCCAGTTCAAGTTTTTAGGTTTATTTGATAGCATCTGATGGGTTGACATAAAGCGAACAAGTGCATGAATGAACTTTAACTAGAACTCCATCAATCCTTGAGTCATCCAGTCCACTCCAGTATGACTCAGAATCAATGGGAAAACCATTATTATTGGGTCGCCTTGACATTTATATCACCAATTCGTACTTTTCTGACATGGGCACATGGACATATTTGGACTTTGACAGAATGATAATAGCCCGAACTTCTAGAGAAAACTTTCAATGGTAAAACACGGGGTTTGTACACGTGAGCTCTTTCTTTCTGACTGTGTCCATGGGAAGTCCTTGTGATGGAGTAGGTTTGAGATGTGTTTATTTGTGAACTTCTTAACCTTTGCTCTTTTAAAACAACACTCTCACCACCGCGGGTGGCTCTCTCACTTTCCGGTCAAAGGGGGGGTCCTGCTGGGATGGTGTTGATGCCGGAGTGCTTTCGTAAGGGCAAGGCAAGCTAGGTCATACCCTTGGTCCTTGAAACTGCGGAGCCTGTGGGGAAACTCTTGCTAATGGCTTCAACTTGTGTGACAGAAGGGAAGATGACCCTTAAAACTGGACCAAAAGGACCAAAAAGCAACTGTAAAAGATGTGACAGCTGATCTCGGAACTGCAGACTAAGGGTGTCGTCACGCAATCCGTGAGTTCATAAATGGTGGAACCATTTTTTTGTAGCGTTTAAGTTTATGTATTGGTAGGATTAAGGAATGTAGAATATATTAATATTAATGAATAAGGCATTAATATGTGCTTTATAAGTACTAATAAACAGCCAATATCCTAGTAATATGCATGCTAACAAACAACTAGTTAATGGTGAGAATTGAACCCTAAAATATAGTGTTACCATTTTAACTCTTAAAACTCATCTTTGATCACCAAAATGACATAATTGAATGTTTTTTCCTGTGATAAAAACTATATTCTGTATCCTGCATTCATGCCTTAAAATAGCTTGAATGTACTTGCTTCATTGAGTATACGTGGACCCATAAATATGCAAATGAGCCCATCTCCACTCACTCACACAAGCTCGTCTACAAGTCGATTGATCAGATGGTAATGTGTTTTATGTATCTCTCTTTACAACTACGGATGATAATTAATATGATTAGCTTTTGGCTTGCCTAAGTTATGAAACCGCAAATAATATTTTGCTAATGCTACACAAACCATGTTCCCGTTCGTCACCTCAGAGTCAGACAGCTGCCTTCTAAAAATCAGCATCCTTAGAAACGCTTTGAACATCATAAAACGTCAGTGGAGAAAGGCATATAGTTCATCTTAACATCGTAATATACATCATATACATAACTCACCCGCTATATTGCTAAATATAGACCATTTTCATATCAACAGAAAAGTATATTGGGAAAACCTGGCTTCCCCTGCTTCAGAGAATAGTTAATGATATGCTAAAGCCCGTACACACATTGACGTGTTTGGTTACAGTGAAGAAACACGGCAATTTCAAACCACTGCAGTTTTAAGGAGAAAATACTTAGCTGTTGAAATGAATTTGCACATGGTTTGTCTTAAAGCATATTGAAAACACCACATAGACATATACAGCATCCAAATGTGCTGTATAGCGCTCAAGAAACATTTCTTATTATTATCAACAGGCGTTGCTTAATATTTTTGTGTAGGGAAAGATGTCCCTTAACAATGATCAAGGACCAAAAAGCGACTTGAGAAGACATAACAACTGATCTCAGAGCTGCAGAATAAGGAAGTCAATGGTGGTATGCATTGTAATTCATCAGCATCATTATTCAAGACCATAACAAAATATCCAGGAGAGGAAGATGGAGGCGCAGGGAGCATAATGGCACGATGAATTAAGATCCGTTTGTGTGTACACGTGTGAAATATTAGACGGTAGGCTGTTAATCTCATGATTTTCTCACATCTTTTATGCGTGGTATGCTCTAACAGTCTCTCACCTACCGTCAACAAATGAATTCTAATAATCCTTTGACGGCTCAGGATCTCAGTGAGGGTTCTTGTTGGAACGGGGAGAGGTATTAGTGTGAGATGAACAAGATAATAGGGGTGGAGGGAGCGAGGGAAGGGAACTGTGTGAAAGAGAGCGCCGGGCGCTAACGCTTTCCCGTGTTATTTGCCCTCTGATAAGCCTCTCGGTGCGCAGCAGCCAAGACTTTTATTCTCTCCTTTCCGTTCTCTTTTGCCTTTCTTCTCCTGTTCCCATCTCTTTCTATTACTCCCTTGCTATCTCTATCTCTCTTTCAAGTAGTAAAGCAGCACTTTTCTGAGAATGTTCAATCAGAAAGAGGTGAGAAAGCAGGTGACTGTTGGAAGACAGGTTTTGGGTTTAGTACATGGAGTGAGTCTATTAAAGTGCGTGATTGCAATCATCTGCAAGAATAGCCTTCTTGCGTCTCAGTCTGAAATGTTTCCCTCTTTGTTCCTGTGTTGAAAACCTGATATCAGTGTGCGTGCTCTTGAATGGGCGTATTTTCACAGATAGAACATGGATTGTTTATTTTTTGGGGTTATTTGAAAAGAACGAAAGAGGAAATAGCTCTGGTAGCATTAGAATATTAGCATTGCTAGTGCAAGCTGTAACCAAAATGACAGTGCAAGCTGTCATTATATATAAAATGCTATTCAAAAGTTTTGGGGCCAGTAAGATTTTTTTGTTTTGTTTTGTTTTTGAAAGAAGTCTAACATGCTCACTAAAATATTGTGAAATAGTATTACACTTTAAAGTAACTTTTTTTCTATGAATATATTTTAAAATGTAATTTAGTCCTGTAATTTTCAGCATCATTACTCCAGTCTTCATTGTCACATGATCCTTCAGAAATCATTCTAATATTCTTTCTATTCTTTCTATCTTTTTAATATTTCTCTTATTATTATAAATTCTGAAAACAGTTGTGCTGCTTAATATTTTTGTGGATTGTCAATAACATTCAAGATGACTGGAAAATGAGTGAATGCAAGGAGAACGATGACTGCAGAAGTGGAGGAAATTAGTGAAAAGTCTATTAAGAATTGCCTTTTGCCCCGCCTGTTTTTGATTTATTTTGATTTATTTTTTGCATTGACAAAATGGTACTCAAACCAGTCAAGTAATGTTTACTTGGGTTTTCTGAGTAACGAAGGCATAGCATGCAAATAGTTCAGATTACTAAATTGTTTTAAGTAAGTTAAGTATTAATTAATATTAATATTAAGTAAAATTAACTAAAAAGTCTTAGTAAGAACAACTGTTAGATTTTACAGTGTAACAGGTCGTTCCCTTCACTAAAAACAAATAAATGAACACTTAATTTCAACATTTATTCTCCTTCTCCAGTCCTATGCAAAGTATGCTGGGAACTAGAAATCTGCTGCCTAATTTCCAAAGTTATCAAGACAATTTCATTAAGTTGCTACAACCTGATTTAAAAAAAAACGCAGAAATTTGAGTTTAAATTACTGACGAGATTAAGTTGATGTAATGATTAACATTATTATGTCAACAGAACTTTACAAAATAATGTTTGCAACTTAAAAGGTTTAATTAAAACAATAAATTAAAATGTTTAACTTGCAACCATGCATTTATTTAAGTTGTGGTAACAGGTCCCCTGAATGGGGGATGACTCCATTTCCAGTGATGTCACTTAGGCTATTGAATAATGTTAACCAATAGTCAAATAGCTACTTAAACATTATTTTTGCATACTCACATTCAATCTGACTCTAATCTGGTATATAATGCCCACTTTTTGCCATCCAATTAATTACCAGTAGATTTAATTATTTCCTGCCTGACTTATTTTTCTTGAGGAATATAGTGTTTTACTCATTATTGTCCATTTACGCAAGTAACTTTAGTTGAAAACAGAAATTCACTTTAACATAAAATAAAATAATATTACAGGTAGTCATACTATTGATACAATTGTTTGATACAGCAGTACATAATATAATGATATAATGATAAAAATGATTCTGTGGTGAAGTAAATACTCCCGAAAAAACAAATGTAATTTCTACATAAGAAAGTTAGTTCAGGCAAGAATTAAAAAAAACTAAGTAAACTCTATATTAGTACTCAATTCAAGCTTATAGAAATTCATGCATAAATATCAACGTTATACGTAAAACTACTTAACTTTTCAGGGGCTTGAATAATTAATAAGGTTGATTGTTCGCTGTTTTTCAGTTGCATTTACAGTAGGGTTTGCAAAGGAGCTGTACAATTCCGGAAAATTCCCTAAAAAATCCTGGAAATTTCTGGAAACTTTGCAACCCTAATTTACACTGTTGTATCATTGCTTTTGTTGTTATGTTTAGTAACTTGCCATTTTGTGACAGTTGGAGTTCATTTTCTACTCAAGATGGCACATTCATACTCAAAAACGATCCATCAAATGTTACCACCAAGTACTGAGGTCACTGTGTTCAGATGCCGTGTTACTTCTATTATGTAGATATGGTACACAATATCTATTGTATTATTTACTAAGATGTTTCTAAAGTAGACCATACACACTTTAAAAGTGTGGTTTAATTCGGTGTTATATTGTTTGAGTAAAAAGTATTGCAAAAGAAACTTCAACTAAGTAGAAATTACTCAAACTTTTACTGGGCAAGTTAAAAATTACTTATTTTCTTTGTTAATTTTACTTAACTTAGTTTAGAGAATTTACTTAATTTCATATGTGAAATTTACTTAAAAATCTGCATGCAAAAACTTGCAAAAGAAAAATTAAGTACATTTTACTTAGTGTATTTTCAGAGTAGTTGTGGCTGCTAATATGGTTGCATTTTATTTTATGGTACATGCACTTACCTGTGTACTTACCTGGGTTAAGGTTAGGTTTAGGGGTAGGCTCAGTTTAAGTACCTAGGTATTACCCAATTATTTTAATAATTGTAGTATGTATGGGGAAAAGGACTGTATAATAAACCGCTAATATAGATGTAATTTCCTAGCAGTCGTTCTAGTACTGGTTGTCATGGTTAAGCATCAGGCTGTAATTGTTGTTTCACTGAATTTTACATCCATTAATGGCTGGTCAAGGGACGTTTGTCCTCCTGCCCCTGAAGACTTCATCAGTGAGGCTTTGATGATGCTGATGATGCATTAGCCAAATCTCATACAAGGATTTCAGCCCCTCCAGGCAGCTCCAGCTAATCCATATGAATTTCCATCTGTTCATATTTTAGATCGAGCCTGATTTGGTGTTTTTCCTGCAGGTGAGAGAGGCGAATGGAAGCGGAGAAAACAGCCCAGATTAAGTTAAGGTAATGGCACTCATGCACTGCTTTTTGTGTGCACAGTATCTGCAATTTTTCCAGGATGCCATACAGGGCAAGTTAATTTTTCATTGCACCAGGAATGGGAATAAGATAGAGAGAGTGGAATAAAAGAGAGAAATGCTTTTTTTCCCCCTTTAGATGCTCATTTTACCATCTGATTGGTTTCAGCCAATCAGCTCAAGTCGATGTAGCACGGTAATGAGGTGTGCTGAGCGAATGAGCTGTGGTGGCGTGAGATGCTTATGCCCATGCTGAACGAGAACTGATAACCCACCTCTCCCTCCTCGCTTTCCTCCTCCCAGCAACCCATTCTGCACGTGTGTATGTAGGGCCTATTTTTGTTCAGCTGCTCAATATTCCTTTCTCATAAAGAGCTGAATGGATAGCTGAAGACCGAATGGTGCAAAATCAACAGTGTGGAGATCGCAGCAGGGCTACTTAACTTTGGAAAGGTCAGGGGCCACAAAGCAGGATGTTTTTTAGAATTTTTTAAACGTTTTTGTATTGAAAATTCGACTAAAATAATTTCTTTGTTGCATAGTATTTCCTATTTTTTGACAATACAAATGAAAGGTACTTTTTATTTATTTAGTATTTTACACACATCAAATTCTACAGTATGCACAATTATGTTCTAGTACGGCACATTCAATTCTATATAAATGGACATTAATGTCAAAATCATTAATATAGAATTGAATGTTATTGTTACTCTCATGTAATTCAGAATGAAATAATGAACATTGAATTCTGTATTAATGTGCATTAAGTTCTATAATAGTTCACACTACATTAATGCACATTAAATTCAGATTCAATTTAATGCACTTTAAATTCTATTGCATTAATATAGATAATATTTAATTGCATTTAATGTGTATTTCAGTGGACATTCATTAATGTTCATGAAAATGAACTTGCAATTTGAATTTGCATTAATATAAAATTTAATGTTCATTAATGTCCAATAATATAAAATTGTGTGTGCACTACTGTGGAATTAAATGTACATTAATGTGTGTTAAAGGGGTCATAACCTGCATTATTTTATTGTTTTATAATGTTTCCTGGGGTGCACTTATAATGTTAGTATGATTTTTACATCAAAAATGTTCATAATTTAGGAATAAAAGGCATTTTTCCTACCCTGATTTTAGCCCTCTGATTTGAACGCTCTGTTTGAAGGGGTGTGTCTACTGTGAGACTTCAGTGTAAACGCCCATTGCTGTGATTGGCTAACATCTTTGCATATGAAATAGCTATGTATTACACGTGGAACTCTCTTAAAAACTTTTAGCACATTTTTACAGCTTTTACAGCTCCTAAGGTTAACCAATCATGAAAAGTGTTGATTTTAGAATTATATTTAGATTGTGGCATGAATGGTTGCAGTGATGAGCATTTTAGCCGATCACAGACATGTTGGGTGTGATCTCGTCATTGTAAATACACAATGTAAATAATTTGTTGATTATGTTTTTCAAGTCCAGAACTCTGTCACTGATAAACTCGTGCTGTTTGATTTACAGCTCCAGCGATTGCAAAGGGAGTTTTGTTCGCTTTCTATATATAATTTAATAACAGTTTAAATAACTAATCCTACTAAGAGACACAAGTTGACCATTTAGTCACACAGGTTTGATTTACTGACATATAGACAAAGAACATCTGACTGTACATGAATCATTACATATCAGAAATCACTGGTCACAGATCAGGGATTAGAATTAACACAGTTACTTACATGTCAAGTCCATATCGTAAAAGTCTGTTTGCAAAGCCTGCGCTAAGATTGCGACTGATTTACCAAAGAATCCACAGTGAAATGTACCGCATACAAATTAATGATGCTCAACTGAGACATTCACATTGTTGACAATAAACACATTCATAGCATTAGGATCCTTGGAAGGTAATGTTATTTTTAGTCGATCCTGTATCGCTCTTCTCTCCTTGTCATCTCACTAACACGGCAGTAGGCGGGGCCAAAGTTGCAATGATGAAGTAGGCGTTGATTTTCTTCTGCTGAGGCAGTCTTTCAAATAGGCATTCCATAACAAGTCGTGATCTGGTCTTGGTTACAATAAAAGCTGTTTTTGGACTAACAATAAAGTTTTCAGTTCTGACACTTACAGGATATTTTTATAGTATGACCTCTTATGTCAAAAGCTCAAGGAAAATTAGATTTTTCAGTTCATGACCCCTTTAATATAGAATTCAATGTGCATACATTCTATATTAATACACTTCAATTTTATATTAATGCAGCAAGTTGTGATGTTCCTTGGCAGCTAACAACAACCAACTGTTACAGTGTGGATAAACTCTGAAGTGTATGTTATCGTTTACTGCTTAGTGTATATTTTTTATATTGGTACAGCATGCAGAGTCTCTACCAGTCTACACATTTCTACCGATATCTAGTATACACAGTCATACTGTACCTTTCAGTCTTGCTTCTTATTAACTTAGATGACATGTATTACAGTTGTGATTGTCACGAAACAGCGTTGAATAGTGGTGGATTAGAGGCTTCGTTTTTGTATGTACCACAAGTGAGAGATTATTGATTATGCAGGTCACTGGTAATTGATTGATCAGACAGGAAATGAATCCAAACAAGCTGTTGAAATGCATTGTTGGGGTTTAAAGGATTGATGCCAGTTTTGACCAGGGCACTGGAGTCCGTCTGTAGCTCAATCTCTGTTGAATTTTTCACACACAGCCCCCAAAAAACATCTTGAAATCTCAAGTTAAGTGGAAGAGGCTGTGGATGGGCGCTTTGATGTGGCGGATAACTAGTTAGAGTCTGCCAGCCCTTCTGCCTCAGTGAGCCATCTATTTCCTTTTAACTGAGAAGCTAGTTCCAAAAGCTCTCCAAGAAACCAGAGATCTGCAGGCTGAGAGGTTGTTTGCCCCTCGAAATATGTGTGTTGGTCTGGAGGAAGTTGACTTGGGACTCCACACAGATGGCATTGACCACAGGGACCGGATAAAAGACCCAGATTAGGAATGGCTGCAGAGACCCTGCTGGGGTGCTGGTAGAGCTTTCCATCTCTCTCTTGCTGTCTGTTTTTCTGTCTTGTTTGTAGGTTGGTGCGTGTAGAGTTTCCCACTCCCTCTCTCAAGCCCATTTACTGCCATTTTACAGCTCATTTGGGTCCAAGTGAGCAGCATGCCAGCACCTTCTCCCAGCTCTCGGTGACCTACTTTCGGCTCAGGCGGGCCAATGGAATCAGACTCTCAAAAGAAGGGCAGATACATCTGACCATGTCTGTTTTTTAAGGTTACATGCTTGTGCCAAACTGCATCAAGATGTATGGGCTATCTCTTGTTCACATATGTAATCTCATTGGCTCATTGGTATTGGTCACAGTGTGACAGGAAAGTATTAAATAGTCACTCTTTTTTCGCACTGAAACACAACAAATTCACACCAAGTCCAATGGCAGTTTTCTGGAATAAGTTCAGATCCCTGAAAGAATTGTTCAGTATCCAGACAATTAAAAAATCAGCCCTAGTTTCTGAATGGTATTGCAATATAATATTGTGGATTACAGTATCGTAATATTTTAGTGTGAAGAAATATGATGCATTGATTTGTTTTAAAAATGTTTTCAGGCCAAAAATTCAGACTGGAAGAGATTCGGTTGGAACAGGCCTTTATAGAGACGTTCCTGGAAGGAATACTCATACCCCAGGTTAAACATGCACGCTTGTTTGGGTTTAAAAACTTTAGTTCTCGAACTTCAGCCACTTTTGTATCCCAGGAGTTTATTTTTGTTACAAGCAGATTTAACCTTTTTCCTATTAAAACTTAAAGGGTTAGTTTACCCAAAAATGAAAATTCTGTCATTTATTACTCACCCACATGTCGTTCTAAACCCGTAAGACCTTCGTTCATCTTCAGAACACAAATTAAGATATTTGTGATGAAATCCGAGAGCTCTCTGACCCCTCCATCAATTTTAATTAACACTTTTAAGGCCCAGAAAGGTAGTAAAGACATCGTTAAAATCGTCCATGTGACTCTAGTGGTTCAACCTTGATTTTATGAAGCGATGAGAATATTTTTTATGCGCAAAAAAACTACGACTTTGTTCAACAATTTCTTCTAGCCTGTGTCAGACTCTTACACTGTTGACGTAACGTACAGCTGCACTGTTTTATCATTTGTATTCCGAAGATAAACGAAGGTCTTATGGGTTTGGAACGACATAATTTAAACAGAATTTTCATTTTTGAGTGAACTTTTTGTGTTACTTTATTTATTGTATTGTCTAGACTTAAATATGAAAATCCAAAATAAAATATAAATAACTACATTTTATATATAAAAAAAATTATGTTACCGTGCCATACTTTGCCTTTAACTTGGTGGAATTATCTCCCACAACAATGTAAGATACAGGAAATGATGTCACTTTCCTTCACTGATAATATCTGAAACACTGAAAGGTATGTGTGCTCTTTAATATAAAAAGTTATTTTGTAAAACATCAAAATTGTTACAACAATATCAAAAGGAAAATATAATTGATCACTGATCACACAGTGGGTTGTTTAAAAGTCTTTTAATCATGATTTCAGTAGTGCTCTTAGCATTTATGATAGCAAGTGTTTTTGGCTAAAAGGTTTAAAATTGTCAATCCTGTTACCGTCAAACTCTGTTATCAAGGAAGAGTAACAATGTCAGTATGTAACAGAATTGACAGTAACAGAGTTGACAAACAATACTAAAAAGCACTAAATTATTCAAATGTAATATGTTTTCAATAAGATACTGGAAATAATTTTTTTAATAATAGTTTTTTTCCTTAACTTTTTGAAATGCAAAATGTATCTCCAATTATAGAATCACTCATATATATATAGATGAAATCTGCAATGTTATGTGTGAAGACGACAAAGAAAAAATCGAGGTGAATATCACTGAACAGCATATTTTTATTTCTACCTTTTCCAGTCAAGCTGTAAGTCAGAGTATGCAAAAAGTTTGAAAATATTGTGTTTATTAGCTATAGCAGGACAAAGCAGTCGACCGTTTTATTCCCAATGCCATTTCCTCCAAAGAATGTTATCAAACACAATTACATAATTTGAGATCCTTTGACAAATTGCTTGCGATGCCCCTCATTTGTAATAGCTTGGATAAAAGCATCAGATAAATGAATAAATGTAAATGAGACTGTTCTTCCAAAAAAATGCGACCAACAAAATATCTCTCCAATCTCATTCCTAATCTATTCTTCTAGTTTTCTCTCCATCCCTTTCTCTCTCTTTCCCTCCTGCTCCCATCGTCCACTTGTTTTATAGATCTGTTTCTGTGTGTCCACTGCCTGAGATCTTTCATCGAAGCAGGGCTGATATTACCGTTGTCTCTTTCCAGCTTTTCTTGCCTCCCTCCCGTTCCCTGAGCATTGGCACACTGGCACACTCCTCACAGGCTGATTTAAGAGGGAGCATTACAGTGCAGGAGATGAAATTATTTCATTCCTCTCCTCTACTGCTCTCTTCCCGCTCTTGATGGGGTCCCCTGCTGCTTCAGAGGCACGTGGGGAGAGACGTGTCCTGCGTAAGAAGCAGCTCGCTTCTAACATGCGTTTGACCCTTCATTCCTGCGGCTGCTTTCAGCATCAAATGATTAGTGATCTGGGGCCCTAGAGGAGTGGAACTGAGCTCGGTATATGCTCAATTTTCTGCCATCAGTGAACAGTTAATGTTAGCCTGAATAGTAACACACACAATGAGACTAAGCAACCTTATATTCTCAGGGTGGATATTTTAACAGGCGACTTCATGCAGCAACTGAATTGCATTATCAAAACTGGCCCCAAGAGTTTGTCAGAACTGATAATAGACTTTTTTGTTTTCTGTATTGGTAAAACAAAGGTGACATTGGCTTATTATGTTCCTAATTGAATGGGAAAGACAATGTTATGCACAAACCATGTGTGAACATTTTCACAGAGAATGTATGTTTGCATTCTACATTACTATTCTAAATTTAGAATCAACTCAATTAAGCTCCTGCTGGCATATAGAAACATGTAATACGTTAAGCTAAAATGTTTTATATGATTTTTGTTTTATATGATAAACAGGGTTATTATAGTTAACTGAAACTAAAACCATTTAAAACATTATGTTAGTTGAAATGTATTGAACTGGAATGAACTGGAATAAAATATTTATTTTCTCAATTTAATTTAGTTTAAAACTATATAAACAGATGTTTAATTTTTTTTTTTTACTAAAACATTAATTAAAATTTGGAAAAAAAAAAGTTGGAAAATTATTGTACACAAAATTGTTCATTATGTTCAATAACCTAATTTTTTTTTTATAATAAACAATACTAAAATTCGACATCAGTAGCCTATAGGCAGGCCTACTTATTTAGTGTAGACTCAATCTGACCGGATCATTTGAATCAGGGAGTTGTTAATTCTAGAACAGCTGTAGTCGATTCAGACTAATTGAATCGGCGTTTGAAAAATTGGCTCAAAGGAATGATTCGTTCATAAATCGGACATCACTCTATTGTGTTTCTTATCAGGGCCCGTATTTATCAAGCTTCTCAAAGTGCTATTTTAGTCTTAAGTGCTGAGAAATTTACTCCTACTTTCAAACTTAAGTGTAAAAGCAAGGTATCAAATTTCTTAAAGCTAAGAATCACTCTTACTCTTCCAGTTATTTAAGACAGCTCAAGAGGTCTCTCAAGTGGTTAGGAGTTGCCAGTAGGGGCTTGTGATGGCACTAAGGAGACAGAGACATGCGCAAATCTTTCAGGAGAGGAAGAACGTTTTTGAAATATTTGACGACGAACAGCTAATAAAACGGTATCGTTTGGACAGAGCAAGCATCATCTTTGTCGGCGCTTCTTCCTCCCGCCAGTTCGGTTTTCTTTTGAAATCCATGGTGGCTTATTATATTATAAAATCTAGGCTATATATATGCAGGTCAGTGTACAGCACACAGGTTTAAAATTTGTAATTAAGACATGGTGGGAAACTTGTTTATCTTTCATTTTAAATGTGTATATCATAATGTATGAAAATTCTTTATTGTCAAATGTGTGTTTGGAATTTCCTTAGGAATTTCACCATTCAATGTGAATTTATCCGAGAATATTCTTAAATAAGGAAATCTATTCAGTGATTGTGATCGTCATCCAAAATCCGTTTGTGGCACAGCAAAGTGCTGTGAATCATCTCTAAAACTGACACTTAAGATTTAGTCCTACACTTCACAAATTACGACTGAGATGCTTGATAACTAACTTTTAAGCGCAGCTTTGAGCCAAGAATTTTTTTACTCTTAAGTCAATTCTTAGCAGTGTTCTTGTGAGTAATTCTCAAAGGCTTGATAAATACGGGCCCTGTTCTCGTTTTTTTTCTTCGAGAAACAATTTTTTTTATGAAATGTTATTTCATTCATCAATATTAAAAAGAGGGTCTGGACAAATTTGTATGCATATTCCTGTTTTGAATCCTACGAAAATTTTGAGTTTTCTTCACACGTTAGTATGCGATTCTTTCTAATTCGTTCTGGCTTACTTGAAAAAACGCTTAACATGGCTTAAAGGTGCACTATGTAACTTTTCAGTCCGCTAGCGGTCGCTAATTCAAAACAAAGGCATAGTTTGATGACGCCAAGTTTGAGCGCAGAATCTTGGGACATGTGGTCTTCACCTAACAGCCGGTGAAAAAGAATCGGGATAGGACTCGGGCAGAAATCATGTTCATGGATGCGATTATTAACGTCACTGTAGTATGAAGCAGAGCAGGACCGAGTGTTGAGGGAGCTGAGCAAGGCCGCTGGAGTGATTGTTAATAAGATGAACGCAACACACGCCTCGCGAGCGGCGGGACTTTTATTATGCCACAGTCGCCGGCACCATTTCCGCTTTTCCGGTCATGAGTATGAGGTAACGCAGCTCTGTTTATCATATTAGATACATTTGAGTATGTTGAAAATGATGTTCTGACGTTACTCTGTGCGCTAGCTCGGCGGCTGCTATGACACTTGTTGCACACTGCAGTAAGAGTAAAGCGTTTCTGCTAAATAAAACCGGAAACCGAGGGTAACGCAGATATGAAGCCATTGACAGGCGACTCCCTCACACGTCCCGGTTCCTTGGTTAAAAAAAGCAATTTTCTCATGATTTACAAATAGTTGGAAACATTTGGGATATTGTAAGTACTCAACTGAACAAAATGGATATTTTACTGAAAAAAATTTACATAGTGCACCTTTAATGTAACGTTACTAAAATAGCAACAAGTGAAAACCAATTTTCTCTCACATTTCTTGTCATAAATTCTCTAGCCTAACTATGACGACAGCATCCAGAATATTTACGTTACCCGTTTTTCATATTAAAGGGATAGTTCACCCAAAAATGAAAATTCTGTCATCATTGTGCCAAACCTGTATGAATTTCTTTGTTCTGCTGAACACAAAGGAAGATATTTGGAAGAATGTTTGTAACAAGCAGATCTCGGCAGCCATTGACTACCATAATAAGGTAAAAATACTATGGTAGTCAATGGCTGCTGAGATCTGCTTGGTTACAAACATTCTTCCAAATGTCTTATTTTGTGTTCAGCAGAACAAAGAAATTCAACTTGAGGGTGAGTAAATGATGACAGAATTTTCATTTTTGGGGTCCCTCAGTTCTTGGGTTTAGCACTCGTATTTGAAATCTAGAGAATAGTAGAGTAGGTCCATTACATAATATATTAAAGGGAACGAGCAGTGGGACAGAAATTTTATTTCTGAAAGCAATGTCTAGTACCACTGTTCCATGTCTTTCAATCTATCAACCTCTCATTTCTCATTAAATCCTACTTGTAAATGTTTGAGTAGTGTGAAGGGGCTCTCTGCTGGGCTATAGAGCTTGTTCTCTCACTGTCCTGCTCGGATCACAAAAGTCCCTCTGAGAAACTCCCACCGCCATTTGTGTCTCCCTTTCTCAATATACCCTCTGCTCTCTCTCAATATCTCTCTCTTACACACACAAATGGATGTTCCTCATGGCTGACTCCATCATTATTCTGTGGAAGGTTTGTATTAAAGATGCATCTCCACGTTTGCGACTCAAATCTGACCCCAGCAATAGCTGCTGAATTATGGAGACCACCAATGAATGTGTTTGCCTTTGATCTGAATCAGACTGTCTCACTCACACACATTTTCTCTGTGCTTTTCTGTTAGGTAGGACTGAAGTCGCTCTTCAAAGTACAGTGATAAAACAACGACATAATTGTATGATATTATGATAATTTTACATCCCATCACTGCACTTTCCCCACCACTTTGTAGTGATTTAAAGTGATTCCCGTGATCATCACACTCTTGCCTTCTCATTTTACACCCTTTTGAGTGACAGAGGTCGAGATGTGTCTTTACACATCATCTGTGTATAGTTAATGGTCTCAGAAGGAAATGCGAGTTTCAAAATGGATGTCATTTGTCACGTATTAATAATGTAGTGTGATAGGTTGACTTGAGTAACCTTTTAAGTAATCTTTCTGCCTGATTTCCACTCTTTTTCTCTGACGAACTTACCGCCCAGTCTAAAATGACACATCACGCTAAGCAATAATGACCCGTATTTTGGCTTTTTGGCAGTTTAGGGAAATTGCTCCTATCCTGTTCGATTCCCAGCTGCGTGATTGCTGCAGGGTCAGATGCAGTGTGCATGTATGTGTGTGAATTTCAAAAAGAAAATGACAAATGAGATATCTTGTAAGATGTTCCAGACAGTAATGAGATAAAATGGAGAAAAACGCCATAATTGTACATGTCTCACACTGCTCAGATTTGCAGGTTTAAAGGCTGGTTCACACAAAGGATAGAAACTTAACGAAAACAATATACTTTTTAACTATAACGATTACGACAGAAATTATATCGTTGGAATCACTTTCACAATGATTTTCAATGATTGATACAAACAGCCAATTAGAATCAATCCTGCTTTAAAGAGATTGAACATTTAAAGCCAAAGAGACGACAAAACTGCAGCGCATGCTTATAATAAACAGAACAATATTTTGCGTTGGTATACTTGGTACAAATATAGTTATCGTTATAGTTATCGGGCCTAAAGGCTGCAATTAAAATGTCAAATATTTTAACATTTATTCTGACAACGGCTGCCAAAAAAGTTTAAAACTTATTTACAGTTATATGATTTTTACATACAACAATCTTGAACAGCCATGAATAACCTAATATATATATATATATATATATATTGTCATGACCTGGTCATGATGGAGTGTGAGGGTGAAGTTAGGATAGAATATGCCAACGGTACGTTTACAGAAATAAAAACAATTTAATTCAGGTGGATAACAGTCGCTTCAATTCCATCAGCGCATCCAACATGGGCTGTTCAAATCGTACATAGTGCGCAGCAGTGATCACGTTACGAGAAGACTGACTGGACCGTGGCGGAGGATTCGTTGCGCAACAGAAGCATCAGACAATTGTCTTATATTTTAAAATGTGCCTTCAGCACCACCGCTCCCTATTCACAGAGTACGCATGATCGCAAAATTGAAAGTGAAAGTAAACGGGAGTGCTCATTCAAGCGCGATTTCAATAAGTTACCGCTGTTTGAAAGCGATTTCCTGAGGCATGCGAATATCTCCTAATGTAAAAGCTATCTAGTTGTAACTATCTCTTAGCTCTGTATCATACTTGAAGAAAAATTTGGTCTCTATTTGCACTTTGAATATTGAATATTTTGATTATGGATATAATGGGGGATATAAAGTGGGAAGGAGTTCAGTTAGGAGGTCAAAAGAAGCTCATGTGCAGTTCTAAGGTCTGAAGAGACAATCATACAGGAAAGAAGCCAGTCAGTTGAGTTTTTGGCAAAACCTTTACAGTGCTTTTTGTCTTTTACCGCATATGATAATTCATACTCGGAAAGTAGGACTGAAATGACATTCATTACAAGATGATGACTTAAAACATTTGAAAAATGCTCCTGCAAACAATTTTTCTAGTCATGTATTTCATCGAGGATTACTTAAAAATACTATGTAAACATCTCGTCTCGTCTTGTTCTCGTGAACCCAATCTCGTGTCTCGTCTCGTCTCGTCTCGTGAGAGAAGTGTTTCATCACACCCCTATTAATTTATGTAAGTAAGGATAGCAAAATAAAATAAACTTTGACATATTATACCCAAAAATTCTTCATACAGTGGACTACCAGTCAAATGTATACAAATTTGGGAGCAAAATTATTCTTTGACCTGACCATGTTTTGCTTAAGTGTTTTTTCTTTAATTGCTAATGCGACCTTTTACACCACAGACTGAACAAAATTAAGCATTGCTTGGTCATTGGTTGACCTAAATTGGTATTATCTAATTGTGTACTTAAATTTAACAGCTGACAGCTGATTGGTTGATTGTAATCCATTACATACCTTTCTATCAAAGTTATCTGACATTATCAAGATGAATTTGTTCTGACACAGTTTAACTCTGAGTTCTTGTCATATTTTATTACCATTTTCTAAGCTATAGCGAATAAACTGTGATAATGTGAGAAAATGTTGAAGGTGTCTGAATACATTTTGGTTTGACTGTATATATATATATATATATATATATATATATATATATATATATATATATATATATATATATATATATATATATATTAGTTACAATAAACAAGACTACATTTCTGCATTAGTTGGGGAACTTAGTTTTAACACGAGCTTTGAGTTTCTTATTATGATAATTCTTATTTGATATGCATGCAAATGACGTCACCATTTTACACAGAGACGATAACAGTATCAAAATGTTGTTTTCATGCCCCCAAAATGCTGTTGCCGTGTAAATGAACGGCCAAAATGCATAAAAAGTTTTCCTTTTTTTTTTTGAAAACAGTGTGATCTAAATGGCCCCTCAGTCAGATGAGTCAATACTATTCACAAATGAATCATTTAGTGCAATTCATGAAGTGATTCAATAGAATCGAGTTGAAAGGAATCAGCTCAAAAGAATGACTGGTGTCTTAGCTTGGGCTTTGATCTCAGTTCAAAATAATGTTTGTTTTAATGTAGTGAAGATAGTGCTACCTGACTAAAGAAAACAGAGAAAAATGGCTCTTGTCTTTCCTTTTGCCAAAAAGGTAGGAAAACTTCAACACCCATAATGCACTGGGCATGTTGCCTTCCAAGGCCACTTCCACCAGTCAGCTATGGATATGCTTGACCAGAGGCAAATAGAGTGGTGCAGGTGTGATGTCACTTTGTGGGTCAAAACACGGAAGCGAGTTAGCATTTTATCACTTCTGGTTCCAACTTCTGGTTTTGAATGGGTTTTTGATTAAATGGCTGAAATAAGGTCTGTGGTGAACACAAGACACTTTCACGTTCTATTCTATGACATAAAATACATCAATATTACCCCACTCGTGATTTTTTTTAAGCTGTTACGTGTCTTAAAAAGGCGGTTGCTAACAAGTGGCTAAATGGTACCACAGAGGCTGTCGGGGAGTCTTCACGTCGAACTGGTAAACTCAGTCCGTTTTTACAGCCTCGTGCTTATAATTGTGCTCTTATAAACTAGTCTAACTCAAACTTTCTGGGAAAATGTTTTTTTCTTAGATAAAAACTGAAAGAGTTGTCGGAAGCTTAGTGATGGTGAGGTTGAAGTCGAGCGACCGTGATGTAGTCCGTTTATAACCTACCTTTAGCTTTTTACTCTTGGCGACTGCATTTAGGCTTCAAAATTCATTAAAGTTGTGTATCTGTGAAAATTATCTTGAGGGACCAAATGTGTAAATATCATAAACTTTTGTTGATCACAGAGCTTGTTTTTTGCGATAATCCCAAAAGCCTATGGAAGAATCCTATTTGGTTTTTGTAGAGGGAACCAGTGTGATGCTAACTCACGGTTGGCCTACAAAGTGACGTCATACCTGCACCACTCTATTCCGCCTTGCTTTTAGTTTAAACTTTTAGTCATAATGGTGTTCTACAAGAATTCAAAGAGTAAACGTTTAGTGGGAGTGAGTTACTTTCGGTTTCCAATGAAGGATCTAGCGCATTGTAGGCAGTGGCTAATGGCAGCAAAGGCTAGTAAATATGAATAGAACACCGCAACGGAAAATTTGAGAAACCTCAGTGTTTGGATTCAACATTTCAAACTGGATGACCACGAGTAGTGTTAGGCCAAACGAAGGGGAAAATCTGAAAAAAACTGCCGTTCTGTCACGCTTTTTTCTTAAGTTGAAAACGCAAGGCAGAAGCTAGATATTGTACTTTATAAAGTTTTAAATATGGCTAGTTTTCTTACAAAACCCCATCGATTCGCTTCAGAAGGCCTTTATTAACCCCCCGGAGCCATGTGGAGTACGTTTATGATGGATGGATGCACTTTTTTAATCTTCAAACTCAATGGACCCCATCACTGCCATTATAAAGCTTGGAAGCTTCAGGATATTTAATAATATAACGCCAACTGTGTTCATCAGATAGAAGAAAGTCATATACACCTAGGATGGCTTGAGGGTGAGTAAATCATGGGGTAATTTTCATTTTAAAGTGAACTACTCCTTCTGTCTATCCGATTGTCCATGGGCCGCAATACAAAATGCGGAAGTATCTGTAATTTTTTACAGAAGCCCTGGAGCGTTCAAAAGACTTTTGCTGATTAAAAAAACCTGATTTTTCGAAGCAAATTGTCTTTTTTTTCTTGTTTTGAGCATAAATCGCACTGAAATGTGTTAGATTTATGCTTTTTATTTGTAAAACCATGCACGGATGAATCACTGAATAATACCATGAACATGTACTCATGAAGTAACTTTTAAATTTGAAATAATGTTGAATTTAATGCATCTGAAGCGGTTGATAGCAGAAGAAATGAACAGAGATGACAACAGATAGGTGACAGACGGTTTCAGCCACTTCTGTCTCTGCATGTGTATGTGTGTGTCTTCTAATAGGTTGTCATGGGACTACTTGATGACAGTTGCAAGTTGAAGGTGACCACAGCAGCAGATTCATATAGTCATTGCCACCATGGACCTAATTAGAACCTTCCACTGACCTCCAGTGAGAGCAGACAGGAGACACCACACACCTCGACCAACAAGACAGACCAATCCTCAGACACTTCCCCATGTCCACTCTCTCAGATACAAATGAAGTCTGCGGTCGGCTTCTTGTTATGGCAAGTATGTGTGTACATGATTGTGTATGTGTTTTCTCCAAGGTACTGAGATCAAATGGCATTTTCTTGCAGTTGTCAGTGGCTCAGTGTGTGCTGTGAGTTTTCTTTAAATAACAAGAGGAAGTAACCACTCGAGGATAGACTGTCAACCACAGGGGAGGCTCTGGGTGAGAGGTGAACGCATCCAGAGTGTGAATGTTTGTGGCTCAAGTAAACAACACATTGGAAGGATTCTCCCAAGGACACAGACTTAAAATTAGAAATGAACTGTTAATTAAACAACACACCATCAGATGTGCTAATGCTCATATTTGTGAGAAGTATGTACTGTACATTTAATCTTTCTAATCATAGTGTTAAGGGTATACACTACAGTTCAACTACTGGTTTGGGGTCTGTAAAAAGTTTTAATGTCTCTTTTATGTTCACAAAGGCTGCATCTATTTGATCATCTATTTATATTGTGAAATATTATTACAATTTAAAATAACTGTTTTGTATTTTAATATATTTTAAAATGTCATTTATTCCTGTGATGGCAAAGCTGAATTCAGTGTCACATGATCCTTCAGAAATCATTATAATATGCTAATGTGATGCTTAAGAAACAGTTCCTATTATTATCAATGTTGAAAACAGTGGAAACTGTGATACCTTTTTCTTTAGGATTCATTGTTCTTTAGGAACATTCATGTGACACAATTTATAAATGTTTTTGCTGTCATTGTTAATTAATTTCATGTATCCTTACTAAATAAAAAATATTAAAATTGTACTGACCCCAAACTTTTGTATAACAGCTACTGACTTCACTATTTTAAAAAGTAGTGATTAAAATTTAATGAATTAAAATATTCGAAATAATTTAAGTTAAAATAACTAATAATTCATAAATAAATATTTTTTATACTGATTATGGGATAAGGCTTTCAAAATATTTTTTACTCACAAAAATATTTTTTTACTCTCAAGTAATTTCTAGCTTGACATAATTGGGAGGAAAAAATAACAAATGTTTAAGATTTTATTTCCATGACTTTTCCTGGGTCTAGAAGTCACAAAATTCTTGTAAACATTTATTCTTAAAGTCGACATGAAATCAAAATTGACCTTATTTAGCCTACTTTGTTAGTACACAGTCTTGTTGTGAAAAATTCATCCATGCAAGTTAAATTACTTTACTTTCTTTTTTTTCTTTTTTCTTTTTAAACTTACGTCCCCTCTAGAATGGCCTTCTTCTTTCTTCTTTTCTCTGTCAGTTTGACTTGAATAGAACATCGCCTTCGACTGTCAGGCTGCTGCAAGTTTTGACAGTGAGCCTACTTTTCTAGATCCAATCACTTCCCACAGGGGAAAAACAAGCCTGAGTCTGAGTTTCACTCAGAAAATATGTGAAAATAGTGAAAGTCGGTCGCAACTTCCGGTTCACGGTGACTTTAAATAAAAATCTGTTGTTAAGGGAACTAATTGAAATGAAAAATACAATGTCACATTGAATCTCGATTATATATCAGGTTGGGTTTTGAATCCAAGGGCCCTATCATACACAAGGCGCAATGCTGTTTTTTGCTAGTTTCAGCCCGACACAGTTATCATTTTCACGTCCAGGTTGTTTAAATAGCAAATGTACTCGCGCCCATCTGTTCGCCCATGGGCGTGCTGGTCTGAAAACGAGGTGTGTTCAGGCGCATTGTATTTTAAGGCAACTGAAAACGACTGCGCCATTGACCAACAAAAACCTGGTCTAAAGTAAATAGCACAGTATTTTTTGTGTTATTTAAAGGGCGCGTTAGTAATATGCGCCTATATGCGGGTGCACAACATGCATACACTCTGCTATTACATACACGAGGCAGCAGCACACAAACATTTTTAAATATTAAAAATAAAAGGATTCCTCTCTGGAGAAGCGTTCAGTCTTTCCGCTCGCAAATTCTCGCGAATCCGCCATGGTGCAAGCACAACTGGCTTTTAAAGGGAATGGGAGATGAGACTCTGATTGGTTTATTGCACGTTACGCCCAAAACACACCCAAGGTACAACCCTTTTTGACCATGTGCCTGGCACGCAAACCGTTTTTTCCATCGCTAAACCAGCAAAAGTGGATTCGGACACTAAGTGCACCTATGCTCAGATCGTTAAAATAGGGCCCGAAGTGTCCTTGCATGTTAAACCAAAACCGTACCACTAAGCTAACACATCTTATACTTGTGTGAGTAACCAGGACAGCCACTGACACCCACTTAAAGATAATGGTTGTTTTGTGCTTGTTTTTCCTGCCAAAAATTCAAATGCGGTACAAATAGGCACTATTTGATTAATGGATGTTACACAATAATGTCAATAAGTCCCAGTAGAGTTGCAGGAACAGATACAGGAAGATAAAACACACACTGACATAATACCAAACATGTCCTGATTCCTAATTACAGACTCTCTTATTAGATGTATAACACCCAGCCTGCATCAATCATAATGTTTACAGTGATGCTCATCCTTTTTTGCTCGTACAATGATCATTTATTTAGCCGTCCATCTGTGTTTGTTATAGGGGTGATAAGGAGGTGGGGGTGTGTTTTAAATGAAAGCCGAGCAGCTAATGTAATTGAAATGAATCTGAAGTGCAGGTGTATAGATGAGCTCCACACTTTACATTCATCATGACCGCAACTAGGCTTGGTTTATAATAAAGGCAGCAAAGATGGGCTCAGATTTACGGTGTTGTGCACGAGGAATGCAGTCAGACGAGGCCTGCAATGTCATTTTGAAGGTCGTAAACAATGTTGCAACCCTCCGTGCTAATTTTATTGATGGCTTGCTTGTGCAGGAGTGAGAGAGAGTGTTTGCAGTTGTGTTCAGGCTGTGTAGACTAAAATTCTAGTAATTGAATGGTGTGTATGTGTGTGTGTGTGTGTGTAATTGTGAGATTGCAGAGTTGCATGATACCATGAGTGTCTATACATGAATATGAGGTCCAAAAGTCTTTTTTTGAAATTATGGAATGAAATTTGACTGTCTGTAGCAGTTTTAATCTTATCAACAAATATTTACTGAAATTACGCTTTAAACATTTGTAAATACAATTTTATTTCTTCAACAATAGACAAAATGAAAAATGTTACAAGGATTTGTATTATTTAAATTATAACTTTTAAAAATATACATTTGTTTAGTATACATGTAGTATAAATTATATACATGTTTAAATTACTATATAAAATATTTGAATATTGTTTAATTTTGCAATTTTGTAGCATTTCAATTATGTAGACTAAAATTAGATGCCATTTTAAAAAAAGTGACCAAATATAATGAAATTACATAATGAATTATTAATATAATTAAAATTATATTTTGTCAGGAAAAACAATATTTGCAGACAAAAATGTTATAATAATTTTCAGGATTTTTTTTTTTAATAATATACCTCTGTGCAGCAAACTTGAACTTTGAAAGATGCTTTATTTATGTATTTATTGAATGCATAATACTTTCTAAAGATGTAACATTTAATAGATAAGTATTATAATATTATAACAATTATTCATGAGAGCATACAATGCATCATAAGGTGCATTACAGGACATAATTAATATGTTAAAAATACTTCTGCAATGCATTATACATAAAGGCTTTAAGTAAAGTGTTACCAAAACTTTACTTTGTTTTAAAATGTTCAGAATCCTAAAACTGTGTATTTTAAATCTGATTTTGCATCCTAGATTTTCAATCTTTTCGATTTTTTTGGACCCCACTGTATATGTTTACATGTGTATGTGTGTTTACATGAATGCACATCTCCTTGTACCTCTTCAAATGTTTATAGCTGATCAGACATTTCGTAATCTATACGCTGTCGCCCCGGCTCCCTCTCCATCCTGCTCTAAAACTTTTCTTTCATTTAAAGCTTAATCTCACAAAGCTCCACCGAGCACATATTTTTCATTTGATTACCAGGGGCCACCGAGAGAGATGGGCGCCGCAGATAGCACATTGCCACGGTGATAACATCATCTCTATGATGATAGAACCATCTCCACGGCAACCCGATCAAGTATCGGGTTGGTTGGTAGGTGTCGGTAAAAAAGGCTGTAGGTACCATTAAATCATCTGTGGTAAAGCATAACACTAAAACACGTCATCAAATGCTGAATTCTGGCTCAGTGTGCGCTGTTAGATTACACAGCTGATATCAGAGCTGTTTGCATATGCAAATGCTTGCCGCCACAGAGAGATGAAGGGAAAAGGAGTCTTTTATTCCAGTCATGATCCATGAGTCAATTTGCAGGAACATTAGGACATCTACAATCGCTCGCTTTCTTGATATAACATGAAATGACTCTAAGTTCATATTTAGTTATTTCCTAATTTTTTGATTGTTTTGTGAAAATGTTTGAAATTCTATCACAGGAATAAATTACATTTTGACATATTTGGCAATAGAAAACAGCTATTTTAAATTGTAATAATACTTCACAATATTACTGTTTTTACTGTATTTTTTATCAAATGAAGGCAACTTTGGTGAGCATAAGATACTTTTTTGAAAAACATTTTAAAAATGTTACTGACCCCAAGCAGTGGTGAACACTAGAAATGTTATACAATTAAAATAAAATAAAAAATAAAAAACTAATCTTGAGAAATATTCCGTTGAGTAAAAAGTGTGACAACTTGCCCCGGTCATCCCTACTGCTGGAACAACTGTTGTAACATAGTTTGAGATTATAGCATCATTAAAATCATCAAATTTAAAAGTTTATTGTTCTTCTTGTTACCCGAACTGCTAATATTTGGTCTGTTAACTATCAGAATTTGCCTCAAAAAAGGAAGCTAACACAGTTCTTTCCAGTTGTATTATGCTAACACATTAGCCACATGCGCTTGCTAAACACAGAGCCATATATATGTTTCTGGAACATTTTGATTATCGGAACCCTATGAAAGTCATAAGGTACTTTCTATTGGCCCCGAAGGGACTCTGCTATGCCCTTTAGTGGCTGGCTTTTGTGCTAATAACACAGCTTTCCTGAATTAAATTTCTCTCCATCTCTCTAACGAGGTAACCTTTCCAGATGCCCACTAATAATATTACATTTCCTCCTTTTGGGCCTAGAGAGAGGCCACAGGGAGAGCCTAAGCTCCAGGACTCCTTTTGTGAACTTGAAGACCAAGAGTGTGAGAAATGCTTCTGTTTGAGACAGATGCACATAAACACAAATACAGGACTGGTCTGTCTTATATAACTGGTTTTCTAGGTGGTTCATTGGTTGGTTTTAGAGGGGTTTGGGGCACTTGGGTCTTGGGCAAGACCAAGGGTATGAGAAATGCTTCTGTTCGAGACAAGTATAACTATAGGACTGGTCTGTCCTATATAGATGTCTTAAACCAGCAGGGTTTAGGCAGGGAAAGCAGCTGGCCGCCCCAAACTAAACCAGCTAAACACAAATTAGGCCATGCTGGGACACCATCTTAGACCAGCAAACCAGTCTAGGCTGGTTTTAGCTGTTTTTTGTTTTCAGCAGAGGGACTCTTAAATGAGCTAGCTTGATGACCAAGAGTGTGAGAAATTATTCGGTTCAAGACAAGTACAACTATAGGACTGGCCTGTCCTATGATAGGCATCTTAAACCAGGTTTTCTAGGCTTGGGTGTCTTTTAGCTGGTCGGTTGGCTGGTTTTAGAGGCGTGTTGAGCACTTTTCAGTTGGTCAGGCAGGGAAAGCAGCTAGCCGCCCAAGCTAAACCAGCTAAACATCAGTTGGCCATGCTGGGACAGCATCTTGGACCAGCAAACCAGCTTATGCTTGTTTTCTAGTCTTGGCTGGTTTTAACAAGGTTTTGGATACTTTTCAGCTAGTTAGGCTGTGAAACCAGCTGGCCGCCCAACCCATCTAGACACCACTTTGGCTAGGCTGGGACACCATCTTAGACCAGCAAACCAGGCTAGGCTTGTTTTCTAGTCTTAGGTGGTCGGTTGGCTGGTTTTAACAAGGTTTAACAAGATTCAGCTAGTCAGGCTGAGAAACCATCTTGTCACCCAAGCTACACCATCTAAAAACCAGTTAGGCCAGGCTCGGACACCATCTTAGATCAGCAAACCAGCCTAGGCTGGTATTAGCTGGGTTTTTTCAGCAGAGGGACTATTATATGAGATCGCTTGAAGACCAAGAGTGTGAGAAATGCTTCTGTTCAAGACAAACACAACTATGGGGCTGGCCTGTCCTAGGCATTTTAAACTGGTCTGTTGGCTGGTTTTAGATGGGATTTGAGCACTTTTCAGTTGGTCAGGCAGGAAAAGCAGCTGTCCGCCCTAGCGAAACCATCTAAACACCAGTTTGGCCAGACTGGGAGGCCGTCTTAGACCAGCAAACCAACTAAGGGTGTTTTAAACAGGTTTTTTGATCAGGACAAACAATAAGCTGCTAAAAAAATTATAACAAAATCAACTACAACAATGTAAAAAACAAAAGAATAAATCCATATGAATAATGAATGTCCTAGTGCAATCAAAGCTACTATAAAATAAACCTTATTATTATTTTTTTCGCCATTATTTAGTTGCACTCAGACTCATTTTAAGAAGTGTAGTTACAATGTGTCTACACCTGACGCGAACGGCACAATGTGTCGCGACAAAAGACAATGAAACCCAATATAATCAGTGATGATGTCTACACTGGATGCTGCGTGACACGACAAATCCCCTGATGCTCCGTTCTATTTATGACGTGCTCCAAGCACTCACAATACTTCTCATGAAGGACAAATGGATTTGCAAAATGGAATTTGCAATGGACGCTTTGTCGCGTCCAGTGTAGAAAGCTTCTAACTGTTGTGGCGTGGTGCGATGCGTCAATGGTCGCGTCCGATGTAGACACAGTATTATAGAAAGACTTTTTAAATGAGATGCACCGTGTCACATCTGTTTTCATTTGTACCGTTCCGCATTCACAATTGTGACGAGACAGTGTGAAATGGCTAGTGAGATATTTTCTAAAAGGGCTTTCATTTTTAACACTGAGCTTTATTTTCCCGCTCTGCATTGGAGATGATGGTGGGAGAGAAGAGATGTGAGTGAACACATTGAACGGCACCTAAATAATCTACGGCTTAAGTGTAAGAACCCGGGAACGAAGGCTATAGCCACAGAGGAGGCTGATAAGACGTCAGCTCAGTCTCCACGTTATCATGCTACACAAAAGCACGGCTTTTATCCACGCCACTGAATAGGCTTGTATCTGCCTTCTAGGAAAAAGATTAGCAAGGCTGAGAAAATGCACCGCTCGTACGTTTGTATTTGCTTGCGTATTTCTGCGTGGTGTCACTTCAGAAAACAAAAATAAAAATAAAAATCAATAAGTGCAGAGCTTTGAATCTTTTCCTTAAGAGATGTGGCAAGATTACATGTCCCGTTCCAGGTATTTCTAATTTTTTACAAATTACGAGCTTCTCCGTGGGTCATAATTATGTCATGATCCCAGCCCTGTCTCCCACAAAGAGTAATTTCCTCCCATGAAAGGATCTAGTTCAGAAAGCTCCTTCAAAAGTCATCACTCAATGCTCTTTGTCTGGAAATCTGTGCAGGATACAGAGTGTACAAACAGCCCGGGTGATGTGCAGTCGTGCAGGTTCGGAGACAAAGACATAGTGCTGTTCCTCTCTGCCTTCCGCCCCTGTTTTCCCTACAGCACGCGGACATTAATCACAGGGAGGATGTGGCATTGACAGACAGCTGGATATCCCAGCATGCACGCTGGGAGAAAACTTCATTTTTCTCAACCTCCCTCCAACAAATTCCAACCGATATAGCTTGTACCTTAATTCTGAAACACTTCCCATCCAGGGCATGTTCTTTATTCCAGATGCTTTATAATGGCTTTATCAATTGTTACATATGACATTTTTATTTGAAATATTGAAACAGATGTGTATGAAAAAGTGTATCTGGAAAGCATCACATTGAATATTAAGCATCATATTTGTGTACAATATTTAATTGTTGTGAGGTTCACTTTTCACTTTTTAAATGTATTTATGTATTTAATTTTTGAGGTGGCACTAGTGAATGTCTTAGCTTTTCTTAATTTATTTACTTATATTTAATTTTGTTTTAGACAAATGGTGCATGCAAAATTGATCAAAAGGGGTCATAATTTTTTTTATTCTGTTGTCTGAGGTCCAATTATGACGTTTGTGTTGTTTTTACATTCAAAAACATCATAATGAATAAGTAATAGGCTATTTTCTACCCTGGTTTTGAGCCTAGCTCCTGGAACGCTCAGTTTTTATGGGCATGCCACATTGAAGATGATGAATTAAACACCCACTGCTATGATTGGATAACAGTTTTGCATATTATAATGAGTTTCGACTCCCCCGTCAGTACACGTGGGGAATTGTTTTGAAAACTTCCAATGTGGAAAAATGGCAACTGGGGGGGTATTCCAGAAAGCAAGGTTAACTTACCATCATATATACCCTGAACTCTCAGTTGATTAACCCAAACCTTGCTTACTTGAGGTTTGCTGGTTCCAAAAATGCATCCGTGAGTAAGTTCAGCCAACCCAGAGTATGTTCCCGGTTAACACACAAGACATTCTCAACAGAGCGACGAATCGATTATTCACCATGGAAATAGATGCTAAGAAAGAGCGTGCCATTTTACTTCCTCTTCTTCTTTTGTTTACTGGCGTTTTACATAACCTACTTAGTGCACTTCGCCACCTATTTGGAGGTTGTGCAATAATTTTTTCAACCTTCTCGTTTAATAAGTAATCTTTATATTTACTGAGAATAAGGATTATATTGCTTGTTTGATGCTAATTAATTGATTGAGATCCTGTCTGATCCAATATAGAAGGCACAGCATAGCTTTTTAATCTCATTCGGTCTGCAAATCCAGTCTCGACCTGCCTTGTTTACAAAAGAATCCCTGGTGAAATGAAGCGAACAAACGTGCAATGTCCACGTGAGCTGGAACTTCATTACAAATAAAGTTCAACTCATTCCTAATATTGGAATCCGAAGGAAGCTTATGCAGCGGCTGTGTTCTTCCACAACCGCAGGCACTGCACACTATTTTGGAATCTTCAACGGCATGTTTATTGCTTGGTAGCTCGATCTGGTTTAGAGCCTTGTAGGCCTATGTTATTTACCTATTACATGTCATAGCTTTTATTTGACTAACAAGGAAGTTTTCAGCTCTGAAACTTATAGGATATTCTTGTACATGTATATAGTATGAATGTGTGTAGTATGAATGTAATCCGGACATACTACATCTGCTGTTTTGTCATTATCACATGACCTACCAGCGTCAGTTGCGTCGCTTCACCTCCATTCATAAATCCTCTCCTGTGGCCTCATGGGATAGTAAAGTGTCCATCGTATGCACACTTCAGTATCTCGGCGGAAGTAGTGGGTCATCCGGGGCCTACTGTTTTTCGAATACTATGAATTCGGACATACTACTCTATTGAAGGAAAATATTCGAATTCGGACGCAGCGAAAGACTTTTCCCCAACAATAATTTTGCTTTTTATTTATTTGAGGTGGCACCAGTGGTAGTCCTGGCTTATCCAAACCAGCTAGGTTGCAACTTGAGATAGAGAGAGAGCGAGATAGAGAAATTTGTCTATGAAAACATGACATGCTGAATTTTGTTGTAACATCAAATGAGCAATGCTCTGAAATTGACTATCATATGAAACGAGACAGATCAAATAGACACCTTGTTGTTGTATAGCTGCTATCAGGGATTGCAAACGACAATATGTTTGTTAAATGATTGGTTTATTTTGTAAATTCAACAGAGATACTGTATGTGTACCATGCAATGAAAGTAATAGGATGTGCATTTGTTCCACAGGTGTACAACATCTCACAGTTGGTTTCCCACTGATTTGAAGACTCATTATTTCAGGAAAACAGGTGGGGAAGTGCTACGGTGAAATCCCAGGAGAACTCGAGCATTAACACGGCCCAATCAGACGCCACTTGTTGTTTAGGGTGATTTTAAGTGCTGTATGTTGTGATGTCTCTGCACTGATTGATTTATTGAAAAAAATACTTCCTCACGCTTTCCTATCTCCCTCTCTAGATCTCTCCAGTTCATCTCCTCCATTTTCCGTTTCTCCCAAAGGATTTGCCGCCTTTCCTTTGGATTTTCAAGGACTCAAGCCTAAGAGCTATTTTCAGAGGAAATGAGCAGAAGATCTGAGATTTGCAGGTGAGCTCTACAAGTGTTCTTACATACATGCATATAGAACGTCATACTTAAAGCGATAGTTCACCCAAAAAATAGATACATTTAATTCACTGAAAATCTAGCTCTCCTAGACAAATTTTTGAGAGAAGTAACAACATAGTTCACTACTAATCAAACGTTTGGAATAATTAAGATTTTTAATGTTTTTAACTTTTTGTGTTCTTGGGCCAGATTTACTAAACAGGGCAAATTAGCATGAAAGCACATAAAAGCGCCGATAGGAGTGGGAAGTTCTGCGTGTGATCTACTGACGATGTGCAAATTAAAGAAACAGACACAGCCGGATCATTTCCATAATGACCAGCGCAATCTACCAGTTAGCGTCTGGTTTAAAACGTGCTTTTTTTGGGCGGTAAATAATGGTGCAAACACCAGTAAATTGACGAGCACAAACCTTAGTAAATCACCTTGCGTGATTCATTTAACTCTCCTTATTGCAACTCTCCTTATTGCTCCTTATTACATTTTGCTACAACTCCTACAAATGCATATGCATATGCAATAAGGTCAGCAGCAAAAATAATCATTTCCACGCCTTTTCAGCGCTAATTTATCACTGTGCTTCTTTAGTAAATCCTGACAGTAGTTTTTTAACACCAAAAGAGGGTTTGCACTGGCGCAAATTTATTTATGTGATGCAAAGCTGAATTTTCAGCATCATTACTCCAGTCTTCAGTGTCCCATGATCCTTCAGAAATCATTCTAATATGCTGATGTGCTGCTCAATAAATATTTCTTATTATTATCACTATTGAAAACAGTGACTGCTTAACATTTCTGTGGAAATGGTGATACACTACCATTCAAAGTTTGGTGTAAGCAAAATTAAAAACAAGGACGCATTTAAATAATCAAATGTGAAAATAAAGATAACAGATAACAAAATAAATATAAATATTTAAATATTTATATTTAAAAACAATGCTGTTATTTGAACTTTATATTTATCAAAGAATAATGAAAAAATGTATAATTTAAACAGCAATAATTGTTTTCAACATTAATAAGAAGAACCATGCAGCACTAATAATAACTGATAATAATTAAGCACCAAATCATCATGTTAGAATGATTTCTGAAGGATCATGGGACACTGAAGACTGGAGTAATGATGCTGAAAATTCAGCTTTGCATCACAGGAATAAAGGACATTTTACAATATATTCAAATATTTAAATTTTTACTGTTCTTGCTGTATTTTTTTTATCAAATAAATACAGCCTTTGTGAGCATAAGAGCCTTCTTTCAAATTGTAATTATTCCAAACTTTTAACCGATAGTGTAGATGATGGAATTTTACATTGTTGGTGTAGGCTACTATGCTGTTAAATCCTTCTTAATGTTGCATGGGAAATGTTTTCCATGCAAAGATCAAACCGTCAATCATCCTCCATTACAACTTTATTGTGGCATCACGACTCAGGAGGGGCCGATCTCTGCTGGTTGGTCCTCTGCAGGCATGTTGTATATTTATGGAGGCGAGTGGCTGACGTTTAATGAAGCTGTGCAGAACGGACCCGACAGGCAGCGCTTTTCACCGCAGGCTCGCTCTAATCTCCGTTAAAATAAAAGATAATGAAGCATTTAAACCATCTGAACCTCTTTCAGCCTGTGGCCACACAGAGAGATTTGATATGGAGAGACAAGGCGAGAAGCGATCTGGTAAACGAGGGAGGGAGGAGGCTGTCATTGTTGGGTCAGAACAGTTGATCAGCCTCAAGGCCTGCAGCTGCAAGCTGTGAAGGAGGTGGGAACGTTTGTGTGTCACGGTTTGAATGTGAAGACAGGTTTGTGAATTTTTAAAAATGTCTGCACATACACTCACCTAAAGGATTATTAGGAACACCTGTTCAATTTCTCATTAATGCAATTATCTAATCAACCAATCACATGGCAGTTGCTTCAATGCATTTAGGGGTGTGGTCCTGGTCAAGACAATCTCCTGAACTCCAAACTGAATGTCAGAATGGGAAAGAAAGGTGATTTAAGCAATTTTGAGCGTGGCATGGTTGTTGGTGCCAGACGGGCCGGTCTGAGTATTTCACAATCTGCTCAGTTACTGGGATTTTCATGCACAACCATTTCTAGAGTTTACAAAGAATGGTGTGAAAAGGGAAAAACATCCAGTATGCGGCAGTCCTGTGGGCGAAAATGCCTTGTTGATGCTAGAGGTCAGAGGAGAATGGGCCGACTGATTCAAGCTGATAGAAGAGCAACTTTGACTGAAATAACCACTCGTTACAACCGAGGTATGCAGCAAAGCATTTGTGAAGCCACAACACGCACAACCTTGAGGCGGATGGGCTACAACAGCAGAAGACCCCACCGGGTAGCACTCATCTCCACTACAAATAGGAAAAAGAGGCTACAATTTGCACGAGCTCACCAAAATTGGACAGTTGAAGACTGGAAAAAGGTTGCCTGGTCTGATGAGTAGAGTCAGAATTTGGCGTAAACAGAATGAGAACATGGATCCATCATGCCTTGTTACCACTGTGCAGGCTGGTGGTGGTGGTGTAATGGTGTGGGGGATGTTTTCTTGGCACACTTTAGGCCCCTTAGTGCCAATTGGGCATCGTTTAAATGCCACGGCCTACCTGAGCATTGTTTCTGACCATGTCCATCCCTTTATGACCACCATGTACCCATCCTCTGATGGCTACTTCCAGCAGGATAATGCACCATGTCACAAAGCTCGAATCATTTCAAATTGGTTTCTTGAACATGACAATGAGTTCACTGTACTAAAATGGCCCCCACAGTCACCAGATCTCAACCCAATAGAGCATCTTTGGGATGTGGTGGAACGGGAGCTTCGTGCCCTGGATGTGCATCCCACAAATCTCCATCAACTGCAAGATGCTATCCTATCAATATGGGCCAACATTTCTAAAGAATGCTTTCAGCACCTTGTTCAATCAATGCCACGTAGAATTAAGGCAGTTCTGAAGGCGAAAGGGGGTCAAACACAGTATTAGTATGGTGTTCCTAATAATCCTTTAGGTGAGTGTATATAGTAGAATGTGTCAAAAAAATGACTTGAACTTGAAGTTGATTTTACTATTTGAACGCCTCATATATTGGCCAATTAGGTAGTATAAAGTAATATAGTATATTATACAGTATAAAATATTATAGACTATATGTGACCCTGGACCACAAAACCAGTCATAAGTTGCACGGGTATTTCTGTGGCAATAGCCAACAATACGTTGTATGGGTCGAAATTATCGATTTTTCTTTTAGTCCAAAAATCATTAGGATATTAAGTAAAGATCATGTTCCATGAAGATATTTTGTACATTTTCTAATTTCCTATTTCGTAAATATATAAAAAATGTATAATTAGTTGTAATATGTGTTGCTAAGGACTTCATTTGGACAACTTTAAAGGCGATTTTCTCAATATTTATATAATATTTTTTATATTTACTATATTATATATAAATTACATTTTAAAAAATATAAAAACTAGTAGTAAACTAAATAGTTTGCTCGGGTCCAATAAATAACATTAACAGATACAACTTTTGATTTTAATAATGTATTAGTAAATGTTAAAATAAACATTAATTAAGATTAATACATGCTTTAGAAATATTTTTTTGTGTTAGTTCATGTTAACTGATATAATTAACTAATGTTAACAAATGGAACCTTATTGTGAAGTGTTACCTTATATAAATATAATGGAATATAGAGGTTATAAAAGAACATTAGGGGAACATTCCAACAGAGAATGTTAGGATGTCTGTTCCGGGAACTTTCTGGAAACCAAAAAACGAATGTTCCCAGAGCATTCTGGGAACCAAATGTAGCTGGGTTATCATGAAAACCAATGCATCTACTGTTCTCACTAATCTAACTTCAAAAGTCTCCAATTTTATCTTGCTAAAATGTCCACATCTCTCTATGTTTCTCGATTTCAGAGTTGTCGGATCATTATCTAATGTTATGCTGCATGTGCCAATCTGTTTTCTTAGTTGCGTCATTGGAATTGCTGCCAGGGCAAAGAAGCACAAGAGAAAAAGGATGAGAGAAAGGCAGCAATGAATGTATGATGGATAGAGATGGCGAAAGAGTGGGAACAAAGAGAGAATACCACATAACAATGGTAAGAAAGAGAACATTCATGTACTGAAATTACCTTTTCTCTTCAGCTCAGATCCATAAAACCCCCACAGCCAGCAGAACCCGGACAATTAATATGTTTCTGTTATCCGGTCAGTCCAGCTCCGTGTCTTTTCTTCTTTAGCCCTATGGAGCAGATACATCTCTGTGGGATCTGCCCTCACCAGCGCAATCAACCCAAACAAAGCCGCGTGATCAAAGTATACTGCAGCATAAACAAAGCTCGAGAGCCCTGCTCTCCTCCCTCAAGCTCATAGTTTTTGATGATGAAAAGCAACCGAGTGTTCTTGCATCTGAAAATGAACTATTTGAAAACATCATGGTAATTGATTTGGTGCATTTGAAAGAGATGATGTGAGCTTTAATTTGCTGCACTCACAGGAACTTTACCAGACATATAAAAATAAAGGTCTTAAAAAAAGATTTATAGCTTGGTTTTATAAAATAACTTTCAAAAGTTGCTTTAATGCCATAGAACCTTTAAAATTTCCCATGACACCATACTACCTTCAAATTTCCTATGAGGCCATTCAGGGGTGACAATCATATTTAAAGGGGACCTATTATGCAAAATTCCCTTTTATATGGTGTTTGAACAAAGATGTGTGTCCGCAGTGTGTGAGAACAACCAGCTATAATAATAAACATCCACTCACTAATTTTTAAAAAAAATTCCCATAAATCAAAAGCAGTCTCTTCACACAAGCTGATTCAGATTCCCCCCTACAATGACGTCATGTTGTTCAGTTCAGTCCCATACACACTGCCTGTATTTTTTGAGAGATAATTTGGTTATAGAATAGAATATAGAATATACGGTTGTCAGTCCCCTAAATTAATGAAGTGTGTGTGTACAGCCCGATTTATCTGCAGTGTGTACGTGGCAATAGAAGAACCTTTTACAAGTTCCTTTGGTACCATATAATAATTCTTATATTGTACTATAAGAAAATTAAAAAGGTTCTTCTATGGCTTCATTGGAACCTATAAAGGTTCTTTTGAGGTTCCAAGTTTGATGCCATAGTTTGAGGAACCTTCACAAGTTCCTATGATGGTTGTTACAGTATATGGCATTTTGGGAACATATTGAGTTCTATGGCACCATAGGAACTTAAAAAGTTTATTTTATTGCTTTATTGGAACATATAATGTGTCTAAGTTTCAGTGAAGCCATAGAACCGTCATAAGTTCCAATAATTCATGTATTGACTCTTTTGGGCCCTTAAACCATAATGGCAAAGAAAAATCTATATATGAATTATTCAACGACATTACAAAGTGAAATCATTGCAGGTGTTTTCATTGCACGTTTTTCAATTAAAAAAATCGTTCAGTTTTTATCAATTTTAGTGAAATTATTTGGTAGTCAGAGGTGTGGGGGGTGGCAGATTTTAAAGGCCGGCGTGGCTAAAAAAGTTTGAGTACCACTGAGGAACTTAAAAATCTTCTTCTATGGCTTCATTGGGACTTCTAACGTTCTTCAATTGGCGTTACAAAGGTTTCAAGCTCCAATTATGCTATAGGACCTTTATAAGTTCAAATGAAGTCATATAAAGTTTCCTCTAAGGCAGGGGTTGGGAACCTTTTTTTTTTCATTTTTGGTTAATGCATTTTTCCAAAAGAGCCACAGTAAAAAAACATATTATTAATTTTACTATTAAAAACTTTTTTTTTCAATAACATTTCAACAGTAATTATTAGGTCCATAGAAGACTAAAAACAAACAAATATGCAGCAAACAATAAATAAGTTGCAATATGGAATTAATTGTGCAGGGCTTTCACTGTGAGGTTCAGTTACCAACTGATGAGCATAAATCCTCTTCTTGTGCGTGCGTGTGTGTGTGTGTGTGTGTGTGTGTGTGTGTAAGAGAGAAAGAGAGAGATAGTGAACGCACACAGTGCTTACATCTACTGTGTTTGTGAATACTCGACTTGGCATTTTAATATATATAATTCTATGTTTATTTGGCCGTTTAGGCGCGCAACCGAAGACAAAGGCTGTGCTTGTCAGTGTTGCGCTCGGAGCGCGCGCACAGCGTCCTGTCAATAGAATTCAGTTCTCTTTCGCGACTTATCACGCTTTTAATATTTCTTTTCAATATAAAGCACACCCCGCTCTTTTCTATCTCATTAATTCATGTTTAGTTATTAATAACTTTAAACAGTATCGTCAACTGAAATCTGTGCAGATTATCATAAATATGCCATCTCTGTGGCAAAAACGAAAGTAGCCTACCAGCGGGTGAATGTTTCTAAATGTCTCTTTGCACAGCAAATCACCAGTTTCAATCAAAGGATATATTAAAGTTTATATAGCCTACTTTTACATTTTCGCTGTTCTAAAAATGGTTTTCACCATTACCTCAAAAAAGCTACGCAGCTGCTTTGAATCCCAGTGCAGGAGGTGTAGGTTAGGCTACCACAGAAATGTAAGTAGTTATTGATTGCTGTTGCGACTCGTGACACTCGCGAACAGCACCAAACACGCACTTTGGCCGGTACAACTTGAATATTATTATTATCATACATTTTTCGGTAGGCTGTACAACAAGGGAATTGTAATTGGCTGCTTTTTCTGCAGGGAGCAAATCTCTGTTGATGTGTCTAATTTTGTTGGTAAAGGGTGAGAGACCTGGCCATAGGTTCCCGACCACTGCTCTTAAGGCATCATAGAAATTGGTGGAAACATGGAAAAGGTCTTTCTAAGTTCCTACGATTCTATACAAGAAACTTCCTTTGATGCTAAACCTTTTAAAACCTTAAGAACTTCTTTAGAAAACCAAATATGTATTGGTGTTACAAAGAACCCAGGAGGGCTTTTCTTTTTCTCTGGAACATATTGATACCTAGAATCAATATGCTGATCTGTAGAACGTGTAAAAATGAAGACCTCCTTTTCTTTTAATCTTTAAAAGAATCTTATAGCCAACCCAAGAACCCTATACAGCAAAAAAAAAAAATCTCGATATAAAGAGGCCCTGGCCCTGTTCTCTGGCCCTGTTTACAGCTGGTATTCAGAAAGTTTTGGTCTATTGGATCACAAGTCGATGACGCTAAATACAGGTGTAAACGGGGTCTAAAACGTTTTGACCTTGTCCACTTTCGACCACTTCCAAAGGTAGTCGAAAACGCAATTGACCAGATTGCTTTTGTAGTGTAAACGCTCATGTGGTTGAATGTGTCTGAACATCCGCACAAGACACCTACTCTCCACCTACTGACCTAATCGAAACATTATAGGAAGCGTGCTAGCCAGACAGGATTTAAACTTTGGCTGGAGACTCAAGTTTGGTTTGAAAACGAAAAACGTACCAAGCGTAATGTTCTCTCCCATTCCTGATTTCTAACACACACTCACTGTGTTCGGCGTAGTCTTGTGGCTGTCAGAGCAGAAACGAAAGCTGATGCTCTCTGTATGTTTTTCTTTTTTTTCCGGTCAAGTTCATATGTAAATTGTGTTAGCTTATTTCGTCCATTAGATCAAAAGATCTGAAAAGGCCCATACATTTAGCCACCCATAGACCCTCCCCTCGAAGAAATCAGGACAGAAGTGGTTGAAAGTGGACAAAATAGACAGATTAAAACACCAGGTGTAAACAGGAATGTATCTCCATTGTCTACTTGTGATCTGATCGTCCATAACGCATCTTAATACCAGGTGTAAACGGCCTCTGCTTAACCTAAGTGTGTACACGCTCATGCACTTTATTGCCAATTTCCTTGATATTCTGTCTGTGTGTGTGAGAGAGAAAAAGAGGTTTGCCTTACTCATAACATGACTAGTGCTTCTTCTGCTAGGTGATGTGGTGTGAATGTAAAACAGCCCCGTGGAGTGAGCGAGAGGGGAGTGCTGGGAACCCAGCGGTGGTAATATCTGCTGTCTCACCTCAGCGCCTCTCCTCATTTCTCCTTGATTAGCTGAAGAAATGCAGTTTACTCTTCACCCCTAATGAAGAGTAAAATAGATATGTGTGTGTATGGGGTGGGGGTCTAATGGAAGAGAGGAAAAAGAGACATAGTAGCTTGTTTTGGTGACTCGCCTTTCGTTTCAGCGATCTGTTAAAGCAATCGTTGACCACCTGCTGGGAGAAACACACTCACGTTTAAGTTTAAGTGCACTCTGGTTTAACACGATCTTTTTTAGCCCTAATTGAGGATGACAAGGCAAAGTGTTATTTGACATGTCCTTAAGGCATGAAATATCCCCATAAGCACTTCCTGGAACAGACACAACACTCATTAAAAGGGTTCAACCTAATGTCTGTGTGCCACAATAGTGTGAAAGTTGCTTATTTTAAAGGTTTATTGCCCCTGTTTGCCTGCTTGGCTTACATTGTAAGTGGATTACTGTAAATACGCTTCTTATTCATTTTTACAAACTGAGGGATGAGTCTAAACTAGATTTGCATTTCTTGAAGGCAATACCAGTGCTTGCACGATAATAGTGTTAAGATTTTAGGTAAGCTCAGATTTTGGCTCTGTGTAAATTAAATGTGGCAAAATGGTAGCTGTACTTAACTGTTGGTCTAAATATCAGCATGGCTGTGTTTTGGTTAATATTCAGTAAATCAACATACACTATATTGCCAAAAGTATTGGGACACCCCTCCAAATCATTGAATTCAGGTGTTCCAATCACTTCCATGGCCACAGGTGTATAAAATCAAGCACCTAGGCATGCAGACTGATTCTACAAATATTTGTGAAAGAATGGGTCACTCTCAGGAGCTCAGTGAATTCAAGTGCGGTTGCATTCCTTGAACTAATTATTTTGGAATTAATCGATTGATAAAATGATTTACTGACTCACTACAGACAGGCACTAGTTTTGTCCTGAATGAATCAGTGTTTTTGAGCAAATCGATTAAGATAATGATTCACTGACTCACTACAGACAGGCACTAGTTTTGTCCTGAATGAATCAGTGTTTTTGAGCAAATCGATTAAGATAATGATTCACTGGCTCACTACAGACAGGCACTAGTTTTGTCCTGAATGAATCAGTGTTTTTGAGCAAATCGATTAAGATAATGATTCACTGACTCACTACAGACAGGCACTAGTTTTGTCCTGAATGAATCAGTGTTTTTGAGCAAATTGATTAAGATAATGATTCACTGACTCACTACAGACAGGCACTAGTTTTGTCCTGAATGAATCAGTGTTTTTGAACAAATGTTTAAGATAATGGTTCTCTGACTCATTAAAGACAGTGGCTGAATTTGAAGTAGAATGCTATTATTATTTATTTCATGTCTTTACATGGCAGAAATAGTAAGAATAGTATGCTGTGTTTTGAACGAACCAGTTTAATGAACGTTTCAAATAAATTAGTCACTACACACAGATGCAATATGCACTATGCAAATTTGACATGACGTCATCACAGTTGGTTACATTTTGAGCAGATTAATCTTAAATTGAATATTGAATTAATTATCTTACATTTCTTTAAAAAGTATAGCAAAAATAGGGAAAAATAGCAAAAATCATTGCTTAGTATTGGCACAAAATTGGAAACACTCCAATAAAAGTATTTTTGTACTCGAGTGGTATATTTATGGTGTCCTCTAGTCATGAAGTTTGTGATTTTTCATGTTAAAACCAAAGAAGCTTGAAGTCTATTTTTTGTGATATCTCTTTTTTTCTACACCTCTCAGATCTCCTGGAAGTCTGGCTTCTCCTGTGTTCCTGAACCTGAAAGAGAAGTGGCAAACTGTGAGTGCCCTTGTCAAAAAAAGTACATCACCCCTTAACTGCTGGAGAAGTCTCCTGCTGTTGCAAGGAATTCTGGGTAAGATTGTGTGCTGTTAGGGTTCATAAAAGTCAATCCATGGGGGATTTACATGTATGAACCGAAGCTAAACCTAATCAGCATACCGCTGAGATCAATAAATCAAACTTAAAACACCATAACTGCAGGCTTCAGAGTAAAACCAACATCAAACAAAATGTCATGATTGCAGTATAATTTTTTATTTAGACAACCACCATTCGCAGCAATTTTTATCATAATCGTTATCACGATCGGCATAATCATCATTGTAGTGCTGTATGACAGCATCATTATTCCATAAGAATAGCCTACAGAAGGACACATGATGGGACACGTTTACTGAAAGCCATTGGCACTCTCGTTGTGCGTCTTGATGATCTTGTTTTCTGCGTGTGCGACCGTTTAGATTTATGAATGCATAAATATGGGCCATCTCGCTTGAAAATATACAGTGACTCTCAGAGGGCAAAATCAAACTCTAGTGGTTTCAATTATACGCCATATAAAAGCCAATGGGAAGAATTTATTTGTGTTCCACAGAGGACTGCAAATCCATTGTGTTGTGCATGTGTGTGTGGAAAGAACAAATGTGTGTGAAAGGCTGTAGTGCTGCCTACATAGTGTTATTTAGTTTTTATTAATATACTATCATTTTTCGTCCACTTAATCCTCTAGCTATGTTCAGAATAGCATACTGCTCTTGCTACTTCTGCAATATACAGTATAAATAGTGCAGAAATAGTAAAATAGTTTTTTAGTACATTGCATGTCCTATAGTCCTTATGTAGCCTTATGTCATTGTGTTCTGTCTTCCGAATTGTATTTCCACAGTATGAAGGTAAGAATTGCGAATTCATGAATGAACCACTCATTTTAAAATCTTCCTGGTCTACTGACATTTGTTATGACATCCGCTTTAAACATTACAGTGCTCATTATAACTTTCATTGGTAACACTTTAGATTACAGCCCGGAAAGTACTGTGTAACTAAAGCGAATTTACAGCGTAACTTTCGGTAATTATAGTGTAACTATAAAGTAAGTGCGTGTAGTTATAAGGGAACAATATGTAATATTTGGGGAATAAAGGGGTAACTATCAGGAGAATTAACAAATTATTTATACTGTAAGTATTTTTTAATTAAGGGGTAATTATCCATGTAGTTACAGGGTAAGTATGAATCTGCGGGCTGTAAATTAAAATGGTGCTTGTTCCCCTCTTGTTTCATGTAGTTACAGGGTAAGTATGAATCTACGGGCTGTAAATTAAAGTGGTGCTTGTTCCCCTCTTGTTTCATGTAGTTACAGGGTAAGTATGAATCTACGGGCTGTACATTAAAGTGGTGCTTGTTCCCCTCTTGTTTCATGTAGTTACAGGGTAAGTACAATAAAAACACGTACACAATCTGATATCACTCGGAAATCTTTATTTGAAAAACAACTTTTTTCAAACAGATTTACAACACTTCTCTTGCTTGGCTTCTCCTCTTGTTCCTTTTCTTATTCGTTCTTGCCACAGATGAATCTTAAGAAGGAATCCTATGTCTCTAGCTATTCTGTAGCTATATTATGTATTTAAAGTAAATACAGTGCATGCAGAAATGTCCTCACCGTTTACTCCTCTTTTACCCTCATGCCATCCGAGATGTATAAGACTTTCTTTCTTCAGATGAACACAGAAAAATAAATAATCTCTGATAATGAAAACTCATTTGGGTTCCTAAAAGTTGAAGCATCAAACAGCACATACAGCAATAACTACAGTAATCCATACAACCCCAATGGATGAATCAATGTCTTCTGAAGTGAAATGATAAGTGTTTGTAAGAAAAATAACAATATTTAAAAAACAAAATTAAACGGTAAACTATTGCTTCCGACCAGCAGTCACCTGCGTAAATGAGAGGGAATGAAATGTTCACGCTTGACATAACTTGAAGCTGACTGATCACACAGATGTCGGATGCCGTCTGTTTTTATTTTCATGTTTTTTAATTAATGCTCACAACAGTAAACAAACAATAACATAATATATGGTAACGCCAGAGAGACAGAGTCTCCACTTGCGCGAGAACGTCATGAAAGCTTGAAGCGTCTTTACTCACGATCTTTTCATCATGATGCATTTATTATTGTACTAATTTTGACTTTTAAGCAATTTAGATTTTTATTTTTTTTTTGATATATTTGCATGAAATAATTTTATTAAATATTGGATATTTAAGAAATTTTAAGATAGAACAATGACACATTGCCCTAATGTGATGCTTTGAATTTACCTAAAATAAATGTAGATTCTGTGCAAACAATTTACAATGTGTTTTTTGCAACAATGTCTTCCTAACAGTAGACCTGCTGAAGAAGAAGTGACAGGTACAAGAAAAGTAGCAAAAAAGTAAACACACACAAGGGAGAGAGTCGAGACAAAGACATATCAGGGAAAATGAAGATAATGAAAAGGGAAGTGAAGGTGCAGTTCAAGAGAGAACCTTTAATTATTTTGCAATTAGGATTTAAACCTTTTTTTATGTGATGACCATACAAAAAATACGGTTCTCCATGGTTCCAAAATTTGTTGGGTGTATGGGATGGCCTGGATGGGTGTGACATTTCCCGGCCTGAAATTTTGTCCCAGACCGGCCCTGATGGTTAGTTCAACCAAATATGAAAATTCTGTCAATAAGTACTCACCCTCATGTCGTTCCAAACCCCTAGGACCTTTGTTCATCTTAAATTCTGAACCACATACTAGTATACTACTCTACTACTTTTACCACATCTTTCTATGGCAGAAATAGTAACAGTAGTATGCTAGCATGCGGTTCTAAATTCAGCGACTGAGTCTGCGTTTTGTCGTAGAACCTGGAAGCACTGCACTGTGTTTACAACACTCACTCCAGATTTCTCTCAAAATGAGGACAGAAGAGCTGTCAGTCAATACATAGAAGAAAAAAAAATTGTATTACTTATTTGATAAAGTAACTCAGATATTTTGTTTTAAATGTAAAAGTAATGTGTTACTTTACTAGTTACTTAGTTTAAAAAGTAATCTGATTACGTTACTCGAGTTACCGGTAATGCGTTACCCCCAACACTGATGTAACACTGTTCGTTGTTATGGGAAGAAGGAGGCTGGAGCCGGCGAACATTCAAAACACTTTAATATATATATATAATTTTAAAAAAATGCACACACATAAACAAAACATAAACAAAACACAACGTAAAATCCAGGCCTGGTCCTCTCTCGTCCTTCACTGTCGTCGCTCCTCCTATTATGCTCCAGTAGCTCCTCCGTGAGAGATATGAGACGGGTGCGGTGCGCGGCTGGCCCTCATTATCTCTCACGCCCCATTCTCACGGTCCCTCTGCCTCGTTCTGCTTGCCACAACTGAAAACATGTAAACCCTAAAAGCTAACATTGGGTAGTTCTTAGTGTTTTGTTGTATATCAGTGCAGTTTAATGCAGTATAGTCTGTGATCACAAACACACCCCTGCTAGCCTGATAGCTGCTGGTCATCAGCGGAGTCTCTTTCCTTCTCCTTGTACAAAAGGAGTGTGACATGTTCATTAAACAGCAGGAATCCCATTAATAACCCCAGCAGCCACATGTCACATCACTCACATGTAATTAGTCAAACAAACGACCACAGGAATGCTAATTGTCCTCCTGTTCTCTCTCTCTCTCTCTCCGTCACTGTCACTCTAGACCGCTTTTCTGTCCTCTCTGCTCTATCCTTTCTTCCCAGTTTTCTTTTATATCCTCTTCATAAGTGCACTGATCTAG
This sequence comes from Rhinogobio ventralis, assembly GCA_039654625.1. Lineage (NCBI taxonomy): Eukaryota > Metazoa > Chordata > Actinopteri > Cypriniformes > Gobionidae > Rhinogobio > Rhinogobio ventralis. The sequence continues at coordinate 10,330,570 of CM077216.1, forward strand.
AAATCGCACTATGATGTCTAATACAAAGTGACGTCTCCAAACCTCTCTCATTTTATTTGTATTATTTTATTTTATGTTATGCTATGCTATTAATTTTATTTTATTCTTTTTGTCATGCTATTTTTTATTCTTTTATTTTTTATTTAATTTTTAATATTTATATTGTTGTTTTTTTTATTTTATTTTATTATTTTCATTTTAATGTTATGTAATTTTTTTTAATGTTAGTTTTTTAGAATTTCATTCTATTTGTTATAGCCTCCATCATAAGTGCACGAACCTAGAAATCACACTATGATGTCTGATCGAAAAATTGTTATTAGTTAATAATTATTTTATTGTATTTTATTTTTGTTGTTTTATTTTACTTTTTATTTTATTCTTTTATATCATTATTATTTTTTTATTTAATTTATTTTTTTATAGTTTTTTGTCATTTATATCAAGCCATACAATATCTTTATATAATGAACAGACTGAAATTTAAATTATTATTCACCATAATATCCTTTGACAGACTCTAGTCACTGATTTCTTTTGTACTGTAAAAGAACAGCGTGAACATTCTCCAAAATACCTATTTTTGCATTTCCCAGAAGAACGAAAAGCATATGGTTTTGCATAAACGATGCCTATAATGTTTCTTCAAACTATTCTTTTAACCTCAGGTTGCTCCAGGGGGCTTGTCAATGTAATTTGTCGTGAATCTCTTCGGCTAAAAGCATCAGCTAAATGACTGCTCATCAAAGGCCGTAAACACAGGCACACTCATGCATAAACGCATACCAACATAGGTATTGCTTGAGCACCCAACAAGGTCTCTCATGTTAAGATTAGAGTTGAAGGATGCTAATAGCCTTCAAATCAGATCTACTACAAAGGATATGGAGAAGGCAGCATCTGGCTCCCACAAATGCCACTGAAATAGATACACTGCTCAATTTAACCATGTCACCTCAAAGCGATGAGTCACCTGTGCTGTATACTAATGCTAAAATAGTAAAGCCCTCCAATTAAAGACACATCGTGACCCTGGCTTTGACTAAACCTTATTTTGGGAGAAAGGAACCTGTGAGAATAATGCGTTTTAGTGAGTCATAATCCCTATCATGTTCCGCTAGAGGGATACGTTCGACCTAAAAGTGCTGCTTTGTTGGTGTAATCACGCGATTTAGCTTGTTTGTTTGCGCGCCCGTGTTTTTTATCATTATTCCCACGGTTTGCCAGAAGATGTCGGAGCCAACAGCTCACTTCCCCTCCGCTGAGCTCTGGAGCGGCGTTCTGTTCTGTCTGAATGAGTCTTTCAGAATTAATTTGTTTCCCAAAACCCCTCCGCAGACACAAAAGAGCGCTATAATTGTTGCAAAAGCCTGTCGACGTTCTTGCGTAAAAACTTGTGAGTTCCCCAACTGAATGTAAGCAGCGCACCAAAACGATTTGAAATGTTGACTGTGTGTGTGTGATTTACCCATCTGTGACCTGGTCTGTGTATTTACAACCTTAGCACACCCTGTGGCTTTTATTGCAACTATCATTCCAGAAGAGCTTCTGCCTCTGTTGTCCAATTTAAGCCTCTCTACCGACGTCCAGCCAATCAGAAGCTTGGTTTCCCCAAGCCCCTCTGCCCAAGCAGAGCCAGAGAAATCCATGGCGGTCCTGATTTTAGCGCTGGACAGCAGATGCCGGTCACAGGAGGCTTGCTTGGGCTGTAGCCTGCAGGCTGCCAGGCATGTAACAGATAACAGGGGCTTATGGTTCTATAGAGAGCATTGCTAATTCAACAACACAGACTTGCAGGTGGGCTTCAGAACAAGGCCGCTTATACAGAACAGAGATCACGGGGTACTAAAACCCAAGCTTTTCTATAAAAAGCACTCATACTTTTGTGATTTTGTGAACTTTAACCTTAAAGGGATAGTTCACCCAAAAATCAACCCTCAGGTTGTTCCAAACCTGAATACATTTCTTTGTTCTGCTAAACAACGTTTTTGTCCATACTATGGAAGTCAATGGTAAATTAAATTTTCATTTTTGGCTGAACTATCCCTTTAAGTTTTAAAAATGTAGGCAAGGCAGGTTTATTTACATAGCACATTTCATACACAGTGGCAATTCAAAGTGTTTTTACACAGAAATGGGATTAAAATATTTTTTTATATAAGAGAATAAAATATATATATATATGTATATAGTAAAACCTGAATCACCCCTATCTGTAGTGGAAGAAATAGGAGAGTCAGGTTTACGATTGTACTATTTATATTTGTCAGGTAGCTGTGCATTTAAACAGTACCCTTGCAGACAAATCTTCTTGGAATCACTAGGGCTATACATGTCTAGCCGTCAGAGCAGATCTAAACGGATCGTCGTTGTATCGGAGGGATTTCAGTATAAAAATATTTGTCAAGTAACTGTGTTTAAACAGTACCCTTGCAGACAAATCTTCCTGGCCTAACTACAGGGCTAACTTTAAAAATATTTGTCAGATAACTGTGCGTTTAAACAATACCCTTGCAGACAAATCTTCCTGGAACCAACCACCAAGGCTATACAGATCTATCCGTCAGAGTAGATCTAAATGGATCGTCCTCGCGCCGGAGGGATTTGGTTTATCACTCTCCCGTCTCTCAACCTCTTTCACCGGCTGTCTCAGACAGCCTTAACAAAGTAAAAAAAAAAAATATATATATATATATATATATATATATATATATAATTAAAACCCCTATCTGGAGTGGAAGAAAATGGAGAGACAGGTTTATGATTTTTCTATTTATATTTGTCAGATAACTGTGCGTTTAAACAGTACCCTTGCAGACAAATCTTCCTGGCCTAACTCCAGGGCTAACAAGATCGCTCTCCCGTCTCTCAACCTCTTCCACCCAGACAGCCTTAACAAAATAATAAAATAAAAATAAAAAGAGGATAATTAAAACAGTTATAAGAATTAAAAGAAATGAAAACACGATTTTTTACACACTACAAATCTCAAATCAGGCGGATTGTTGAGAAAAGGTGTGCTATTATGTTTCTAATTGATCAGACTTGCGATTTTGACCTTGAGGATGATTAAACGGGCAAAGAAATTTAGGGATGCACCATGTGTCATGGATGACATTAAAAGTCTACTGATACCAAGAAATCAATCATTTTTGTGGTGGACAGTAAAATTATATTATATTGTCTAAGTAAATAAGTAATAATAATAGTAGTAATAATAATAAAGCATTGAGTTATTTATATTTATGTATTTATTTTACATTTTATCATTTTTATATTTATATTATTTATAAATAGAATAGTATTTACACATTTTAAATATTTATTTATTTCTATTTATTTTCTATTTTTATTTATTTAATATTTTTACATTTTTAAATATTTTTTATTTACCATTTGTTTTTATTTTATATTTATCATTTATATTTTCAAATATTATTTTTTTTAATAGTTTTGTACTATTTACCATTTTTAAATATTTGTTTTTATTTTATATTTATATAATATTTTTATATTATTTATTTGTTTAATATTTGTTTGTTTTTAAAAAAAAGTACTATTTGCAAATGTAATACAATTGAATGTACTGTCAATTATTTATTGACTCAACAGATGGAGAGAGGGGAAAAAGAAAAAAAAGATGCAGTCTTAATAAAGTCTTTAGCAGTAATGGTTTAAAAAAAATAGATATAAAAAACAGATATGGTATCATGCTTTCCTAAAAAAAAACTGATAGATTCATATCTAGGGAACAGAATAGTATAGAAACTTAGCATTGGGCTCTTTTTGACCTGGGCCTATAAGCAACCACCCAAAACACCCTAGCAACACCATAGAAACAGCCCACACCACTGCACATAACAAATGCTTTCTTTCTTTTTTGTGTTTCTTTTTTCCTTTCTCTGTTTTGTTTCTCAAAATATGTATATCTCACTTACACAAGAAAGTCCTTTTCTACTTTTTACCATTCTCACAGGTCAATTTACAGAATGGTAGCTTAAGTCTTTGTTTTGTAAAACTTGCAAAGTAAAAACAAGTGAAATTAAAAATATACATCTCAAATGAAAAACTACATGCCAAGTAGTGGTTTACAAGACAGCTTTCATATTTTAAACAAGCATTTGTGCTGTTCCAGCCATGTGGTTTCACTTTAGTGAGCTCACAGTGCCATCAAGTGGCGTGGAGAAGAATTGCATGCTCTTTGGCCCACTCCTCCCAGAATGCAATTGTGGAGGAGGAGGGTTAGTCAGCAGACACATACTGTCAGAACACACCGCAACATAGGACTCTCTAGTTCAACTGGTGTAATTAGACATTTTGTGTAATTACTCGACCCATCACGTGCAATGTTCAACAAATAGACACGTGCATATGCACACACACACAAGAATCCTTTCATTCAGCACAAATCATTCGGCTGATGCGGTGCTCATTACTCTAATTACATAGTCATTGTTCTCTCACAAAAAGGACGTAAAATTGCAATTTAGCCTGAGAAATTGTCATTTGTAGCTGTAATTGACCCTAATAAAATCATCCACTCTCTTTCTTTTCTCTGTCTCTTTCTCCACCTCGTGTGAAATATTAAAGATGACAGCTTTGAACGTGCTGATGAGAGCCTAATGAAGGGATCTGGGAAAATGAAGGGAAGGAAGGAAAGAAGGATTTCTCGTCTCTAATGAGTGCGTGAGCTGTAGCCCTTCTTGCAGACTAAGTGAATGTTTCGCTTTCAAAACGTGTTTTCTGGCAATGGTTCCTCGTGACTCAGCCTAAATACTGATCTTAAATCTAAGCCTCGCTACAGTAGATTAGATCTTAATTTAATCTTGACAGTGTTTAAAAAAGTACAGTGAAATAAAACAAAAACAATTCACTGCACTTTGGGGAGACTTTCGGCTCAGAGTCTTTCACATCAAGTGAAATGTAGACAATCCAATAAATCAAAATAGGTAATAAGATGGCACAACTTATTCACGGCTAAAATTTGTTTTTACTATTTTGAGTTGAATTTTCCTTTTCGCTTGCTTTTACTTTATTCAGATCTTATAGAAATAAAATACAATAAAATGTTTCATATTTTATTCCTAAAATTCCAATTTTCATGTTTCATATGCAGTGGTGTTATTGTTAGCTAAACCTAAAACTTTTTTTTTTTTTTTTTTATTTAAAGTAAAGCGAAATATAAAGAAATATAAATATTACATGAAAAACATAAACTTAATTTTTTTTTTTTAAATAATAAAAAATGTAAAATATTAAAATAAAAGCCAATTCAAAATATGAATAAAGGCAATAATAAAACATAAATTATACTAAAATAAATAACTGTTCATATCCTATAAAATTCATTTTTATTTGATTTTATTCAAAGCTTTCAGTTAATAAAAAAATTTCAACAGACTACACACGATGCAAACATGTTTGTTATCTAATGTCTTTTCAAATCTTTTTTTGCTTTGGCAGAGCTGGTGTGCAGATGTTGCATTGGCCGAAGTGTGTGAGGCCACGGACGTACATAATATCCAGCACATATGGTTGAGTCGGAGTGAAGCAGAGTTCCTCTGTGATTTACCCATTATGTGTCTTAAAGCTTCAGAGTCTCTTTAATCAAAGGCGTAAAGCTACTCGCTATCCTGAGCGCTCACGGCCTGCTGTTTCTGTGCATGTCAGTGAACATTCAGACCTCAGATCAAGGAAGCAGCATGTTCATCTCGATCATATGGAACTGAGATCAGGAGGCATGCGGCTTGTTTTTGATCATGTTTTGTTAGACAATGGAGTTTGCAGTGTGAGGAGGTTGTTTTGTCTTATGCTAACAGGTTGTCTGGGTTTAGGAAGTTAATGATGGGTCTTATTATAGAAGATTCTTAATATCTGATCAGGCATAACATTATGACAGCACCTGTTAGTGGGTGAGATATATTAGGCAGCAAGTGAACATTTTGTTGATGTGTTTGAAGCATGAAAATAGGCAAGCGTAAGGATTTGAGCGAGTTTGACAAGGGCCAAATTGTAATGGCTAGACGACTGGGTCAGAGCATCTCCAAAACTGCAGCTCTTGTGGGGTGTTCCCGGTCTGCAGTGGTCAGTATCTATCAAAAGTGGTCCAAGGAAGGAACAGTGGTGAACCGACGACAGGGTCATGGGCAGCCAAGGCTCATTGATGCACGTGGGGAGAGAAGGCTGGCCTGTGTGGTTCGATCAAACAGATGAGCAACTGTAGCTCAAATTGCTCAAGAAGTTAATGCTGGATCTGATAGAAAGGTGTCAGAATACACAATGCATCGCAGTTTGTTGTGTATGGGGCTGTATAGCCGCAGACCAGTCAGGGTGCCCATGCTGACCCCTGTCCACCTGAGAAAGTGGCAACAGTGGGCACGTGAGCATCAGAACTGGACCACGGAGCAATGGAAGAAGGTGGCCTGGTCTGATGAATCACATTTTCTTTTACATCACGTGGATGGCCAGGTGCATGTGCGTCGCTTACCTGGTGAACACATGGCACCAGGATGCACTGTGGGAAGAAGGCAAGCCGGCGGAGGCAGTGTGATGCTTTGGGCAATGTTCTGCTGGGAAACCTTGGGTCCTGCCATCCATGTGGATGTTACTTTGACAAGTACCACCTACAGTGGTGGTCAGAATTATTGGCACCCCTGGTAAATATGTATCAAATATGGCTGTAAAAAATAAATCTGCATTGTTTATCCTTTTGATCTTTTGTTCAAAAAATTCACAAAAATCTAACCTTTCATTGAAGTAAAAGAATTGAAAGTGGTGGGTAAATCACATTATGAAATAAATGCTTTTCTCCAAAACACGTTGGCCACAATTATTGGCACCCTTTTATTAAATACTTCTTGCAACCTCCTTTTGCCAAGATAACAGCTCTGAGTCTTCTTCTATAATGCCTGATGAGTTTGGGGAACACCTGACAAGAGATCAGAGATCATTCCTCCATACAGAATCTCTCCAGATCCTTCAGATTCCCAGATCCATGTTGGTGCTTCTTCTCTTCAGTTCACCCCACTCATTTTCTATAGGGTTCAGGTCAGGGGACTGGGACGGTCATGGCAGAAGCTTCATTTTGTGTTCAGTGACACATTTGTGTGTTGATTTTGATGTTTGTTTTGGATCGTTGTCCTGATGGAAGATTCAACCACGGCCCATTATAAGATTTCTAGCAGAGGCCGTCAGGTTTTGATTTTTTATCTGTTGATATTTGCTAGAATCCATGATACCATGTATCTGAACAAGATGCCCAGGACCTCCAGCAAAAAAATAGGCCCATGACATTAAAGATCCAGCAGTATTTTTAACCGTGGGCATGGGGTACTTTTTATCCCTGTTTGCACCAAACCCATCTGGTGGATTTGCTGCCAAAAAGCTCTTTTTATAGTTTCATCTGACCACAGAACCAGGTCCTTTTTGAATTTCCAGTCATGTCTGACAACTGAATATGCTGGAGTTTGTTTCTGGATGAGCAAGAAGGAATCTTCTTGAATCCCTCCCAAACAACATGTGGTGATGTAGGAGTTGTTTGATAAAAAAATTTTTTGTCTTTCTGACCCCAAGACTCAACTAATCTCTGCAATTCTCCATGTGTGATCCTTGGAGAGTCTTTGGCCTCTCAAACTTTCCTCCTCGCATGCATTAAGACAATATAGACACACGTCTATTTTTTTTTTTTCTTATAAAAGTTCAAAAGGATAAACAATGCAGATTTTTTTTTTTACAGCCATATTTGATCATATTTACCAGGGGTGCCAATAATTCTGACCACCACTGTACCTAAGCATTGTTGCAGACCATGTACACCCTTTCATGGAAACAGTATTCCCTGATGGCTGTGGCCTCTTTCAGCAGGATAATGTGCCCTGCCACAAAGCAAAAATGGGTTATTCCTGATCAGTTCATGCATATATATATATATATATATATTGCTGGTACAGGGTTGGACCCCCTTTTGCCTTCAGAACTGCCTTAATTCTTCGTGGCATAGATTCAACAAGGTGCTGAAAACATTCCTGAGAGATTTTGGTCCATATTGACATGATAGCATCAGACAGTTTCTGCAGATTTGTTGGCTGCACATCCATGATGCGAATCTCCTGTTTCACCACATCCCAAAGGTGCTCTATTGGATTGAGATCAGGTGATTGTGGAGGCCATTTGAGTTTAATGAACTCATTGTCATGTTCAAGAAACCAGTTTGAGATGATTTGAGCTTTGCAACATGGTGGTGTTATCCTACTGGAAGTAGCCATCAGAAGACAGGTACACTGTGGTCATAAAAGGATGGACATGATCAGCAACAATACTTAGGTAGACTGTTTCGCTCACAGAACTGCCACTCACTATTTTCTTTTTTTTGGACCATTCTCTGTAAACCCTAGAAATGGTTGGATCAGCAGTTTCTGAAATACTCAGACCAGCCCGTCTGACACCAACATATATCATCTTATCACCGTTCTTCCCCATTCTGATCCTCAGTTTAAACTTCAGCAGATCGTGTTGTGTCAGTCCAAATCCGATTATTTGTGTATCCAATTGGAATCTGATCTAAATTGACTGTCAACACTGTGTATCGCAACTGTTCAGATCTGATTTGTGTGTCCTGTGGTGCTCTTTCGTTTTCTGGAATATGTGCATTGGTTCTATGACATTGTGTGGGTAAGCATACGCCAAAAACAACAGCAAAGTGCAGGAGTTTGCAAAACAGACATTGTCTTATTTACAACATGACAATGTGTAGCCGCCGCATTGGACTACTGCGTCTTCTGAGGCAGCAGCAGAAACATAGGAGAGACTAGTATGCTTGGTTTATTCCGTGCTGTCATCTCTGCTGGTCTCAAAACATGACTCTATTGTATTGTAATTTTCTTCTTTGCAACAACACAACCTTGTTACTGCAGCGACTTTCAGCATGTTTTCTATAACAATGTCTGATATGTTTACGTTTTACGTGGCATGAGAAAGTGACACAAACCATGCAAATTAATAAGTCATCAGACTGAAACAGATTTCCAGGAATGCAATTTGAATAGGATTTCAAACCACATATAAATGAAGCTCAAAACAGATTTGTAAAAATCGTTCACACTTGCTAAATACCACCGGATTCCAATTGGTTATGCACAAAAATCGAATATGGGCTGACAGTCTGAAATTCATTGATTTGCTGCCATGTGATTGGCTGATTAGATATTTGTGTTTACAAGCAGTTGAACAAGTGGCTGGTGAGTGTGTATATACAGTGGTGGTCCGAATTATTGGCACCCCTGGTAAATATGATCAAATATGGCTGTAAAAAAAAAATCTGCATTGTTTTTCCCTTTTGATCTTTTATTAAAAAAAATCACAAAAATCTAACCTTTCATTGAAGTAAAATAATTGAAAGTGGTGGGTAAATCACATTATGAAATAAATGCTTTTCTCCAAAACACGTTGGCCACAATTATTGGCACCCTTTTATTAAATACTTTTTGCAACCTCCTTTTGCCAAGATAACAGCTCTGAGTCGTCTTCTATAATGCCTGATGAGTTTGGGGAACACCTGACAAGAGATCAGAGATCATTCCTCCATACAGAATCTCTCCAGATCCTTCAGATTCCCAGATCCATGTTGGTGCTTCTTCTCTTCAGTTCACCCCACTCATTTTCTATAGGGTTCAGGTCAGGGGACTGGGACGGTCATGGCAGAAGCTTCATTTTGTGTTCAGTGACACATTTGTGTGTTGATTTTGATGTTTGTTTTGGATCGTTGTCCTGATGGAAGATTCAACCACGGCCCATTATAAGATTTCTAGCAGAGGCCGTCAGGTTTTGATTTTTTATCTGTTGGTATTTGCTAGAATCCATGATACCATGTATCTGAACAAGATGTCCAGGACCTCCAGCAAAAAAATAGATCCAGCATTAAAGATCCAGCTGTATTTTTAACCGTGGGCATAGGGTACTTTTTATCCCTGTTTGCACCAAACCCATCTGGTGGATTTGCTGCCAAAAAGCTCTTTTTATAGTTTCATCTGACCACAGAACCAGGTCCCTTTTGAATTTCCAGTCGTGTCTGACAACTGAATATGCTGGAGTTTGTTTCTGGATGAGCAAGAAGGATTTTTCTTGAATCCCTCCCAAACAATATGTGGTGATGTAGGGGTTGTTTGATTTTTTTTTATTTTTTTTTTAGGCTTTCTGACCCCAAGACTCAACTAATCTCTGCGATTCTCCATCTGTGATCCTTGGAGAGTCTTTGGCCACTCAAATGTTCCTCCTCGCCGTGCATTAAGACAATATAGACACACGTCCTCTTCCAGGCGGATTCGTAACATCTCTAGTTGATTGGAACTTCTTAATTATTGCCCTGATGGTGGAAATGGGAATTTTCAATGCTTTAGCTATTTTCCTACAGCCACTTTCTATTTTGTGAAGCTCAACAATCTTTTGCTGCACATCAGAACTATATTCTTTGTTTTTTCTCATTTTGATGAATGATTAAGGGAATTTGGCCTTTGTGTTTCCTCATATTTATACTCCTGTGGAACAAGACATCATAGCTGGACAATTTCATGTTACTAGTCACCCTGGTGTGCTAAAATTTTTTAATATTAATGGGAATATACTTCAGAGATATTTTACTCATAAATAATTCTGGGGGTGCCAATAATTGTGGCCAACGTGTTTTGGAGAAAAGCATTTATTTCATAATGTGATTTACCCACCACTTTCAATTCTTTTACTTCAATGAAAGGTTAGATTTTTGTGATTTTTTTGTAATAAAAGATCAAAAGGATAAACAATGCAGATTTATTTTTACAGCCATATTTGATCATATTTACCAGGGGTGCCAATAATTCTGACCACCACTGTATGTGTGTACACTCACCTAAAGGATTATTAGGAACACCATACTAATACTGTGTTTGACCCCCTTTCGCCTTCAGAACTGCCTTAATTCTACGTGGCATTGATTTAACAAGGTGCTGAAAGCATTCTTTAGAAATGTTGGCCCATATTGATAGGATAGCATCTTGCAGTTGATGGAGATTTGTGGGATGCACATCCAGGGCACGAAGCTCCCGTTCCACCACATCCCAAAGATGCTCTATTGGGTTGAGATCTGGTGACTGTGGGGGCCGTTTTAGTACAGTGAACTCATTGTCATGTTCAAGAAACCAATCTGAAATGATTCGAGCTTTGTGACATGGTGCATTATCCTGCTGGAAGTAGCCATCAGAGGATGGGTACATGGTGGTCATAAAGGGATGGACATGGTCAGAAACAATGCTCAGGTAGGCCGTGGCATTTAACGATGCCCAATTGGCACTAAGGGGCCTAAAGTGTGCCAAGAAAACATCCCCTACACCATTACACCACCACCACCAGCCTGCACAGTGGTAACAAGGCATGATGGATCCATGTTCTCATTCTGTTTACGCCAAATTCTGACTCTACCATCTGAATGTCTCAACAGAAATCGAGACTCATCAGACCAGGCAACATTTTTCCAGTCTTCAACTGTCCAATTTTGGTGAGCTCGTGCAAATTGTAGCCTCTTTTTCCTATTTGTAGTGGAGATGAGTGGTACCCGGTGGGGTCTTCTGCTGTTGTAGCCCATCCGCCTCAAGGTTGAACGTGTTGTGGCTTCACAAATGCTTTGCTGCATACCTCGGTTGTAACGAGTGGTTATTTCAGTCAAAGTTGCTCTTCTATCAGCTTGAATCAGTTGGCCCATTCTCCTCTGACCTCTAGCATCAACAAGGCATTTTCGCCCACAGGACTGCCGCATACTGGATGTTTTTCCCTTTTCACACCATTCTTTGTAAACTCTAGAAATGGTTGTGCGTGAAAATCCCAGTAACTGAGCAGATTGTGAAATACTCAGACCGGCCCGTCTGGCACCAACAACCATGCCACGCTCAAAATTGCTTAAATCACCTTTCTTTCCCATTCTGACATTCAGTTTGGAGTTCAGGAGATTGTCTTGACCAGGACCACACCCCTAAATGCATTGAAGCAACTGCCATGTGATTGGTTGATTAGATAATTGCATTAATGAGAAATTGAACAGGTGTTCCTAATAATCCTTTAGGTGAGTGTATATTAGTGCTGTCAAATCGATTAATCATGATTAATCGCATCCGAAATAAAAGTTTGTTTACATGATATATGTGTGTACTGTGTATAATTATTACGTATATAATATATATATATATATATATATATATATATACAGTATATATATATAAATACACACACATGCATGTTGTTACGTCTAGTCTGTTTTTGCTTGTCTTTGAGTTTGTTCCTTTGTTCATTTTCCCGCCACTCCTGTGTTCCCATGGTCACTTCATTATAAGTTCATTTGTCCCAGCTGTGTCTTGTTAATTAGTCTAGTGATCACCTCGTTTGCCCTGTGTATTTAGTTCTCAGTGTTTCTTCAGTGTTTGTCCGTCGATGTTCATGTATACTGGTGTTTTTGAGTGTTCTCTGTGAGTTTGTGCATTAAAAGTTCCTGTTCCGAGTTCTCCTTCGCCTTTGTGAGTTTCATCTACACCAAGTTTGTAACAGATCGACGGATCAAAACTGTTTTTTTTTGTGGCGATTTCCCCCTTTTTTTTTGAGTTTTTCCCCGTTTCCCCATGGCCCTTCCCGCTGTTCGCCTTCTCTGCTTGGAGCAGGAAGACCGTTCGCTGGAAGCGCATACATTGGATTTCCTCGACCTTGCGTGGCAGACGCACTTCCCAGACCGCTCACTCTGTGTCTTTTACCATGCCAGCCTGAGCGAGCAGTCAAAGACCAGCGAACGGTCCCAAGGAGGATTTCGCCGCCTTCGTGGAGTGGGTACTGGTAAACAACAATTCGGCATTTACCATCGGCCCTGCTAAGGAGGACAGCATTACCAGTCCCACTCCACCACCGCCAGAGACCAGCCTTCCACCACCGACCACGACCAACACGAGGGAGTTGCCTGTGCCCGCCGCAGACCGTGGAGACCGGCCTGCCGCGATCGACGAGCCCGAACCCAGGCAGAGGTTGAGAGGAGTCATCGCCCCGGAGCCCGGACCACAGCGAGGGTCTGACCAAGTCTGACCAACATCATGCGTCGTGGAGGGAGTCCTTGTGGAGCTTGAGGGCTGGGAAAGGAGCCCTGCTCACCACCCTGCCACGGTGGATGCAACGAGGACCTCTGGCGGCTACATGGAGGAACTGAAAGACATTGATGTGGACAATTTAATTGACTTTTTTGGAGATGTGGTACCCAGTTCCCCTGTCTCTCCAGCGCGCCCTGTCTCTCCAGTGCCTCCCAGCCTCCCTCTCCCACCTCCTCAGTCAGCCAGTTCCTCAGCCCCACCATCACTGCTGTCCTTCAGCCCCTCTGCTCGTTCCACATGCTGTGGGGACCCGCTCCGTGTCCCCAGTCCATCAGCTCCAGCCAGCGCAGAGGGTCGCCGCCAGTCTCTGCACCCTGCACTCCACCGCGGCCCGTCGACACTTCGGCTACGCCCTGGCTCCTCCCTCCCTCGGCTCCACCGGAAAACTCCGGCCATACGGCTTCTCCGGGCTCCCTCGTCTCTCCAGCTCTGCCTTGGTCAGTCGTCGCTTTGTTTTGGACTTTGTTTTTCTTGTTTGTTTCCACGCCCTTCTCCAGAGCCCCCACTCTCCCTCCTCAGTTGTTCCTTGTATGACGCGAGGACACGCCTACTCGGAGGGGGCCTAATGTTACATATCTAGTCTGTTTTTGCTTGTCTTTGAGTTTGTTCCTTTGTTAATTTTCCCGCCACTCCTGTGTTCCCATGGTCACATCATTATGAGTTCATTTGTCCCAGCTGTGTCTTGTTAATTAGTCTAGTCATCACTTCGTTTGCCCTGTGTATTTAGTTCTCAGTGTTTCTTCAGTGTTTGTCCGTCGACGTTCATGTATACTGGTGTTTTTGAGTGTTCCCTGTGAGTTTGTGCATTAAAAGTTCCTGTTCCGAGTTCTCCTTCGCCTTTGTGTTTCATCTACACCAAGTTTGTAACACATGTATATATTTAAGAAAAAATATATATATTTATATATAAACTATTTATATTATATAAATATAATACAGTATATACAAGCAAATATTTCTTAGATATTAGATACATGAATGAATGTTTATTTATACATAATAATTATACATAGTACACACACATATATCATGTAAACACAAACTTTTATTTTGTATGCGATTAATCGATTTGATAGCACTAGTGTGTATATATATGTGTGTGTTTGAATTTCAGTAAAGCTTATTTTATGACAAAAGAAAAAAAATGGTAACACTATATTTTAAGGTGACATAGTTACATGTTACTACATGTATTTACTATAGTAATAACAGTAAATTATTCATAATTACAAGTAACTAACCCTAAACCAAACCCTAACCCCACCGTAACTCTATAGTAAGTACATGTAGTTAATTAATATTAAGTACTTATTTGAGTAAGTACAATGTAACAATGCACCATAAAATAAAGTGTAACCAAAAAAATGTGCATAAAGAAAATCAAACTTTTTAGCACCACTGCAAAAAATATTTTACTGTATTGTTTTCATTACTCGTTACAGTAATGCCGTATTCCGTTTTACTGAATTTAATTTACAGTATGATTCCAAAGAAATCTTTGGCAGGGTTATTTGTTTAATTGCCATGAAAATAATGCCAAAAATATAATTTTTGTCCTATATGAGTTTTTTGTTATTAATTTTCACCCATAGAACCAGAACAAGAAAATTACGTTAAAACAAAAAAGACAACTGGATAGTTCAGTTCTTGTTAAACATCAATAGATTCATTACTGGCAGGATCGCTGAAGCATGTGGGTGAGTGTGTGGGGGCGAGAGAGAGAGAGAAAGAGAGAGAGACTGATAGTGTGTTCATAGTGAAAGTGACTTGCTACAACAGTACCTTTTTTATGGTATGCAAATAACCTACCTGCCATGAAAGAAGCCAATCAAAGCAACAGGAAGCAAAAGGAACAAAAATCCTCATTGGTGAGCAAGGTCACACTCTGTCACAGAAGTTTGGCAGGCCTAAACAGTGTCACAGGTACACAACGCAGTCTCTCCATTAAACTGAAATCTTCTCTCCCATACAGACGCTGAAAACTGAGAGAGAAGAAAGAAAACATTTAACATTCAACCAGTGGCAGTCCATTTGGATCACATTCAACATCTCTGGTGAGCAATATGACACACTTTAATTCTCTTTGATTCTCTGCGGAGCAGGTTTCATTCACTGATGCACTTTAATGATGGTCCCAGATGATGATCCAAAAATGTCAGTTTAACAAGTGATATTTAATAGTTGTATAAAAAAATTAGATTTTTTTTTTTTGCCTTGACTCGCTCAGCATTTGCTTAAACATTAACTCGCATACATGCAGCATTATCAAAACTCTGAGTTTTTTTAAACATAGATAGTTAAACAGGTTAAAAATCAAGAACTAGTTCATACACTGTAAAAAAAAAATAGATGATCAATTAATTATAACAACATGCTGAAAAAACGAGTTGAATCTTGTATAACTTATTAAAATAAGTTAAGCAATTTTCAACTGTTTTGTATAAGTCAGTATAATGTAATTTAAGTTGAAATAACTTAAAAATCAAATCATACAATTGTTGATTGTACTTACATTTTTTAAGTTGCTGCCTTAAACATCCAAGTTGATTGTACTTCAAATTTAAAAAGTACAATCAACATCAGTCATTTCAACTTAAATTACACATAACTTATTTTGATGAGTTAAAAACTTGTCATTGAAATGACTTAAAAATCGTAATTTCGTAAAAATCGTAAATATAATTGTTGATTGTACTTAAAAAACTTAAGGCAGCAACTTAAACATTTTAAGTACAATCAACTTGAATGTTTAAGTCATTTCAACTTTAATTACTGACTTAAAAAAATTAGTTGAATCTTGTGTAACGTAAGTTAAAAACTGCTTAACTTATTTTGATGAGTTAAAGCAATGTAGAAACATATGTTATCATAACTTATTGATCATATAAGTTTTTACAGTGTAGGAATATTGAGATTAACCCAAACGCTTAGAGGTCTTTTTAAAAAGCAAGGTTTTAAATATAACAATATGCTGTTCAAATTTAATTGGACAGTTAAAACAAATTTAGTGGAACTGACTTCCATGCATCCACTATATTGGGACCAGTTGTAAAAAAGTTTGCTAAAATTTCTTGAAAAGGTGAATTTACTTTTGTGAAAAGCATCATTTGTTGCAGAATGCAGATGCCATTTGGGTTTTTTTATGCCATTTTTATGTAATGCAGTGTAAGTGTGAAAGTGTCCAAATACTTTATGGGGCCTCTGTAACTGGGAACCCCTTTGCATGCTGTATACAACACATCCAAATTGAGTGTAAATGGTTCTGTTTTGCTCTGTAAATGATAGGTGATTTACAGTTGGAATGTCATAAACACCAATATATGTGTATATTTCTTTTCCCTTATACATTACAGTAGACATCACCATAGTAACGAACCAGTATGGGATGGAATACATCAGATAGGTTTCATAATAGTGGAAAGAAACTGGCAACCTGATTTTCCAGTTAAAAACACAAAGAGCTATTCATTAGTTATTTGGGTAACACTTTACAATAAAGTTTCATTAGTTAACTACTTTAGTTAACATAAACTAAGAATGAACAATACTTCTACAGCATTTATTAATCTTAGTTAATGTTAATTTCAACATTTACTAATACATTAATAAAATCAAAAGTTGTATTTGTTAACATTTGTTAATGCACTGTGAACTAACATGAATAAACATGAACGACTGTATTTGTATTAACTAACATTAACCAAGATTAATGAATACTATAACAAGTGTACTGCTGTGCTGCCATAATTTGATTTATGAATGATCTGTTAGTTGAAAAAGTAGATTCATATCGCTATGTTAGACTGATGACAGTTGTGATTATGCAGAATGTCATAACTGGAAACTGGGATCTGTTAAAGTTCTCTGCGTCACACATAAATTCATACATTTTAGTAATTACTTTTTAAATTTAAGTATAAACAACTTTCTGTATTTTAATAATTATTAATAATATTATTGTTTGTATATTTTTTATATTTTTTCAAATATTGTATTTATTAATAAATTTAACTTAAATTTAATGTGAATTTTAGCTTAGGTTATAAGCTGTGGTTGAAGACTTTTTTAGGACAATACAAATGCTAAGTTTCTAATATCCTTTATTTGCTGTAGGTGTGAACATTATCTATTGTTGGCATAGCTCCACCCAGTCTTATAAACATTCCATAAAATGATGTGCTAGGTTATCTTTGGAGCTATAAAAAGACAAATATAGGTCAAATTTCAAGTAGGAAGTCAGTTAGAAGAGCAGATAACACAGGTACGGTTGTTCACATACAGCACTGAAACCTAATGTATGCGAGGGTTTTCCACAGTTGACTAAGAAATCAAACTAAACAGGTTCACAAGCCTTCCTAGGAATGTCAATAAACTCCATGTAAATAATTGAGTTATAGTCATTGCTACTGTCCTCCTGCTGAATAACTTTGTTTTTTGACAAAGTCACAAAAAAAGAAAGGTTTTTTTAACATGTCGTGCATCATGTTTTCATCCCATGTTTATATCATACATATTTTCTGTATGATTATGACCATTATCTGATTTTATAGATCTAGGGTTCTATCTAAGGGGACATTCACACTAACAGCGACTCGAAGCGTCAAAACAACCGGACATAACAACTTGAGCGGAAGTTGACGTTGATTATATGATTCAGGCATGTAAAGCAATGCAACAATTTATGCAAATGAGCAGCATCCTGATTCGTCTACAATCGGTGGAGCTCATGTGATCCATGTCATGTGAGATACTGTAGTTGAGTATAGGTTATTATGTTAATTTAAGGGTTACTTTTAATTATTATTTTTATTTTTTATTTTGCAGCAAGGAAACTAATAGTGAAGATAAAATTATATCTTATTTTGGTCACACTTTAGATTAGGGTACAGTTCTTACTATTAACTATGACTTTTACCTCAATAAACTCCTAATTACTGCTTATTAATAGTTAGTAGGCCTAAGGTAGTTTTTAAGTTCATGTAGGATTAAGGGATTTAGAATATGATAATGCAGAATAATACATTAATATGTGCTTTATAAGTACTAATAAACAGCCAATATCCTAGTAATAAGCAACTAGTTAATAGTGTGAATTGGACCCTAAACTAAAAAGTGTTACCCTTATTTTTCTCATTTGATCCCACTAATAAAGTTAGAAATCCAATAGGTCATAAAACAACATCATGGAACATCATAAGAAACGATTTGAAGCAGCTACATAAATAGTAAGTCTGTGCACTACAAAAATAGCACTTCTTATGGGACTTACAATTGTTTTCTGTTTTATGCTAGCATATTGCTAAGCTAACAGTGTAAACGCTAGCATAAGAATACATTTACATGTATTTGTATTTTAAAAGTGTATTTATAATCAGCATTTCTCTTGCTCCATCAACCAAACTGGATTTTTCACTGAATTTATCATAGGAAGCTGCATAATTAAGTTGCCTACCTTTTGGAACAGGGACTATAGTGCCTTAAAACTGTTTTGTTTTTGCTTGTTTTTTAGAATTATCATATCAGAATAGTATTTTATAAAGGTCAAAAGACAATTTCAGAATACTTGATCAGGATTAGATCATGTTCATGTTTTTCATAAGCTCCTACACTTTAAAAAAATATACACGCTCAATAAGTCATGACAACATATGCTTTTACATTACATTAACTCATCAAAATAAGTTAAGCAATTTTCAACCTTTTTTATAAGTTATACAAAATTCCACTCATTTTATAAGTGTTTAATGTAATTTAAGTTGAAATTGCTTACATTTTTAAGTACAATCAACTACGATGTTTAAGGCAGCAACTTTTTTTTACAGTGTACATACAACAACTGTGCTTGTGCAGTAGTTTTTTTAGCTGACCTGTAACTTACAACACAAATGCATTCACATTGACAGATGATTTAAAAATCTTTGTATAACGCTGACACAAGTTCATATGGTACATGGTATGACTGCACCATTGATCTAACTGTTTAACTGAAGGACAGGTGGACCTTTATGTATGCAAAGCAGTTAGACACACTAACACATTCCTGTGCAAATGTGTCTGCATGTGTGGTTGAATGTGGCACGAAGGACACCCACGCAACTTTCATCTCCTCCCTTTGCCCCTCTGAACATACAAGACCTTTGTTTTCCATTACTGATCACACCTGGAAACTGGTATAACGTCTATATTTCAATTACTCGTCCATTTTTGATACAGTATGTATGTTTACTATTACAAGAATGTTGTCTAGTGTGCTGTAGGGAGTTTTGATGGTGCAGTATAAAGTTTTGGGCTAAAATCAGTTGTTGGGTCGATTCCCACCAGGAAAAAGCTCCAAGGCATCAACTTTATGTCCGAGGCTACAAGTTAGACTCTTCTAGTCCATGTTGATATTCCATAGTTACATTGGGTGAAAGCTGTAGAACATCTGGTTGTGTGACAACAAATAAAGTTTCTTTTCCATATCCTGTATTCAACAGCACTGTATCATGGTCCTTCAGGCCAGCGGTGTCATGAGTATCCCAGCTACTGTGAGTGTTGACAACCAGCTACCTGCTTCCTGGACGGCCCACTACAACTGTGCTGATGGTAAATTTCTTTCTCATCTGAAACACCATGAACTAAGGAGTCTAAGAAGGTGCACCTATGATTATTCTGCCATCCAGTGTAATTCCAGTTGAGATTTAAGGTTGTAGGTTTCGTTTATCGCTAATCAGCGGAGACTCTTTCTGGCAGGTTAATCATTTACTCTAGCAGTCACTGCTGGAGTTACCAGGTTATCAGTTGCATGCACAGGGGACCATGATAGAGATAGTGAAAGTGATTCATACTTATCTAGAAACCATGTGCAGTACTTTTATTTACACGTTTTACAGTGTGGAATTGAATTTTTTTTAAATTAATGAATAGTAGTTTCACCACTGCTGAAAAGATTAGTTCAGCTGTTCAACAGCATATATTATGTTTTGGATCTGATTGTCCCCACATGTGATGCTAGTCACAGAGGTCTTCACCCCAACTCCTGGAGACCCACTTATCCTGCAGAGTTTGGCTCCCCAATCAAACAGACCTGAACCAGCTAAACAAGGTTTTCAGGATTGCTTGAAAATCATAGGTAGGTGTGTGGGAGGAGGTTGGAAATAAACATTGAAGGTCAGTGGGTCTCCAGGAGCAGGGTTGAAGACCTCTGCTCTAGCTAAACCAGAAAAGACTTCCTTAGTCAACCTGCTTCAGCAATGACTTCAACCAATGATTGTGCTAATCCTCCAGCTTGAACAGGTCCTAACCAGCATAGAACCGTTTCACTTTGTTCTAGTCCAGTTAGTAGTTTTATCTGGTGCGTCTAGATAAACCAGAAAGTCTTTCTTTTGGTCAAATGTGGCTGTATTGGTCCACTTGACCAGCCAGAAATCAATACCAACCAGCATAAACCAGGTTTAAGTAGAGACATTCGAAAAAACATTTTGAAACTATTCTGTTTCAACTTGCATCCGCAGTTTCCATGGTAACATCTAGTTACACGAGCCGGCTCTGGTCTCAGGATCTCCACCCACAGAACTGGACCAAGTACCAGGTGTGGGAATGGCTCCAACAGACGCTGGACATGCACCAAATTGATGCCACCAGCATTCCCTTCCAGAACTTTGACCTTGACGGGAGGCAACTGTGCAACATGAGCTTTCAAGACTTCACCCGGGCGGCCGGATCCGTAGGATCTATACTTTTCCAGAGCCTGACTGACCTCAAGTGGAACGGTAAGATGTCATATAGAACATGTTCCTGGATCAACAAACTTGTTGGTCCTGGATCAACAGTGTTATCAACCAGATATCAGTACGGTTGGGTTTAAGTTGACTTTGGGTTAGGACTTCTTGTAAGTCACAGTAAGTAGTTTTCCTTTGATTCCTTCTGACGCCGTGTATGTTATGGTTAGGGGTTTTGAGGTAGGGATAAGGGTTGGGGTTGTGTGGGTACGGATAGGGTTTAGCTTTCGATTGTTTGCTATAGGAATGTTGTTGTGAGACAGATAAAAGGATGATAATCCAGGTTGAACCCATAGCCTTGTGGGCATGGTGCAACAGTACTTCGGATGACCCGAGCCCCAACTCGTGGTCCATTTCTGATCCCATACCCCTCTCTCATATCTAGTTGTTTGACTGTCCTATCAAAATAAAGGCAGAAAGGCCAAAAATATTTTGCCATCGAGTCGTGTGTTTTTATCAGAGCTTGCCATTTGGGGATCCCAGTTTTATTCACTAGAAGCATTCCTTTGTGGAAAAATGATTGTTTGTTATAGTGAATTCTCACAAGCATGAGCTTGGAAAGTCTAGCCATTGAGCATTTGTCCCTCTTGGATTCATTATGGTATAGTACATGGAAATTGTGCAATCCATTTTACACTTTTCTTTCTAAAAAGTCATTTTCATGGGAAAATTCACCCATAGATATTTTCATGAAAATGTTTTAGAGAAACATATTTAATGGATTGTACATATCCATGTACTATGCTACAGTATAATGAATCCAGAGGGGTGCTGCTAACAAAACCCACAGGTTCATAAACAGTCAGTGCTATAATTTTGATGCAGTTTCCATTACAGTGTATTGTTAATCCAGACAAACGTATAGAGGTGACATGTGAGAGCCATGCTAGCAAGTTAAACTGGTTTAAGGCAACATGATGCGGGAATGGCATGGACATTTGATGATAGTCATTGCAAAACATGCACTCTGTTTTGAAGACATTTTTAGACACTCATTTTCTTTTTCTTTTTTTCCTTAATGTCTCACAGGTCAGTATGGTCAAACAGATATGTTTATACCAGGGGACATTAAAACAGAAATAGATGGTGAGTAACCACACACAAAGCTTTTGATTTTAGCATAAAGCTCACATAATTACAGTGACTTTTAACATTGAGCCCTATCTGCTGCTGAAAATGGAGTTTACTGATTTTCTTGAAAGAATTGTAGACTTTTAATATGTCACCATTTTGTAACCAAGTGCATCAATTTCTTCAGCAGATTTCCCATGTTCAATCCTCCCCTTCAAGGAAGAACCCAGCTTTTACAGCACTTCAGGTACCTGTGAAATCCATTGATGATATTTTAAAAGATTTTTATGTGATTTACATATTTCCTATGAAGACAAGATGAAGTGTGTTTATTCATGCATATATTAACCTGATGGTTTGACAGTATTATGTCATATTTTCTCTTTCCTCAGAACTGTTTGATATCAAAAGCTCATTCCAGCCCAATGCCATATTGGCCTCACCCGCTCCCTCAAGCCCAGGTGAATGATCTTAATTTGAACTGTCCTAAAGCTAATCCTAAAAACAGTATTGCTTCCTCTCTATGGAATCTATCATGGTATGGTATTATGGTAATGCTTATATTTGTTGTTCAATTATCCTGATGCATATCAAATCTATTTAGTGCATCAACAAGGTTGTGGGTTCAAATCAAAGATAACAATTTATTTCTTGAAGTTGCTTTGAATAGGAGCATCTGCCAAATGCATAAATATAAATGCATAAATAGGTCTGTTTTAACTAGTAACTGGACTACAAAAAGGTCATCAAAGTACCCTTAAAGTGACATGAAGGCCAAGTATGGTAACCCATACTCTGAATTTGTCCTCTGCATTTAACCCATCCAAGTTAGTGCACACACATTAGGAGCAGTGAGTAGTGAACACCCACACAGACACTACAAACCGTGGACACACACACACAGAGCAGTGGGCAGCTATTCACTGTGGCGTCTGGGGAACTATTATGTTTTAGTAGTAGGTATTGAGGGTTGAAGAGAGCACTGTTCATTCACTCCTTCAACCTACATTTTCCAACCTACATTATCAAGAATCGAACCTGAAACCTTCGGTTACAAGTCTGACTCTCTAACTGTTAGGTCACTACTGCTAATTCATAAACATAACTTCAAATTATCATGTAATCTCAATTTATATAGTTTTAGTAGTGGAAACTTGTGGTACCTTGCTAAATGATAACACAATGCTTCATACACTGTAAAAAATGTTGTGTGCTATTTACTTTAAAAAAAAATGGTAACAATATTACACATAGTTTTTAAGGCTTGATTTTTTGTTTTTTAATGCAATCTACCTGAATAAATAATGTAAAATCAAATATTATTATATTATATATATATATATATATATATATATATATATATATATATATATATTATTTCACTAAAATAATATTTTTAGTGAAATGTGATTTTTTATTTTAAGTTGACTTAAAAAAAAAGCGCTATATAAATGAAGGTGACTTGATTTTGACTTTAAAAACATTAGAGTGAATGGAAATTAACTGTTTATTTTTGACTTTGAGTCATGTTGTACATTTAATAGACTGTATGCTGCTAGCACAGCACAAGTAGAATCAAACTGGTTACTGCACTAGCATTAGCAAAGTTATTGCTCACTGAACAAAACAACATGCTTCATATTATTAGTACATGCAGTTATTCACAACCTAACCAAGCTCTGCTCTTCTGCACAATAGTAACGGTCAAAACTTCAACATAACAGAAACTCTTTCAAAAGTCAAACATAACTGAACATTAAACATTAACAGATGTTTCCCTTCACTCAAACATACATCAAATAACACTTAATTTCAATATTAACTCTCAATTTCCAGCTATATGCAAAGCATGCTGGGAACTAACAATGGTGTCTCTAAATAAAACTGCATAATTGAGCTAATTCTCTTAAAATAAATAGGTAGCCTTTTTCCCCTTAATTTTATCATCTTAATCGGTTCCTCAATTCAAGCCTCAAAATTGCTTAAATTTCCTTTAATAAAACCAAGAGATACATTTTCCTAATTTTTTAGTGAAATATTTTCTATACAACACTGAAACAATTTTCTTAGAAAAATATACACACTATTTTTAATTATCACCTTAATTTATTTTGTCAAAATTACAAGACCCATGATTAATTTTTACAGTGTAACACGTAGCATAACACTTGCTAAATGAGTACAGCAATATAAATCATTTAGTATATATGTTCTCAAACTAAGCTCATGGTCCCCACAACCAACAACCCACTTAACATTAATCTTGAACAAAAAACATCATACAACACTTAATTTTAGCGTTTACTCTCCCTTTTGAGTGTCATGGCAAAGCATGCCCAGTTTCACTTAAATTTAAGTTTGTCTAAATTAAAAGAAACAAGTTCATAGAACCCAAAACAATGAGACAATTCAGATTACTTAAAATGTGCCAGTTTTGTGAACTCAAAAGAAAAAGAAATACTCATAAAAGTTAATTTGATTCCCTTTAATAAATATGGTTTCATTTCAATTTTCTCATTTCAGATCCCAAACGGTCACAAGTCAAAAGACACAGTAAGTTGCCAGGTTTTTATTATTTTACTTCCCTAAAGGTTTTTTTTTTTCTGTTAATGTGTCCTGAGCTTCACCCGGCGGTTGTCTTTGAACAACCTGACTAAGCAGCACATACCAAAACCTTTGGCACTCTGGCTTTTTTAAGTCTTGAAACTGCTTTAGATTCCTTTGGTTTTCTCATTTCACTACGTTCATACAATCTCATATTTCAACAGATCCTCGTGGGACGCACCTGTGGGAGTTCATCCGAGACATCCTCCTGAACCCCGAGCGTAACCCTGGCCTAATCAAATGGGAGGATCGCTCCGAGGGGGTTTTCCGCTTCCTTAAGTCGGAAGCTGTGGCTCAGCTTTGGGGCAAGAAGAAAAATAACAGCAGTATGACCTACGAGAAACTCAGTCGAGCCATGAGGTAACGTTTTCCTTGGAGTTTTGCAACTTTTTCAAGGATTCTGATTAGTATTCCCAGCTTCTCACATGTTTATATCGCTCTCTGTTTTCACCTCCAAAGGTATTATTATAAACGAGAGATCCTGGAACGGGTGGATGGACGTAGACTTGTCTATAAGTTTGGCCGAAACGCTCGAGGCTGGAGAGAGTCTGAGAAGTGAAGGACTTTGTCTTGACATGTAGCTTCCAAGTGAAACTCTTATTTATAACATTACAGTCATTCTAGTTTTATTTTTTGAAATGATGGAACTATGTGGTTGTTTATAATAATTGTGTACTTGTCTGTCACCTTGTTGTTGTTATTTGACTTTATTTTTAGATGCTCTTTTAACACTTTGTTTACATTCAAATTGTACCAATGTTTTGTATGCATTTGAATTTAAAGCGTAAAAGTTTTGAATAGATACTGTGAAAAGCTATTTAACTGGCTTTTAAAAATGAGAAATCTCCCGAGGACGACTCCATTTTGGCTTTTTTAAATGGCTTCATTTGTCTTGAATCCAAGTAGAATGACTTTTACCCTGGTAAAACAGCAAAGGAGTTGAAATAAAGGACTAACATGTAAAAAAGCACTAGCAATCGCAGGTTGTCGTCTTTATTGATATGGCTGTCAGTACACATCATGAACCACAAAAAAACACAATGTCAAGTTTTTATTAATGCTTGTATATAGACATTTTACAATTAAACACTAATAAAACCCTTTTTTAAACACTGAATGAAGCTTTTTTTTTCTCTCGGGATAAACACAGGACCTTTAATTGAGTCTTTTTGTATTTATTTGTGAGGGACACATAAATTAACATCACAATGATTGATAAAATTTGCCAGATTAAGCCAAGATGGCAAAAAACTTTTAACCCACAGATGGCTGAATTGGTGAAATTTAAACATTTTCTATGAAGTATACGAATCCTAAATATTAAAATTATTTATTATATATATATATATTTAAAAAAAAAACTGCAGCTCTTGTGGGGTGTTCCCGGTCTGCAGTGGTCAGTATCTATCAAAAGTGGTCCAAGGAAGGAACAGTGGTGAACCAGCGACAGGGTCATGTGCGGCCAAGGCTCATTGATGCACGTGGGGAGCGAAGGCTGGCCCGTGTGGTCCAATCAAACAGATGAGCTACTGTAGCTCAAATTGTTCAAAAAGTTAATGCTGATAGAAAGGTGTTAATGATAGAAAGGTGTTAGAATACACAGTGCATCACAGTTTGTTGCGTATGGGCCTTCATAGCCACAGACCAGTCAGGGTGCTCATGCTGACCCCTGTCCACCGCTGAAAGCGCCAACAGTGGGCACGTGAGCATCAGAACTGGACCACGGAGCAATGGAAGAAGGTGGCCTGGTCTGATGAATCACGTTTTCTTTTACATCACGTGGATGGCCGGGTGCGTGTGCATCGCTTACCTGGGGAACACATGACACCAGGATGCACTATGGGAAGAAGGCAAGCCGGCAGAGGTAGTGTGATGCTTTGGGCAATGTTCTGCTGGGAAACCTTGGGTCCTGCCATCCATGTGGATGTTACTTTGACCACAACCTAAGCATTGTTGCAGACCATGTGCACCCTTTCATGGAAACATGGCAATATTTATATATTAAACACATTTAATATTTTGATTTGAGGTATGTATATATATATATATATATATATATATATATATATATATATATATATATATATATATATATATATATATATATATATATATATATATATATATATATATATATATTCAGGTTGTGAGAAGAAGAAGATGCCAAAGAATGCAAGAAAGATCAAGGTTACTTTCAAAATTTTAAAATGTACTTCAACGTATAAGAGTTTTGTAAGACTTAACAGAGTACAGGTCACAAAAATCTTTCTTCTTTCTAAAATAGACTTGACTTACACTCGCATAGAAGATTCATTTCAACCTGATTGAACCAGTGGCCAATAATGTCCCGGAGTGTTTGGGAACGGTTCATCCCTTCACACACAGGGACAATGCTGGATGTCAAGCAAGTCTTTTATTTTCCTTTTCGTTGCTCGGATGGCAGTGATAGCTAATGATTTGCAGCAGCTGTGGCCAAAGATGTTGTCAGTGCTGAGTTATGTTAGATAAGACGAAATGCCAGCGAGTTAATTGTTCTACCGTGCGTGTCACGGCCACAGTGCTGCCACCTCCGGACAATAGATAAACGGCTCCCTGCTGCTCCGTGCGATAAGAGCCGTTGACACTCTCTGGCCTCACTCTTTTTCTTCCTGTCTGATTTGTCATAGGCAAATTCCTCTCTCACCTTCCAACTCTGTCTCATCACTTTCTGGAGTATTATGGTTCTCTTCATAAACGTGATTTCGCAGGGATTTATTTAGATTTTTATCCACACCCACAAAATTTGCTTGGTGGTGTTATCTGAAAATAACTGAAGCGTTGCTGCTGAAGCGTTGCTGCTGGAGTGATCAATGCTTGCCAACAAGTTTATTATGTCAAGATAATCCACTTAAGACAACATAGTTTCTGTAACAATGTTTCTGTAAACCCTTGGTTGAGGCATTTTGTGAATAATGCTTTAGTACCAGTGTTTTCAAACCAGGGACCCCTGGGGGTGTGAGAAGGAACTGCACGACCTCAGCAGAAAAGACAACATTTTCTTAAAATATTTCCAGTTGAGATTCTCAACTGGAAATATTTTAAGATACTATTATAGTTTTTATTAATAGTTTTTATTTTTATAGTTTCTGTTTTCATTTAAATGCATGTTAAAGTTTTAGTCATTTTTTACGTCTATGTAGCTTTTAATTTTTATTTCAGTTTTAGTTTCAGTTATTTAATCAAGTTAAACTAAATAAAAATGTTTCCTTGCTTGTTTTTTATTAATTACAAATATGTCCAACATTACTCATTTTATTCATTAATCATTTTATTATAGTTAGATCATTTAAAAATATACCATTGTTCATTCATGTTCATCCATAATGCATACCTAATATAAAATTTTTTAGGCTTAATTAAAAATATATACTATTGTTCATTGTTCATTCATGTTCATCCATAATGCATTACCTAATATTAAATTCTTTTTAAACATATTTATTGATTTATTTTGTAGAATTATTTAAGTTAATTAACATCAACTTTTTGTCAACTTTTATATTGTTCATTGATATGTAATTTTGGATATTGGTCTGTGAAGGTTGAAAAAATATTAAAAACAAAAAAGTGGCTAATTTTAACCCTATAGTAGCTATAAGTAGGCTACACTTAGTTAATTAGTATTACTCAGTAGTTAAATGTATAATTACACTGTAAACTTAAAATAAAGTGTAACCTGTTATTGTTATTTCCTCTTTCTCTTTCTCTGGTGTTGGTGAACAGTTTATGGTTATAAACAAAACTTGAGAAACCCTGATTTAATGCATGGAGCATAACATAGAGACCAGGTTCTGCATAAAACGTAACTTTTCCACATGAAATCCGGATACCACACTCATGGCATGGAGAGAAGTGAGGCTGTAATAGAGAAAATGAATGGTATCTGACAGCGTTTTATGTTTCACACTATCTGGTGTTGGAACGAGCAGGAAAAATGTAAAAAATGAAAGGCAGCCAGCTGTTCGGTGCATGTCGCAACACGCTGCTTGGCCAATTCACAGGCCGACGTGTTAATAAATTCAGATCTGGGCTGAAGGTCGCACCACATACCCGACAGATTCATATTTTTGGCCAAAAATATTGTTGCATATGACTGCATGCAAGAGTGTGTGATTAAAATACAAATAAAGACACTTTAAATCTAATTGAATGCATTTATACCTACTTATCAGTACTTAATTCAAGATATATTATAAATAAGCACATTTATCTTGCATTAACGGATATTTTTACTGGAAAGCAATGCAAAAATTTTTTTTTTTTTTAAGTTTACACGCTAGAAATTTCACCCCAAACACACCTTTATCCTTAGCGAAAGATAGCATTAGCATTCTGTTTTACATGCTTGAACTAGACACTACACTGATTATGAACCTATTTGAATGTGCCATGTGTGTTTTACTCAGATGGTTCATTATTTAAAGCAGGTTGATCAACAGATGCAACATCCAGAACAAGGAAGTGATGGCAGATAGCAACAGACGGGGCTCTATCAGCTGATATCGGGTCAGAGGAGGCTTTGTGTTTGTTCTGTGTAGTCTGGATCCATCTTATCTCTTTGCTTCCCATTCAAAAACTCATTTGAGATCTCAAATGAGGTGCATTAGTTCGCTGATGGCAGGGTTCAATCGCTAAGAGACATTTGTGTGTCAGCCATGTTGTACAATGTAATGTTTTGTCAAGTTTTGCCTATTTTGTTTTACTGGCCTGTTCACAACAAGAACTATAACTATATTTGCATCCACACCAACGGATGATAACATTCTGTTTATTATAAGTGCACACTGCATTTTTGTCTGTCGCTTTAAATGCTTTAGCACTTTAAAGCAGGATGGATTCTGATTGGCTGCAGATGGGAAAAAAACATTGTGAAAGGGATTCCAATGATATCGTTCCTCTGTGATGTTATCGTTATCATTATAGTTGTGGTGTGGACTTATATTATCACAGAATTAGAATGATTAATAAAACTTAAGTTACAGTTATCTTTATAGTTATCGTCCTTGGTGTGAATGGCCCTTAATTCAAATCAAAATATGATTCAGTATGACTGAATCAACCTCGATATTACATAGTTCATGAAAAATCCAGGCTCTTCCAAGCTTTAAATGGCAGCCCAAAATTTGAAGACCTAAAAAAGAGCATCCATCCATTATAAAAGTAATCCACACGGCTCCGGGGGGTTAATAAAGGCCTTCTGAAGTGAATCGATGGGTTTGTGTATAAGAAAAATATCCATAAAACTTCATAAAGTAAAATATCTAGCTACCGGCGGACCACATTCCGTATTCAACTTAAGTGTAACACCTCTCGCAGTTCAAAAGCTAGATATTTTACTTTATAACGTGTTAAATATGGATATTTTTCTTACAAAAACACATCTATTTGCTTCAGAAGGCCTTTATTAACCTGCCGGAGCCGTGGATGTGCTTTTTGGGCTTCAAATTTTGGGCTGCCATTCACTGCCATTATAAAGCTTGGAAGAGCCAGGACATTTTTTTTATATAACTCTGATTGTATTTGTCTGAAAGAAGAATGTAATATACACCTAGGATAACTTAAGGGTGAGTAGCTAAATCATGGGGTAATTTTCATTTTTGGGTGAACTATCCCTTTGAGTCATAAAAAAATGTTCTTCATAGAAATTGATGGATTTGTGATCAAATCGTGAGTCAGATATTTATTGATCTGGTTCCTTTTCCCAAAAGCTCTGCTCTGATTCATTCATGTATCGCATTGGACTGCTGCAATTCTCGAGTAAAACTGTCACTGAAGGGTCTGTTCCTCACATAAATCTGATGCATTACTATATTATGAATAGCCTATAGCTCATAAATTGGACTATTACTTTGCATGAAAGAAAGCAAACAGCACATTGTCAGTCACATTTAGTTTCAGTTTGATTGGACTTTCAGTTTGTTTGTATCTGTCACATGTTCCTTTGTTCTGTTTCCCGCCACTCATCTGTTTTCCCGGTTACCATCATTATTAGTTCATCTGTGTCAGCTGTGTGTCATTATCCTCATTGTGTTCACTATAATAGTTCCTCCAGTTCCTTCAGTCTCTGTCTGGTCTCAGTTATGTTTTAGTGTGTTGTGCTTTTTTATATTTATATTAATTATTAAACAATGCAGTAGAGTAACATTTCTTTATATACATTTGTTGCATATTTTGTGTGGACAACAGATCCACGTAGAAACTCGACATGCTGTTTGTTTAATTAAATTCCTGATGAAAAGTGATTACACACTGAACAGGTGAAACCTGTGCAGAGAAGCTGTAGTTTCCTGTATAAGCCTCATACCACTGAGAGGGGTTTCCCCTGCATACTAGGTTTAAAGGCAATAACCCACCATGCAAATATAATTATTTAAAGAAATAAAAGAAATAAAAACAACAGTACTAAACTGACCAGAGGTATATGTCTTCCTTCCTGAAAGGCTGATAATAGTGTAACGTAAAGTTTTGATAAGCAATCGTGCGACTGAAACTTTGAGTGGACCAAATGTTTCCCTTTTGTATTGTTATTCTTAAGCTAGACACCCAAACAGCGTTTTGACAGTAACCATAATACACTAGAAACACCTATATTAAGTGTGAGTCACATAAGTGTTTTAGACAATCACACAAAGGTTGGCATTCACACTTTGTTGACACTTGATATGGTGGAACAGACTAACTTAATCCAGCAATACGACTGAGTCATCAGTAAACAGTATGACAGACAGGAAATTTGTAAGAAGAAAATACGTGAAAAAAAAGACATTGGCTGTGAAAGAAGACAATGTGTTAAAGATGTTTTTATTCTGTTTCAGTCCACAGCAGATTTGAGATGACAAGGGGTGTTATGGTTATATAAAGGGACAATTTATTGCATTTGCAGTATCAGGATGACTCAAATATGTCTTTATTTCACGCATGGTGTCAGGCTTTTCTGAGATATTATATTTTATAAAATGTTGCATTTCTTCTTCTCAATTTGACACTTTAGTGGTATTATTTTATGAATGAAGGCAAGTTAAAGCACTTGACTTAAAGGAATAGTTCACCCAAAAATAAAAAATTCTGTCATCATTTACTCCCTCAAGTTGTTCCAAAACTGTATGAGTTTCTTTCTTCTGCTGAACACAAAAGAAGATATTTTGAGTAATGTTTGTATTCAAACAGTTGCTGGTTCCCATTGACTTCCATAGCATGCAAAAAAAAAACTATGGAAGTCAATGGGGACCAGCAACTGTTTGGACCCTTACGAAAAAGAAGTATACTTCAAGTTCAGTTTATGAAGTATACTTAAGTAATGTTCAAGTATATTTTTAAGTATACTTTATGTAGCAAGTATACTAATATCATTGTACTAGTAGTAAACTTGTAAGTGTACTATTTCAATACTGCTTGGGACTAAATTGGCCCACTTTAAGTATATAAAAAGTATACATTTAAATGTGTATACATTTAAATAAAAAAAGTGTAACATTAGTAAACTTTAAGAGCTCAACTACGTTTATCATTTGTACTGCATCTGTACTACAAGTGAATTTACAATTATACTAGTAGGTCCTTCCTCAGGGGAATTGGCCATGGGGCTGATGATAGCCGCTGAATCAACTCGGGAAACCAATGATGGGTCCGCCAGAGTGGGGCCACTAACAGGACTGTGTGCCCGCCTGCCCTCCCTGATTCTTTTCAAGACTTGGGGAAGGAGTGGGACTGGAGAAAAGCATAAAGCAGGTGGTTGGGCCATTCATGGACCAGCGCATCCTTGCTCTTTGAGAAATATATTGGGCAATGACAGTTGTCTTCGGAGGCAAAGAGGACGACCTCGGCCCTCCCGAAAACATTCCACATCATTTGAACTGTTTGGGGATGGAGGGTCCATTCCCCTGGCATATCTGCTCCTTGGTTCAACCTGCCCGGCACATGCACTGCTCCCATAAGAGGAGACATCTGACCTGCTGGTTGAGCCGTCTCGACCTGAGCCTGCCTTGGCGGTTTATGTAGGAAACCACTGTTGTGTTGTCCGTACGGACTAAGACATGATGACCCGAAAGACGTGGTAAGAAGGTCTTGAGGGCTAACACTACTGCCAGCATTTCTAGGCAGTTGATGTGCAACCATGACTCCGTGCTCAACCACAAGCCGAAGGCCGGTTCGCCCTCGCACAGAGCGCCCTAAGCCAGGTTGGAGGCGTCCGTGGTGACCACCATTCGTCTTGAAACTGTCCCCAAGCTTACCAAGGGGCCAGGGCTTTGATACAACCGTGGCCTACTTTGATCCGAAGTCGGCCCCAACGGCAAGCTTGGGGAGGAACCCGTGGTTTCAGCCAGTACTGCAGGGGGCGCATGTGCAGCATGCCCAGCGGAAGTACTGGAGAAGCTGATGCCATAAGGCCTAGCATTCTCTGAAAGGTTCTCAGAGGTCTGTTGGTTCTGAGACCCAGGCATTCTAGATGGCTGAGGAGCACAGATTTGTGAGATTCTAATTCCGCCTCTGACTGGGCCAGAATGAGCCAGTCGTCGAGGTAGTTCAAAATGCGCATTCCCATTTGTCTTAAAGGGGAGAGAGCTGCATCTATGCACTTTTGAGACAGACAGAATGGCAGGACTGTATACTGGTAGACCTTCCCATCAAACGCGAATCTCAAGAACGGTCTGTGAAGGGAAATAACTTGGATATGAAAGTAAGCATCTTTCAGATCCACTGAGAAAATCCAACCCATCGGGCGAATCTGCACGATTATCTGTCTCAGCGTTAACATCCTGAAGGGCCGTTTGATAAGGACCCTGTTCAGATGTCTGAGGTCTAGGATGGGCCTGAGGCCGCCATCCTTTTTGGGAACGAGGAAGTAGCTCTGGGCTGGAGGCACCGCCTCTATAGCCCCTATAGCTCATTACTTCGGCTGACACTTGAGACACGTTGCTCTCTACAGAAGTGTGTATTATGCCCACAAAACGGGGTGGTTTGTAAATGATTCGGAGCGAGTAACCTCGTTGTATTGTATTTATAACCCATTGTGACTCACCAGGGATGGCCTTCCAAGCCTTGGCCCATTTGGACAGGGGTTTTATAGTGTCGAGTGGTGCGCTGTGCCTGAGCAGGGCGCCGACCCTTCTGTGGTGCGGAAGAGAAATAATGCTCTTTTGTTGAGTATTTATGTTTTTTATTGGGTTCGCTATAACAGTGGTCGAGTGCAAGGGAGCGCGCATTCGAGCAGGCTCGCTGGTTACACTCGCAACACATAAAGCAAAATTTTTCTCCCTGGCCAGAACTGGAACAGTTTTGCTGGGGGAAAACTTTGAGCATTTTGGAGGGCAGTCCGGCCTCGGCGGGACTTAACCCTCCCCTCTTCCTGTTCTGCCGATCAGGACTGCTTCCTCTATTCAGGGTCCTGCGCTATCTTAGGCCGGGGTCCCTGGCGCTTGGGAGCGAAGCGTTTCGTCTGACGCTGGCACTATTCAGGCAAGTGGCGACTCGAAGACACAGAGCTGGAGCGTTTGGGCAGAAAGTGTCGCATAGCTTGGGACGCCTTTTGTGCCGTAGTGAAATGTTCCGTGAAGCCATCCACCGCCGGGCCAAGTAGGCCGTTGGGAGAAATCGGAGCATCTAGAAAGGCGGTCTTATTGGCTTCTTTGTTCTCCGTCAAGTTCAGCCACGAGTGGCGTTCCAAAACCACAAGGCTGGCCATAGACCTGCCTATGGCTTGGGCAGTGGCTTTTGTAGCACGAAGAGCCAGGTCTGTGGTGCTTCGTAGATCGCGAAAAGCCTCCTGATCAGGTCCAGCCTCGTCCATAGCACGGAGGAGTTTGACCTGGAAAACTTGCAGGAACGCCATCGAGTGGAGGGTGAACCTCAGGACAAAATGGCGCAGCTCTTTGACGAGGGGCCTGTTGGCACCCCGGCAGGAACCATTCGTCGAGGCGGCTGCGTGCAGGCTCCTCAGGCAACGCCCAGTCTAGGCCGAGCTCGCTGACAGCTTTTGTGAGGACACGGATGAGTTCGGCGTCAACACCAGCCCTGGAGTCGCTGCGTTGCTGAGATGTTGAGGGGGCAGGGTTATCAACAGAGCCCGACCAATCCTCCGCATTTGATGCGGCCAATGACACGGAGTCATTGTGCTGATGCTCTTGTGGGTCGTCATCGGACCCGCCGAATGAAACGAGACCCTCTGCGTCGAGCGGGGGTTGCAGTTTTGAACGTGAAAACATCACGGGAGAGATATCTTTCTGAGGCGAAAGCGAGGCACGCGGGCATTGGGCCGACGTGATTTTGCTGGCCTCCAAATACTCAGCCCTCTGACTCCGCCATTTTTTCCGGAACGGGAGAGCGGGTGGGGCGGGTCATGCTCTGAAAAGAGCGGAGAGAGGAGAGTGGCATCAAGTGTATTTCTGAGAAGTATACAAAAAGTAGACAAAGTATACTTTCTTATTATTAGTTTAAAAGAAGTATACTATAATAGCACAGTTAAACTTCTTGTTCGTAAGGGGATACCAACATTCTTCAAAAGAAACTCATGCAGTTTTAGAACAACTTGAAGGTGAGGGTTGATGACAGATTTTTTTTTTTTGGGGGGGGGGGGGTCTATCCCTTTAAGTTCTGCCAGAGGATATAAAGTCATGTTAAATTTGCATGTTGGCTGTTTGTCAGTCTTTTTATACAACTTTTGCCTTTCGCACGATATGGTGTTTAAAAGAAAATCAAACTAGTTTCGTTACCTCTTTTGTGAGATTAATTTATAATCCATATTCTGACTAATAGACATGTCCATGTAGCCTACAGATCATGCTGTCGGTGTTACGTCAAAGGCAATGCTCCCAAACACAATTAACAATGTCATACACGTAAAAAGACCCATGAGGGAACTTCCTCCAATGGCAAAATATGAATGAATCTATTAATCACAAGATGTTCAGCTGTTTTAGTGTGAGCAAAACTTTAATGTGGAATGGGGAAGTGGTTTGTTATGGTTCAACCAGATTCATTTGGGTATGTCAGTGGGAAACGTGGCCTTGATTCCCTTAAAATAGTTTCCTTACTTGCAACTTACTGGCAATGTTAAATAAAAATCATATTTATAGTCATGAATTATTTCCGAAATCTTATCAGTGACGATCAGATCACGAGAGCTACGCTGATGTTCCATTTGCATCCACTAGAGGTCAGTTTGGAAACACACTGTAATCAATTAGAAAACTGCACAGGAATCACAGATTGGTCATAGTGATGATAATAATATCTATTTGCTATGTTGTTTTTCATATAATTTACAAAGATAATTCCATCCACAGGGGAGGCATTTTCAGTTTATGGTGAATGTACCCTTTTCCACATTTCTCTGTATTTTTCTTTTGTATTAAATATGTTAATATGTCCTAAGGTGTCTACATTTATCCTCAACTGATCATTTACTCAAGCTATTTAAGAAAACAAAGACAATAGATTAGATGTTAGGATTAATTTCATTGTTTTAAAAAAACGCTTCCCTTGGGTAAAACACTCTAGATAAGAAGTTGTTACATAAGCCTGAGTGCCTTAAAAATAAAAACATGTTAAACATGCAAATATGATTTAAAGGAAACAGGGAAGTGTCACAAGACATTTGTTTTTGTTTTTTATTGCATTGTGTCATGTAATACATCATATTTCAGCTTACATCTGAAATATGTTATATACAAAATGTATATATACCAAACATTATTTCATTTTATATTTAAAGGCACAGTATGTAAAAACCACTAGAACAATGTTATATATTTTGTTGACTTGTGTACTTTGTCCCAAATGTTCCCACAAGAATGTTTAAATCCAGAGAAATAAGCTATTTTAACCAGGACACGGACCGTGTCTGTGTCTCCTATCAATGACATCATACCCGCGTTACCCTCGATTTCCATTTTATTTTGTAGAAACCATGAAAAAAAACAAAGACGCTTTAATATAATATATGTTTTATTAGACAGGTGAGCAACTGTTTGGATACCTTTATCAACAGAAAACAAATCATTGTTATATACCAGGTGAAGTGAATAACTGATTTTCTCTTCATCATGGCACCTGTTGGTGGGTGGGATTTATTATTTTGCCCTCAAAGTTGATGTGTTAGAAGCAGGAAAAATTGGCAAGTGTAAGGATTTGAGGGAGTTTGACAAGGGCCAAATTGTAATGGCTAGAGACTGGGTCAGTGCATCTCCAAAACTGTAGGTCTTGTGGGGTGTTCCCGGTCTGCAGTGGTCAGTATCTATCAAAAGTGGTCCAAGGAAGGAACAGTGGTGAACCGGCGAGAGGGTCATTGGGGGCCCAGGCTCATTGATGCACGTGGGGAGCAAAGGCTGGCCCGTGTGGTCCTATCAAACAGACGAGCTACTGTAGCTCAAATTGCTCAAGAAGTTAATGCTGGTGTCAGAATACACAGTGCATCACAGTTTGTTGCGTATGGGGCTGCATAGCCACAGACCAATCAGGGTGCCCATGCTGACCCCTGTCCACTGCCGAAAGTGCCAACAGTGGGCACGTGAGCATCAGAACTGGACCACGGAGCAATGGAAGAAGGTGGCCTGGTCTGATTAACCCACCTCACAACTTAGAGGACTTAAAGCATCTGCTGCTAACATCTTGGTGCCAGATACCACAGCACAACTTCAGGGGTCTAGTGGATTCCATGTCTCGACTGGTCAGGGCTGTTTTGGCAGCAAAAGGGGGACTGACACAATATTAGTCATAATGTTATGCCTGATCGGTGTAGCTCAACACAGTTAGTCTTATTGTTTAAATCTTGATTTCTTTATTTACTGCGAGTACCATGTTTTACAATGCCTAATATTGATCGCGCTTACTGCTGTGTGCAACAAGTGTCGCCAACGAGCGAACGCACCGAGTAGCATTATAACATAACTTACAACACACTCAAATGTATCTAATATGATAAAACAGCGCTGCGTTACCCCACATACGCATGAGCGGAAGAAGAGAAAGCGGTCGTCTGCAGCAAAATAAAAGCTCCACTGCTCTCGAACTGTGTGTCGCGCTTGTCTCTCATTGGCAATTGCTCCAGCGGCCTTAAGTCCCACCCTGCTTCATACCACAGCAACGTT
The DNA here is from genome assembly GCA_039654625.1 of Rhinogobio ventralis. NCBI lineage: Eukaryota > Metazoa > Chordata > Actinopteri > Cypriniformes > Gobionidae > Rhinogobio > Rhinogobio ventralis. The sequence goes on from CM077216.1 coordinate 10,368,280, forward strand.
AATACATCTTTAATACATTAGATCTTCCATGAATATTTCTGCCTGAGTCCCGTCGGATTCTTTTCCACTGGCTGTAGAGGTGAAGACAACTACTCCCTTGATTCCTCGAAATCAAGGCATCATGAAGCTACGCCTTTGTTTTAATTAATAGACCTCTATATTTTGCCTTTAATGTAATCCATGTTTAGCAGCTGTTGTGTTTAACCCTTTCACGCATAGAGGTCACTACAGTGGACAGCTATTCAAAAAGCCATTTCTTGCGTATGCATGGTTCATCATCCTATACACTGCCACCAAGCGACAAGCCGCTGTATGCAGAATTTTATTTCTCCAAACCAAGATGGCCGTCGGCCAGTCAGAAATGGCAAATTGTGCCGAAATATCCATCCATTCCCTCTATAGGAAACTCTTGCAAGTTTAAAAAAAAAAAAATCTAAGGAGTCATATCATTGTATAAATTTTCTAAGTATTGATTTTAGATTGGGAGGAAATTCTAATTAATCATCTGTCCACTAAATTGGACATCATGCATCACTATATATTTTAGCTACAATTCATACTGTGACTGTTGTTCTTGAAAATACTTCATCTGATGTAATTTTTTTGGTTGTAAATAAATTTGTGTTGTTTGAATGTAATTTAAAGTTACGTCAAAAAAGTAATCAGATTACATAATCCATGTTACTTGTAATGTATAACTTTACTTTTCTTTTTTTTTTCTTTTTTGTATATATTGTATAGGCTAGTTTTCATATGATTTTAGGCCTATATAATTGTATACATTGGTTTGTTAAAATACACACACACAGTATTATGTTTAATACAGTATCTCTTCAGATAAATCCAAAAATGCATACTGTCCATTCAAGTAGTAGACATCTGAAAATCTCATTGAAATAAATAAAAACACAGGGAAAAGATCCTGACTGAGGCTGTCATAATTCATGCATGAAAGGGTCGATGTAAATGTATTTATTTAGTTATTTATTTAGTTATTTATTCATACATTCCGATCGTTTTGGACGAATTTTAAATTGTCTTTCTGGACTACATATCCCATCACCATCCGCAGCATAACATGTCCCGCCTCCTGCAACATGATTGGCTGGTGTAGCTCTATCAAGCAGTCTGTGATTAGACCTTTAAGAACGTCGTTCGTACAGCCGCGCCAACCACAACAAACAATACGGGTCGTGTCTGTATGGAAGGCTTCACTACAAATCCCATGATTCCCTGCATTGATTTTCGCAATCTTCCTTTAATCGCATCATTCAGGAGCTTCTGGATCGCTCGGATAAAGCTGTAGGGTTGAAGCTGTTTGTGTTTACATGATTTTTGGCTCTTCCTAAAAGCTGAAGGGCGGAACAGCGATGAAAATGGACTTAAATGCCATCATAGAAAAGATGGAAACGGGCGACCAGGACGCCGCACTGACAGCTTTACAGACCTATAATAAAGAGGTACATCAAATACATGTAAATCAGGACTGTTATAAGATGATGCATGTCTATGTTCTAGAACGAAGTGTCTGTTTTGTGCCTAGCAAAAGTGTTTTTTGTTTAATACTACTAATAATATATAGAGTGTGTGTGTGTGTGTGTGTGTGTGTGTGTGTGTGTGTGTGTGAGAGAGAGAGAGTTTGCTGCGCTGTGACATTTGGATGATACAATAATAGATCCTCATTTGTATAAATATTGCATGAAAAACACCATCGACAAGGAGCTTCCATAGTCAGATCATACGTTATGTTTTGTGGGTATAATGTATTATAAATGCAAATGCATAGCATAATAATTGCACTAGTAACAGAAATAAAATGATTGTCATGTATCTTTATAGATGTTTATCTGGAGAATAGAATAAAATGTTAAATTAAAAGAGAGGAATATCATATTTAAATAAAGAATAAAATAAGTTCCATATGGAGTCAGTAAATGGATTTGTTCATGTTGTTGTCCTGACAGGCATTAAGAAATTCTTTACAACAGTAAAACAGCTTGAAATTAAGCTCTAATGTTGTGGTCAGACTCATACTGATCATCCAATGTCAAAAGGGATGCAGACCTTACCTTGACCCCTCTTAAAAACATTTCTTTCTAGTAATACATTCTCATAATTATTATAAGTAGACTACTACATGATTAACCCATTTTATATATTAACTAAAGCTGTCATATACACTTATTTGGTCCTTTCTTTTTAGATCTTATAACTAGAATCATAACAAAAGGATTCAAAAAACAAACACGAGGCCTTTGAATTCTTAACAAATAATCTGCATAGGATATGGGTTAGTAGATAAATTTCAATACCTAACCTTACCTAAAAAGCCATATGAGTTGAAGAACTTTGTGTGACGTCAGCTGGATTAGCACTCAAGCAACACAAATAGATTTCTTAGGATGATCCTGATGCTTCGTGAGCCGGTATCACAGAGGTTTGTGCAGCTAATCGCTCTAATCGTACTTTAGGACAGAACTGATGTGACAGTGATGTATATCAAGAGGTTATGAGTTAATATTATACACAGACTGTACAAAAATGATGCTTTTTTCTTATTGCCTCTGCAAATAGATCTATTTAGTTTTTTTCCAATGCATGACACATATACAGTATCAGATTTACAAATGTATGAGTTTCATTGGAATAAAAGTATCAAACTTACAGTTAATTTTAACCAACTAGGCCTAAAATATTTTTTGTTGATATGTTCAGGTTCACACAGGTGTTCTAGCAGAATAATGTTTTAATAAAAATAAAAAAAATGGAAATAAGACAAGTGTTTTTTGCTAGTTTCAGCCCGACGCCTTTATCATTTTGACGTCCAGCGCCACATTGTTTAAATAGCAAATGCACTCGTGCCCATCTTTTCGCCCATGGGGCGTGCTGGTCTGAAAACGAGGTGTGTTCAGGCGCATTGTTGGCGCGTTGCGACTGAAAACAATTTTTTTTTTACATTTTAAAGCGCGTGTTAGTAATATGCGCCTATAGGTGGATCCACAACGCGTGTACACCCTGCTTGTTACACACACAGGCATGCCCAGCAGCACACAAGCATGCCAAATATTAAAAGTAAAATTATTCCAATCTGGAGAAGTGTTCAGTCTTTCCGCCATGTAAATAGCGAATCTGCCATGGTGCAAGCGCAGCTGGATTTTAAAGGGAATGGGAGATGAGACTTGCACGTTACGCCCAAAACACACCCATTACTCATTAGGAGAATAGGGACAACCCTTTTAGACCATGCACCGGCCAACCATTTTTCCCGTCGTTAAAACTAGCAAAAGTGGATTCGGACATGCCCTAAGTGCACCTGCGGCATGCGCTTCAGACCATGCGCTTCAGACCATGCACTGGTTGGTTAAAATAGGGCCCATATTGCTCTTGCTCGCACTCATGCACACGTAACGTAAAAGAGACTGAACATGATTCAATTCCCCACACTGCGAAGTTCTTTTTCGTTCTTCGTGGGATAAAAAGAAGTTTGCAATAACTTGTGCAGCGATATACTGTTAAGGACGCAACATGCAGATGAATCTAAATATGAACTGTGTGCTTTCCTCTCAATAACAAAGTAAACACAAAATGTCAACGCTGAGAAAGTAGCAGTTAAGAAAGCATCTGATCATACTAGCGATGTAGATACGTTTGCAATTCTGCAATTCACCGGTTGACAGATGAGGTAATTAAAATTATGATAGTTTGATTATAAAGTATATATGAGACTATATAGATCTGGCTATGTAAGACTATATTTTGAATGAATCCGTTTTCTGACATATTGACATATTACAGTACAGAATGGCTCTTTTGGCATTATCATGAACATTGTATAAGCATTTGTTTCATGTGTCATAGAGCAGAAGAGAGGCTTTCGGGAGCGAATGCTTTTGATTTTCTCTGCAAAAACGTCAAGAGAACTTTACATAAAAATCAGTCTACACTACAGGCTTTCATATAGGCAACCTAAGAAGTTGGGGAAGGTCTCGGTTTTTAAGTTTCATCACACATAAGCTGATCACACATTGGCAAAAAAGTGAATAATACATGAAAATATATATAGAGCCCCTTTAACTTGTTGGCACACTAAGTTTTTTTTAGGTGCAACTTAAAGTATCTTTTGCATTCATGCATGTATGCATTTGGTATTTCACAGTTGTTAAAATGATTTTTTTTCTCTTTTAGAAATCACAGTGTTTTTTGTTTACCCCTGGGGAAGAGGAAGACCGAGAGGTAAGCCTTACTCGACATCATAATGCAAACGGTCCGCAATTCAACCCTGAAGAACAAGCTTTTTAATGCTTTGTCTAGCCATTTTAGATACATTAAAACATGCCCTTTAAGTATTCATTAATACTGCATTGCCAAATGTTTTCAATTGATTTGCAATAAATGTAAGAAGCTTTTGTGCTTATATCAGATGATGATCTGCTGTTGTGATGTGACCTTGCTTTGTGCACTTTTTTGCTTGCCTTTTGTGATAGGATGGACATTTGAAAGAGGTATATGGCTAGCTCAATGTTTTGGACGTAGTATAGCATTAGCGTAGAACCCAAAGCCTATTTCTCATTACTGATTGCTAGATGAATCTGGTGGTTTGAATTTGCTGTATAATCAAGAAGGTTTTATAATTTAACATGGTGGGAACATTCCAAAAATATAAAGAAATACACTTTGGGATTTTGTAACATGGTTGAGATGGTTTCATGGGAATCAATGTGGTTCAGAAATTAAATCTTTGTATGCTGTCCCACTTCATTTGCATTATTTACACCAGTAATATTTTCCCATTTGTGCACATGGTCGATCAATATGGGTCTTTTAATGGCCGATGCTAATATCAGGACCAATGGGTCTCAACTGAGGGGTCACGACCCGAATATGGCTCACAGGTCTGTTTAGAATAAAATTAATTCTTAATGCACACAATAAAACGTGAAAAAATGATAGCTTTTAGAAAAGATTTTTTTGGTGCATGTTTGTCTATTACTATTACTAAAAATTTTTTTTTTTTTTGTGTTAATGCAAGGTTATTATCGTTAGCTAATACTAAAACTATTAAAATCATGTTGAAATAAAAAAATATATATAAATATTAGTTGAAAATAAAAGGTTGCCTTGGCAATAAAATGAAATAAGCACTAAAATTATTAACTAAAACTTGATTGTAAAGTGAACAAAACTTGATTGTGAAACTGAAATTAAAAATAAATTAAATCTAAATAGCAATACTTACAATGAAATGACAAAAAATTAACATGAAAAATTAAGATATAAAATGAAAAGCTAATTTATAATATTAATAAAACTATAATAATAAAAACTAAAATAATGTGTTAATGTTTCCATTATATTTGTTATTTTGGTAACACTTTACAATAAGGTTCAATTAAAGTTAACATTAACTATAAGCAATACATTTGGTATAGTATTTATTAATCTTTGTTAAAATTAGTTAAAAATATAACTGTTCAAGTCCATGAAATAATATTAACAGATACAAATTTTGATTTTCATAATGTATTATTAAATGTTGAAATTAACATTAACTAAGATTAATAAATGCTTTAGAAGTATTTTACAGTGGCCCTAATATCGTAATGTTATTAATAATTTTTTGTGATTATTTAAGTTTCTTACATCAATAATTTTTGTATTTACCTATGTTTATTGTTTTATATATACACTCACCTAAAGGATTATTAGGAACACCATACTAATACTGTGTTTGACCCCCTTTCGCCTTCAGAACTGCCTTAATTCTACGTGGCATTGATTCAACAAGGTGCTGAAAGCATTCTTTAGAAATGTTGGCCCATATTGATAGGATAGCATCTTGCAGTTGATGGAGATTTGTGGGATGCACATCCAGGGCACGAAGCTCCCGTTCCACCACATCCCAAAGATGCTCTATTGGGTTGAGATCTGGTGACTGTGGGGGCCTGTGACTGTGAGTGAACTCATTGTCATGTTCAAGAGACCAATTTGAAATGATTCAAGCTTTGTGACATGGTGCATTATCCTGCTGGAAGTAGCCATCAGAGGATGGGTACATGGTGGTCATAAAGGGATGGACATGGTCAGAAACAATGCTCAGGTAGGCCGTGGCATTTAAACGATGCCCAATTGACACTAAGGGGCCTAAAGTGTGCCAAGAAAACATCCCCCACACCATTACACCACCACCACCAGCCTGCACAGTGGTAACAAGGCATGATGGATCCATGTTCTCATTCTGTTTACACCAAATTCTGACTTTTTAGAAATCGAGACTCATCAGACCAGGCAACATTTTTCCAGTCTTCTGTCCAATTTTGGTGAGCTCGTGCAAATTGTAGCCTCTTTTTCCTATTTGTAGTGGAGATGAGTGGTACCCGGTGGGGTCTTCTGCTGTTGTAGCCCATCCGCCTCAAGGTTGTGCGTGTTGTGGCTTCACAAATGCTTTGCTGCATACCTCGGTTGTAACGAGTGGTTATTTCAGTCAAAGTTGCTCTTCTATCAGCTTGAATCAGTCGGCCCATTCTCCTCTGACCTCTAGCATCAACAAGGCATTTTCGCCCACAGGACTGCCGCATACTGGATGTTTTTCCCTTTTCACACCATTCTTTGTAAACTCTAGAAATGGTTGTGCGTGAAAATCCCAGTAACTGAGCAGATTGTGAAATACTCAGACCGGCCCGTCTGGCACCAACAACCATGCCACGCTCAAAATTGCTTAAATCACCTTTCTTTCCCATTCTGACATTCAGTTTGGAGTTCAGGAGATTGTCTTGACCAGGACCACACTCCTAAATGCATTGAATCAACTGCCATGTGATTGGTTGATTAGATAATTGCATTAATGAGAAATTGAAGTATATATATATATATATATACAAAAATAAAATGTAAAAAAAAAAGAAGTATTTTTCATGTTAACAAATGGATCCTTATTGTGAAGTGTTACCATTATTTTTAGTGTTCAGTTCTGTGGTCACTCTAGTCTAGTTCCCAAACTGCATTTTGCTGGCCACATTTTTGCTTCTGTCTCTAATATGAACTGACATACAGTACCCTTCATTGCTGTTTTTAACTCTGGTCTCTGACATAAAGGCTGACTCCTGTCATTTTAATCATTGTTTTACAGCAGTCCCATCTGCAGCAATCTAACGCTTTACGAAAAGCATTACTTCAGTAAATCACATTTTCACTGAGATGTACAGACCAGTGTTTTTCAAATCATTTGATGCTAAGAACCTCCAAACATGATGATCCCTTTGTAAAAATGAATAAAAATTAAATAATTTGCATTTCATTTAATTAAATGAATCCAATATAATTCATTAAAATATTATATATATAAATAATTATATCTAAAACGTATTTCTTTATCAATTTTTTACAATAAAATTGGTCCAAAGGTTTTTTGATCTCTAAATTTTTTTGCGGACTCCAGTTTAAAAACCCATGTTATAGACTAGAACACCATGGGCCCTATTTTAACGATCTGAGTGCACGGTCTAAAGCACACGGCGGTAGTGCACTTAGGGCGTGTCCGAATCCACTTTTGCTATAACAACGGGAAAAATGGTCGGAGCGCCCAGCGCATGGTCTAAAAGGGTTGTCCCTAATCTCTTAATGAGTAATGGGTGTGTTTTGGGGGTAACGTGCAATAAACCAATCAGAGTCTCATCTCCCATTCCCTTTAAAAGCCAGTTGTGCTTGCACCATGGTGGATTCAATATTTACAGGGCAGAATTTGCGAGCGGAAAGACTGAACGCTTCTCCAGAGAGGAATCCTTTTATTTTTAATATTTAAAAATGTTTATGTGCTGCTACGCATCCCTGTGTGTGTAATAAGCAGAGCGTACGCGTTGTAGACCCGCCTATAGGCGCATATTACTAACACCCTCTTTACATAACAAAGAAAATACTGCGTTATTAAATACTCGTTTTCAGTTGCCTCAAAATAGCAATGCGCCAACAATGCGCCTGAACACACCTTGCTTTCAGACCAGATGGGTGCAAATACATTTGCTATTTAAACAACGTGGCGCAGGACATGAAAATGATAACTGTGTCGGGCTGAAACTAGCAAAAAACACTTGCGTCACACTTGGCACCGCATTGTGCCGGGTGTATGATAGGGCCCCATAATGCTACTATATTTAGTTATCCCTGTGTGTGATGTCACAGACGGGTTTCAAACAGATGATCAGATCAGTTTTTTTCAATGCTTGACTGGGTTATGTAAGGACGTGTCACAGTTGGACTTCAATTTGATAACTGTAAACTCCACAGTGAGACAGTCAGAGGTTTTGGCAGTGAAGCAGAGTCAGGGAGAATTTGAGGAGCTGTCAATCATCCGCCCATGTATATAGCGAGCTGTCCACTGTAACAATAATGAATGATTTCTCTCAGGAGCTTAAATAGATGACGTCAAAACACAGAAGACTAATTTGCCACTGGTTCCCTCAAGATTTTCCTGGGTGTTTATAATGGGGTTTTTCAATGAGTTAAATAAGGTCTGTGGTAAACATAAGTTGATGAAACTTGGACGTTTTGTTGTACACTGTAAATTACACACACCCATATCGAAAACACAAATTTTGAAGATGATATGTTTATTTTTAAAAATGTGTGTTTTAAAAAAGTAACTAGATAAGAACATTTGGTGTGTGAGTGGGTGTAATTTTACGTTGTACAGCAAAATGTCCAAGTATTGTCAACTTATGTTTATCACAGACCTTATTTTACTCATAAATTGAAACAAACAAAGAATCAAGAAAAACAAAATCTTGATGGAACCACAGGAGAATTAGAAAATTTGAAAAAAATTGACATAATGTGTTATGTTGCTATTTTAGCATAAACAGGATTCTTGCAATAAACAAGTATGCTTTAAAACCTGAATTCAAAGCTGAAAGATTTTAACCACATTGAAAATAACACCCATGAGATTCTCTCACATGGCCTGTAACAGTGTTTCTCAACTGGTGGGGTGTGACACAAAAATGGGTCACAGGTGTGTTCTGATTGGGTTGCAGGTATGTAATTTAAATGTTTGTTTTTTTTTAATTCATCATTATATGTAATATATTTTTATATATTGTATATTTTTGTATCTTTTAAAATTGTAAATTATAATTGTATAAAATTAAATATAGAATATGTACACTACCGTTCAAACGTGAGGTGTCAGTAAGATTTTGTTTGTAAATAAATTAAGAATTTTATTCAGTGATGATACAAGAGTAACAGTAAAGACATTTATAATGCTACAAAAGATTTATATTTCAAATAAATGCTGTTCTTTTGAACTTTCTATTCATCAAAGAATCTTATATCATAGTTTATAAAATCTTATATAGTTTATAAAATATATCATAGTTTCCACAAAACATATTCAGCAGCACAACTGTTTTCAACATTGATAATTATAATAAATTAGCATATTAGAATGATTTCTGAAGGTCAATGTGTCACTGAAGACTGGAGTAATGATGCTGGAAATTCAGATTCATCTCAGGAATAAATTTACAAATTAGTGCTGTCAAATCGATTAATCGCGAATAATCGCATCCAAAATTAAAGTTCTTGTTTACATAATATATATGTGTGTACTGTGTATAATTATCATTCATCATAACTCATTCATGTATATATTTAAGAAATATATATATATATATATTTATATTATTTATATATATATATATATATATATATATATATATTATATATAAATATAAAAAAATCTTAAATATATACATGAATGTGTGTGTATTTATATATACATAATAATTATACACAGTACAAACATATATTATGTAAACAAACTTTTATTTTGGATGTGATTAATCGCGATTAATCGATTTGACTGAACTATTCAAAATATATTAAAATAGAAATCAGATATTTTAAATTGTAATAATATTTCACAAAAAAATTATTGTTGAGCATTAGAGACTTCTGAAACTTTTGAACTGTAATGTATGTTTTATATTTTGTAATAGTTTTTGAATTTATATAGTTTTTATATTGTTATATTCTTTATATTTAAAAAGTCATTTTTTAAGTAGTAAAAACTATACTAAACTAACATTTTGAATAAAAAATAAAAAATTCTGATACTGTGCATTATAAAATCTGGGTTTTGAAGCAAAACCAGTTGAGAATTGCTGGCTCGTAAGGTGATGGTGTAGATAATTGTCTGTTGTTCACTGTATCTCTCTCTCATCTCTCAGCGTCTGGGTGAGTTAGTGTTGGGCTTCCTGGAGAGAGACCTCCAGCCATCCTGTCAGCTGGCCTGCCTGGAAACCATCCGAATCCTGTCCCGTGACAAGAAGAGCCTGTCTCCCTTCGCAACCCACCATGCCATGCAGATCCTGATCCGACATGCCGGCCTCGTGCAGGGCGAGGGCATCACACCTGAGATCCCGGACCTGGAGGTGATCGTGGAGGCCCTGAAGTGCTTGTGTAACATTGTGTTCAACAGTGAGGCGGCTCAGGAGGCAGGGGCGGAGCTCCAGCTGATCGTGGGATTGGCCGAGAGGCTTAAACAGTGCCGCGAGCCGCAATGGAACCACGACGTGCGATTCTTCGACCTGCGTCTCACGTTTTTGATCACTGCCCTGCGTGTGGACGTGAGAGCCCAGCTGGCACGCGAGCTGCGGGGTGTTAGTCTGCTTTCGGAGGCTCTGGATGCCACGCTTGGCCTCTGCTGGCCCGACATGTACGAGGTGGCCCGTGCGGGTTTTGACGGCTGCTCAGAGCTGCCCCCGTTGGGGAGGCAAGAGACGGAGAGAGCCATGGAGATCCTGAAGATCCTCTTTAACGTCACCTTTGATTCTAACCGCCGCAAGGTGGACGAGGTGAGACTGTGTTTGCTGCCACATTTAATTGTGTCAGGCAACATTATGTAGTCAAACTGTGAAAATGCTGCGGTTTTCTAAATTTGTATGCCCTAATTATATGCAGCAATAGAAACTTTTCAAATTTCAATGGGTGAATCTCACAAAACCTATGCTTGTTGTTCAGCCTTATTTCACCTCAAAGTCAAAAGAAAGAAAGAACAATATATATATATATATATATATATATATATATATATATATATATATATATATATATATATATATATATATATATATTTACAGTACATATTGCATTCAAGACAACAATGCCTCTTTTTTGCATTTGATGGCAATACAGTGAAAAAAAGTTAATTATTATTAAAACTATTGTATTACTAATGTATTACAGTAAACTAATAGAATTATTAAAAATACAAAAGAGACAGTATATGTCAGGATATTTAAGATATTCTCACGAAAATAATGCAACAATGCAAAAAAAATATTATAATGGAATATACAAAGTAAAATATGATTTATATTACTTATATTAGTTATTGTAAAATATTATTAAAATTTAAAATAACTGTTTTCAGTTTTAATATATTTTAAAATGTAATTTATTTATGTGATGCAAAGCTAAATTTTCAGCATCATTACTCCAGTCTTCAGTGTCATATGATCCTTCAGAAATCATTCTAATATGCTGATTTGATTCTCAAGGAACAGTTTTTGCACTTTTTTGCAAGTTCAAAAGAACAGAATTTATATAAAATCTTTTGTAACATTATAAACGTTTTTAATGCACAATTTTATAAATCTATACTGATTTGTCAATTAAAAAAGGTATTTTTCACACAAAGTTAAAAAAATGCTTCATGTGAAATCAGTCATCAAAATATTTTAATGTGTAATAGAAAAGATGCTAGTCTAAAACTAGCAGAAATGCATATCATATTGAGCTGGAAAAAATAGGATGATGCTTTTATTATCAGCCTGCAGATTAAATGTTATTTTATGATGCCTGCCTCTTAATATTGTTATAAGAGAACAAGTTATTTTTAGTTTTCTAATTTTGTCATAATCTCACATAGGCAAGTCAATTTAATTCTCACGTTGCTGAATAAGCATTACACACCCGCAGCAATTAGATCTGTTCTTTCAGTGTAAATAACAGTGTTTAATTAGTGAAGCAGGTCTAATGCGGTTTCATGGGACTTGCATTGTGTGTGTGTGTTTGTGGGGGGGATACAGGAAGAAGCAGCCACTTACAGACACCTGGGTGCCATACTGAGACACTGCATCATGAGCACCTCAGAGGGAGAGGAGCGCACGGAGGAGATGCACAGGTGCGCTTGCACACACACACACGTGTTGGGTTTCCATGTTTTATGGGGACTGTCCATATACATAATGATTTTTATTCTGTGCAAACTGTATATGCAATCCCCTAACCCTAAACACAACCTTCACAGAAAAGTTTCTGCATTATTACATTTTCAAAAAACATTATTCTGTATGATTTATAAGCTGTTTTCATCATGGGTACCAAAAAATGATATTTTTACCCCATAACATGGGATTTACCAGGACCACACACACACAACAAGGCAGAAGATCTAGATGCAGAAAGCTTTATGGAAGCAAGGATACAGTTTCTCAATAATGAACTAAAACACAACTGAATCAAGTAAAGTTGTTTGACACAGTGACACACTAGCACAGATTCTTAACCGTGTCTTGCTCTGATTTGTAAAGACTGGTAACAAATTAGTGCAGATCCACAGGGACCTCAGTCCCAACTAATTAGTCAATTTGTAAAAGGAAACTAAATCTGATGTGACTTTGTATTACAGCCATACAGTGAACCTGCTGGGGAACCTGCCGCTCCCGTGTCTTGATGTCTTGCTGATGCCTAAAGTCCAGCAGGGCTCTATCGAGTACATGGGCGTCAACATGGACGCCGTTAAGGTGCTGCTGGAGTTTATGGAGAAGAGACTTGACCGGGTGAGCAAAAGTATACTTCTAATCTCTCAAAGCATCTTTGTAAAGGTTAAAACCCATTTAAAGCAGTTTAATGTTCATCAGCAGACGTGACAAAATCAATAAATCGAAAAGAATAAATCGAGCGATAAATCACGTTTCTTCAATGTTGATCTGAGTGCTTGTTGCAAATGTAAACATTTGTCTTACATAAAGACATTTTCTTGGTCATTATGAGGGTAGCTCCGCCCTCAGTGAAATCTCATTGGTCCAAAATCCCACTTAGTTATATGTTAAACATCATGTTTTTATCATAGACTGTAAAAAAATATGGACGTAGTGTCCGTGACGTCTCCTGTAGGTTTCTGAAGAGCATTTTTGATGCCTAAAGTAGGCGGAGCCAGCCATCGCCATCTTGGCAGCGCATCACTCCCAGTTAAATGGAAAATGGGCAAAGAGGCAGGACGTGGGTGGAGATGAGGTGCCTGGTTGCTGAAACCACGCCCGCCTAGCTCAACCATAGTGGCAATCCACCTGTCACTCAAGTGGCCATGCCCTTAATTATGCAGAACTTTAAGGCTTAATATAATTTAACCGCAGGGATGTTGCCGCTTAGTTTTTATCTGGCTATCCTTGTAAATATAGAAATGATTATAAACATATAAATATAAATCTGGAGTTATATGGTATTTACATATTTTTGTATATTATTTTATGGAATAAACAAATTAATTAATTTGCTTTTTCCTTTTTTCCTTTTCATGTATCTGTGTATGTGTTAAATGGAAATGGAGGTTTTTATTTAGTTAGTACTTTCCAACATAAAGAAATTTGTCAACCGGTAGAAATTTTGGAGTATCGTCTCTATCGCGGTTATGCTGACGTGACAGTTTTTGAATGTGTCTTTAAGCCTTTAAAAACAAGTGATTTTAAACTGTTCAAGCGCACACTGTGAGATGGTTTCTGAGCACACACACCTGAAATGCGCGCACATAAAGCTGCTGCTCAAGCAGTTCTTTTTATCAACCTATTTGGGTTTGAACGGTTATGGAAGCCCATTTCCGCCACTAAATAAAACAATAAAAAGAGTAATTGTAACTTTTTATTTTTTTATTTAGTGGCGGAAACGGGCTTCCATAAACGGTCAAATACACACACTTAAGTTTTTCATTTAGGTCTATTTTATTTGTGTCTTTGTTCTATTGTAGCTTTTTGTATTATTGTAATTAGTTTATTTCCTATTTTATTACTGACTGTTTACTTGTCTTCAGTGAGCTTGTTTTTTTAAACTCATGTTAGTTAGGCTAGTATTAGTTTTTATGTAATTGATGATGTGACTTATGAAATTTCAATTAAATTTTGATATCTTAAAAACGTTATTTAAAGCAAAAATAACTATATTGTGATATATATCATTATTGTGAAACAAAATTATTCATATAGTGATATAAGATTTTGGTCATATCGCCCACCCCTAATCCAACCTTGGATAAATACAGTATACTCACGCGAAGTAATAAATGTTATTTGGCAAATCTCAACTGCTTGATTGTTTGTATTGTCACAAAATGTAAACTATATTATCGTCCAGCTCTAATCTGCTAAATGTGACTATAGGGTGATATTAAGATATTATAAAAATTATCATCATGATTTTCTGTAAATCTGTTTTGAAACAGTGTGTATTGTGAAAAGCGCTATACAAATAAATTTGACATGATTAGCATTTTGCTGTGTCCTAACTGGTTAGGTTGAGGTGAAACACCTGCGATGAAGTAATTTGTGTTCTTTCTTTTCTGAGAGCTTTCTCTACACCTGTTTGTGCTGGCTGGTTTGTTATTGTTTTTGTGCTGGGTGCGATGGGAATGCTTTGAGGGATTTCTAGCCCAGGACACAGCTGGAGCTCCAATGTAAAACAATTTAACTCCTCACCATCTCCATCTGTTGATGTTGTATTTCCAGGGAAACAAGCTGAAGGAAACCCTGCTGCCCTCATTAAATCTACTAACGGAGAGCGCTCGCATCCACAGAGAGACCAGGAAGTTTTTACGAATGAAGGTGAGATTGGATGAAGACTTCATTGTGAACTTCATTGAGACATTGGCCAGATTTGCTAACAGCTTGCGCCAGCGCAAACCCTCTTTTGGCGTTAAAAAACTACTGTCAGGATTTACTAAAGACACGCAGTAAAAAAATTGCGCTGAAAAGGCGTCGACAGGGTTATTTTTGCAGCTGATCTTATTGGATATGCATTTGTTCAGACACAAAATTTATGGGAGGAGAGTATTTAAACAAATCATGCAAGGTAATTTACTAAGGTTTGACCTAGTCAATTTACTGGTATTTGTGCTATTTTTTATACCAGATGCTAATTTGCGCTACTCTTGTTAGATTGTGTTGGTCATTATGGAAATGATACGGCTGCGTCTGTGTTCTTTCATTTGTGTGTCGTCAGTAGATCACGTGCAGAATTTTCCAGAATCCCATCTGCGCTTTTTTGGAATTAGCCCTGTTTCGTAAATCTGGCCCATTTTCATTTTGGTCATGAAGGTGTATGTTTGTGTGTCTATGCAGGTGCTTCCCCCATTACGAGATGTCAAAAACAGACCTGAGGTCGGTAACGCTTTACGGAACAAGCTAGTGCGTCTAATGACCCACATAGACACGGACGTGAAGCACTGTGCAGCTGAGTTCCTGTTTGTACTGTGCAAGGAGAGTGGTACGATACATACTACAATATCATTAGTACACTAAGCGTGTTCGCTAATTCGGTTTTCTTGGTTCTTTTGGTCCTGATACATATTTTTACAAGATTCTTTGATGAAGAGAAAGTTAAAAAGAACAGAATTGATTGAATTGATTTATCTGGTGCTCTTTGCGTGTCGGTCAAAAATGACTTTTTTTTCCCCAATGAAATAAATGTATTATATTTTAGCTTGATAATGTTTTTCTATTTAATGTTTTGTATTTTTAGGGGATTTTATGGTACTAAATTATACTTACGCTGTATTTATAATCCATTTATTCACTTTTTGAGCATAGACCTGAAAATTCATTTTCCAACTTAAACTGTCGTAAATCTTGAATGCTTTAGAGCACAGACTTAGGTTTGGTCTCTTTTTAATTTAATTTTTTTTTATTATTATTAAAAAGTGATGAAAAATGCACAAAAATACTATTTTCAATTTGTATAAGAAAATATATATTTAAAAAAACACATTTTACATTTTAAGATTTTGTTTGGCTGCAATACCAAAAGTTTTCACTATGTGAAATTCGTCTCCTATTCATTTCCAATGCAGTCAATTTTGACGACTCGGAGTACAAGTGTGACAATTTTTTTCAGGACCATTTAACCTTTTCGAATCATGTCCATGATATACACCAATATAATTTTTTTTTGCAATATTATAAATGTCTTCACTTTCACATTTGATCAACTTGCTAAATAAAAGTATTGATTTTCTGAGCCCAAACATTTGAACAGTAGTGTATACATCAATCAGGCATAACATTATGACTACTGACAGGTGAAGTGAGTAACACTGATTATCGCTTCATCACGACACCTGTTAGTGGGTGGGATATATTAGACAGCAAGTCAACATTTTGACATTAAAGTTGATGTGATAGAAGCAGGAAAAATGGGCAAACGTAAGGATTTGAGCGAGTTTGACAAGGGCCAAATTGCGATGGCTTGACGACTGGGTCAGAGCATCTCCAAAACTGCAGCTCTTGTGGGGTGTTCCTGGTCTGCAAAGGTCAGTATCTATCAAAAGTGGTCCAAGGAAGGAACAGTGGTAAACCAACGACAGGGTCATGGGCGGCCAAGGCTCATTGATGCACGTGGGGAGCGAAGGCTGGCCTGTGTGGTCCGATCAAACAGACAAGCTACTGTAGCTCAAATTGCTCAAGAAGTTAATGCTGGTTCTGATGGAAAGGTGTCAGAATAGACAGTGCATTGCAGTTTGTTGCATATGGGGCTGCATAGCCACAGACCAGTCAGTGTGCCCATGCTGACCCCTGTCCACCACCGAAAGCGCCAACACTGGGCATGTGAGTATCAGAACTGGACCACGGAGCAATGGAAGAAGGTGGCCTGGTCTAATGAATCACGTTTTCTTTTACGTCACGTGGATGGCGTGTGTGTGTGCGTCGCTTACTTTGGGGAACACATGGCACCAGGATGCACTATGGGAAATAGGCAAGCCGGCGGAGACAGTGTGATGCTTTGGGCAATGTTCTGTTGGGAAACCTTGGGTCCTGCCATCCATGTGGATGTTACTTTGACACGTACCATCTACCTAAGCATTGTTGCAGACCATGTACACCCTTTCATGGAAACGGTATTCCCTGGTGGCTGTGGCCTCTTTCAGCAGGATAATGTGTCCTGCCACAAAGCAAAAATGGTTCAGGAATGGTTTGATGGGCACAACGAGTTTGAGGTGTTGACTTGGCCTCCAAATTCCCCAGATCTTAATCCAATCGAGCATCTGTGGGATGTGCTGAACAAACAAGTCCGATCCATGGAGGCCCCACCTCGCAAATTACAGGACTTAAAGGATCTGCTGCTAACATCTTGGTGCCAGATACCACAGCACACCTTCAGGGGTCTAGTGGAGTCCATGCCTCAATGGGTCAGGGCTGTTTTGGCAGCAAAAGGGGGACCAACACATATTGGTCATAATGTTATGCCTAATCGGTGTATATGGATTTATTTAGAAGTTGAAGAGAAATAGTAGTCATTTGATCCACTGTGTATCAGTTTCCAGGTTTATCAAGTACACAGGTTACGGTAACGCGGCAGGGCTGCTGGCCGCTCGAGGACTGATGAGAGGCGGTCGAGACCCTGGACATTACTCCGAAGATGAGGACAGCGATACTGAGGAGTACAGAGAGGCGAAACCTCAGTATGTCATGAACAACATTGACAGATATTATAATGGCCACCTGTATGTTAGAAAAAAACAGAGATATTTGTGGGTTTTTATGCTGTACAGTATCAATCCAGTGACTGGCCGTGTGGAGGAGGAGCAGCCCAACCCTATGGAGGGAATGACTGAAGAACAGAAAGAATACGAAGCCATGAAACTGGTCAACATGTTCGACAAACTCTCTAGGTAATAAAGCGATGTCAGAAAACCCAAATTAATCGTTTGACATCTACTGTAAGTAATTGCAAACATGCTTTTCTTTCAGGGAGCAGGTGATCCAGCCAATGAAAATTGGAGCTGATGGGAAAATGACTTCATTGGAACCACAAGAGCTTCGTTATTTAGCCCGCCAGTTCGGAGAGTCCAATAATTCTGACAGCGACAGCGACACAAACTAATCAGAATCGTTTTTAAAAGAGTCTTTTAACAGGATGGAGAGGATTGCTTATTTAATTTTATTTAGAATCAAAAGTCTATGATGAATTATATTAAAGAATTTAAATCTTTTGACACATTAGGATTTAAATTCTTGGTTTGTACTCTGAAGGAACACACTTAGGGATTGTTATTTCATTTAATTTGAGGTTTATTGTGTTTTGGTCTGTCTTTAGGTAATATTTTCTGTACAATGACAGTGAAAACATGATTTGTTTGCACAGTGCTAGTTTATTATTATACAGAATTAATTTAATGGAACTCCAACTTATTATACATCGGGAGCACATATATTCTTTTTCATTTAGAATGTGGCCTGAGAACAAAAAATGTTACACTGGATGATGACAGTGATGGAGCACAGATATTTATTTATTTATTTATTTATTTATTTGGTTTTAGGATGAGCTGAGCGGGGAATTTTTAAAGTTATGATACATAGATCGTTTATTAGTTTTTGAGATGTGGTATTTTATGAGGAAAAACGCAGGAGCATATAAAGCCTCCTGTGATCAACTTTTCTTTTGTTCTTTGTGGAAAAGGGATGAATTGCTGTATATTGTTATTGGTGGCTTCTGTAGTTATGTATGAAAGACTGAAGGGAATGTTGTATGATTTGTATCATGTTGTGTTAAAGGAAATTTATTGTGAGATGATAATTAAAAAGCTGAATTTGTCATTGTCTCATTTGAAATGTTTTATATACCCACTTTTGATAATTAAATTTTATATATATATATATATATATATATATATATATATGTAATTAGTGAAATAAATCAACTTTTTAATATTCTAATTATATGACCAGCACCTGTATATATATATTATATATATATATATATATATATATATATATATATATATATATATATATATATACAGGTGCTGGTCATATAATTAGAATATTAAAAAGTTGATTTATTTCACTAATTACATTCAAAAAGTGAAACTTGTATATTATATTCATTCATTACACACAGACTGATATATTTCAAAATCTCAGAAAATTAGAATATTTCTTAAGACCAATACAAAGAAAGGATTTTTAGAAATCTTGGCCAACTGAAAAGTATGAACATGAAAGGTATGAGCATGTACAGCACTCAATACTTAGTTGGGGCTCCTTTTGCCTGAATTACTGCAGCAATGCGGCGTGGCATAGAGTCGATCAGTCTGTGGCACTGCTCAGGTGTTATGAGAGCCCAGGTTGCTCTGATAGTGGCCTTCAGCTCTTCTGCATTGTTGGGTCTGGCATATCGCATCTTCCTCTTCACAATACCCCATAGATTTTCTATGGGGTTAAGGTCAGGCGAGTTTGCTGGCCAATTAAGAACAGGGATACCATGGTCCTTAAACCAGGTACTAGTTGCTTTGGCACTGTGTGCATGCAGGTGCCAAGTCCTGTTGGAAAATGAAATCTGCATCTCCATAAAGTTGGTCAGCAGCAGGAAGCATGAAGTGCTCTAAAACTTCCTGGTATACGGCTGCGTTGACCTTGGACCTCAGAAAACACAGTGGACCAACACCAGCAGATGACATGGCACCCCAAACCATCACTGACTGTGGAAACTTTACACTGGACCTCAAGCAACGTGGATTGTGTGCCTCTCCTCTCTTCCTCCAGACTCTGGGACCCTGATTTTCAAAGGAAATGCAAAATTTACTTTCATCAGAGAACATAACTTTGGACCACAGTCCAGTCCTTTTTGTCTTTAGCCCAGGCGAGACGCTTCTGATGCTGTCCGTTGTTCAAGAGTGGCTTGACACAAGGAATGCGACAGCTGAAACCCATGTCTTGCATACGTCTGTGCCTAGTGGTTCTTGAAGCACTGACTCCAGCTGCAGTCCACTCTTTGTGAATCTCCCCCACATTTTTGAATGGGTCTTGTTTCACAATCCTCTCCAAGGTGCGGTTATCCCTATTGCTTGTACACTTTTTTCTACCACATCTTTTCCTTCCCTTAGCCTCTCTATTAATGTGCTTGGACACAGAGCTCTGTGAACAGCCAACCTCTTTTGCAATGGCCTTTTGTGTCTTGCCCTACTTGTGCAAGGTGTCAATGGTCGTCTTTTGGACAACTGTCAAGTCAGCAGTCTTCCCCATGATTGTGTAGCCTACAGAACTAGACTGAGAGACCATTTAAAGGCCTTTGCAGCTGTGTTTTGAGTTAATTAACTGATTAGAGTGTGGCACCAAGTGTCTTCAATATTGAAACTTTTCACAATATTCTAATTTTCTGAGATACTGAATTTGGGATTTTCCTTAGTTGTCAGTTATAATCATTAAAATTAAAAGAAATAAACATTTGAAATATATCAGTCTGTGTGTAATGAATGAATATAATATACAAGTTTCACTTTTTGAATGGAATTAGTGAAATAAATCAACTTTTTGATGATATTCTAATTATATGACTAGCACCTGTATATATATAAATGATATATACACAGTACTGGTCAAAAGTTTGGAAACATTAAGATTTTTAAATGTTTTTGAAAGAAGTCTCTCATGCTCATGCACCAAGGCTGTATTTATTTGATGAAAAATACAATAAAAACAGTAATATTGTGAAATATTATTACACTTTAAAATAAATGTTTTCTGATTTGATATAATTAAAAAATAAAAATTCTATGATGGTAAAGCAGAATTTTCAGCATCATTACTCCAGTCTTTAGTGTTACATGATCCTTCAGAAATCATAGTAAAATGCTGCTTTTGTGCTAAATTATGATCAATTATTATTGGTGCTCAATTAATAATAATGGTTCTTATTTTTAGCAATGTGGAAAACCATTTGTTTTTTAACCTTTGGAAAAAATATATATATTTTTATTTAAATAAATATATATATATATATATATGTTTTTTTTTGTTTTGTTTTGTTTTTTTTACACATACAAAAAAATCTTAAGCAGCACTGTTTTCAACATTGGTATAATGCTTGTTGAGCATCAAATCATCGTAATAGAATGATTTCTGAAGGAGCATGTGACACTAAAGACTGGAGTAATGATGCTGAAATATATTAACATCAAAGAAATATATTACATTTAAATATATTAAAACAGAAAACAGTTATATTAAAATATTAAAATATTTCACAATATTACTGTTTTTACTGTATTTTTGATCAAATAAATACAGCAGAAGATACTTTTTTTATACTTATACTTTTGACTGATACTGTATGCACTGCTCTTTTATTAATTTTTGTATATTTTTGTATTTACTTCAAAGCGAAGACGTTAGCGCTGTTCTCCTCTGATATAAAGTCCCTTTTTACTTCCTTTAAGAAAATGTCAAAACCTTTGAACTCAAAGGTTTCGAAAACATATAACATCCTTGAGTAAGGAACCTTTCATTTTTCATATTAACAAAATTATATATGGTGTTGTTTTGCAACAAAAAAAAGAAGCCCGTTAACGACGTTAGTGCTTCTGTGTATCATCCGCTGCTCTAGGTGGCGCTAGCGCTGTGTTCTCCTCAGCGACCATTTATTTTATTGGTGCAGAATTAGATTGATTCGTGACAGCAGCGAGAGCTTCATTTATTGTCACTCTTCTCAATCAAAAATCTACGTTCAAGATGAAAGATGTCATTGGATACCTCAAACAACAGCAGAGCAAGAGCCCGACGCCCGAGATGGCCGCGGTGTGGCACTCACTGGAGGATCTGCACAACAGAAAGTATGAATTATGTGTGTGAATGTGGGCTAGCTGAGTCATTTAGCATGCTAAGCTAAAGGCAACTTAAGTCTTAAATTACTTACACAAATGAATATAATCTACTTTGTCCACGTTGAATTGTGTTTAAATAAAGGATTGGTCGTTTATAGGCGTAATAGGTTGGTATGTGTTGATGCAGTTATTGTAAAATGAGTTCTAGTGGCTTGCAAGTCATTGCTAAAGTGAGATTTGTTATGTACTGTTGTTGTTGTTTTCAAGTGTCTCATCTGAGATCGGAATCATTGAGGGTTTACAACATTATAAAGTAGACCGTTTCCTCCTATAAATCCATGCTGTATTAATTTAAAGGGAGCAAAATGTGTTATATCAGTGACTGAACTGCTTGAGTCTCTTAAAATATCAGCCCTTCAATTTATGGACAGATGGATGAGTAGATAGATAGATAGATAGCTTATTTGAATCTCAGACTAATTTACCTTTTTTTTCTGCCTCTTTTGTCAGATTGTGGCATCAGTTGACTCTGAAGCTGACAGACTTTGTGCAGGACCCCTGTTTCTCCAAAGGGGACGGTCTCATCCAGGTATCAGCTCAGAATTCAGCTGCATTTTTCACACTTCTGAAATGTGATGTGAAACCGTTTATAAGTCTCATTTGCTTTCCACAGCTTTATGAAAACTTCCTCAGTGATTTTGAACACAGGTAAGAAGAAATTTCCCCATGCATATGAAAAGCAATTTTCCCAGTTGGTAATAATAAAGCAGTAAATCATTCAACCTCAGCTCATCGTGATGCTCTTGTTGCGGTAACACTTTACAATAGGGTTCATTAGTTACCATGAACTAATAATGAACTGCCCTTTATAAAGCATTTATTAATCTTTGTTCATGTTAATTTCAACATTTACTAATACTTTATTAAAATCTTGTTAACATTAGTTAATGCACTGTGAACTAACATGAACAAACCATGAACAGCTGTATTTTTATTAACTAGCGTTAACAAAGATGAACAAATACAGATATATCAAATATATCTTTTTTTTTCTTGACAGAATCAACCCGTTGTCCTTAGTAGAAATCATCCTTCATGTTGCAAAACAAATGCCAGGTACATCATATTTCCCAATAGTGTTGATCAGTCACAACAAAAATGCTACTTTGTTATAAAATGTAATATTAATAGCATATGTCTTGTTTTTGAACAGATCCAAATACAGCCATAACCTTTCTTGAGAAAACAAAGGAGAAGGTAGCGAGTGTTTCTTTGCTCTGAGTTTACAACATGATTGGCAACATATTGAAATCATTGTCGTGTTTTTCTGTTAGGTCAAAGCCAGTGAAGAGGCCGTCATCCTCTGCAAAACCTCAATCGGCAGCCTCAAGCTCAACATCAGTGATCTCCCAGCGACAAAGGTCATTCATATTAGCATCTATTTCTTTTCTTAAGGTGCAGCCACATTTGCGGTTGCTCTTTTCGCAGGCAAAATCCAGCCATTTCAATAGGAATCTACGTGATCAGGAATTTTGCTTGAGGTGAAAGATTTCCCCACGCACTATTGACAATGGACCTTTTTTTAGGGTTGTGCCAATTGAAGGTAGTATCATGCATCAACGGTAGTCAGAGATATCGCCAATGGCTGATGCCTCTGATGATATCAAGACGATAATTGGCTCGTTATCCCATTAATATTTTAAATTATTATTATTAATTATATTGCTATTAACAGACTAGTATTATTATCAAATTAATATTAGGACCTACAATTAATTTGCCGTCTCTAATTTCATAACGACATCACCACACCTAGACATTGAGGACTCCACATTGAAAATGTTTATAAAACAGACTACAAAACTACATTCCACATCAAAATTTAATTGCAAGGTGTTCTATTAACAAATTGTCAAGAGTGCTTATTATAAAAGAGGGTTGGGTATTCTATTTTAGATAAGGTTCCAAATTTCCAAGAACCGTGGATTCGATAAGACACGTGCATTTGGATTCCGCTTATCTATTCCTGTGTGTGCATTTTAATATGACTTTGAACATTCAAGCTCAAGAAGACTGAAGCGCTGTTTTCTGTGCTGCACACACATCCAAAGCGATGTACGCACAGAAAGCCACCACTGAATTCTCATCCACGTCTTTTTGCACTTGAACGGACAAATACACACAAAAATGTCAAAATATCCTCTTAAACTCTTTCGGTTTTGTCTTAAGTTAACGTAAACAGTTGAGAAAGAAAATGCATGTGTAACAGTATAATGGATCTGCAGCTCTTAAAGTGACAGCAGCCTAAAATTCCTGCTGTCGTCTCTATAATAACATGAATCAAAAAACAAGACAAAGAGAAAATTCACTCGCTGATCTTGACTGAATAACTTTTGTAACTATATTTGTAATGTATATTTTATTCATAAAGTGTAGTGTTTTTACTTTTGATTTGTTTTTTGTTTTTCTGAGTGTTTACTAATTTATATTAGTTAGGCTTGTTGTTTTTGCTGTGGTATTTTTAAACCATAGGCAAAAGTTCCTTGATTTTTTTTGTTAATGGTATTCAGCTACAATGAAATGTTTTACAATAAGACTTAGGGTTGCAAAGGGACTGAAAATGTTCGTAATATTTCCAAAAATTCTGGAAAGTTTCTGAAAACTTTGCAACACTAATAATTCTAAAAAATTAGAATGAATCAAAATGATATCTAAATTGTTGTTAGTTTTTTTTACCTTGGAATAGAAATTAAGAATAATAATTTTGTAGGGCAGAATCAGAATCATTAAAATTCAAACAATACCCAACCCTATTCTTATACAGTTGTTGTTTAAAGGGTTAGTTCACCCAAAAATGAAAATTCTGTCATTAATTAGTCACCCTCATGTCGTTCCAAACCCGTAATACGTTCATTCATCTTCAGAACACAAATTAAGATATTTTTGATGAAAATCCGAGAGCTCTCAGGCCCCTCCATAGACAGCTATTTAATTAACACTTTCAAGGTCCAGAAAGTTAGTGAAGACATCGTTAAACATCATTAAATATGAAGTGACGAGAATACTTTTTGTGCGCAAAAACAAATAACAACTTTATTCAACAATTTCTAGCCTGTCAGTCTCCTACGCAGTTTTCATTTTTGGTTGAACTAACCCTTTAAGGCAAGGCGAAAACGGCATTGTTGTTCGTCAGCATTTTTTTTGTTTTCATAGCATATTAACAGAACATATATAACAGAACACAGTATAATTACAAATGATATAGGCCTAATGGCAGTCTTTAGGTCCGAACACAGCACAATAATCAGTCATCGATGAAAATCAAAAGTAGCTTCAAACGCCGGCTTAACAAGAAATATTGATTCTTCTCATTAATGTATGGTCCACAAGAGTATTAGGTATTAAGCCAATAAATTAAGAGTTCATAAAACGTCATCATCCCTAAGGTAAATTCAGCTCTCAAAATGAGAGAATTAATATGATGTGCAGCATCAGATGCCAAAAGCTCTGTCAGTTTTTTTCTTTCACTTTCAGGGAATAATTGACTGGTTTGACACTCCTTCAAACGTAACTCTCGTGTAAAGTTTACAAATATTTCTATGCGACATTACATTTTTCTTTATCGCCAGCTCTGTCTTTGCTCGCAAAATTATAGAAAAAGATGAATTAAATAAACAAGTCAATGAATTATTAAATAAGTAAACTATTGCTCCCCTGCTTGCGATTAATATCATGTATCTGCAATCTCATACACTTACGATATGACTGGAGCATGTCGCCCCACACTACCTGTTTTGCCTGCAAAATTTTGCTAATGTGACTGCGCCTTTACTAGATCCCCACTTGTATTTGAGACTGTTATTCATATATTCTTATGAATAATAATTTTGCAGAAATTAATAGAGGAAGTGGAAGAGATGCTGAACAATCTCCCGGGTGTGACATCAGTTCACGGGCGATTTTATGATCTGTCGAGCAAATATTACCGCATTATTGGGAACCATGCTTTGTACTACAAGGATGCCCTGCGGTACTTGGGATGTGTGGAAGCAAAAGACCTGCCTGGTAAATATTCTGACCTCTGCATGATATTTACATTTGACAAGATAATCAAAGAAGCAGCGCCCTCTAGTGTTGGCTCAGCACATCTACAGAAATCATGAAATAGTTGAATTGTATCTGCACAATTTCAGGTGAAAATATAAGATGTTAATGCAGTTGGGATGCAGTGGTTTAATGCTCACTCCAGCTTTGTGCTTTTCTTACAACAGAAGCAGAGCAACAAGAAAGAGCTTTCACATTAGGTCTGGCCGGCCTGCTCGGAGAGGGGGTGTACAACTTTGGAGAACTGGTTAGTACCTGTCATTGTATCAGTGTTATTTTAGTATTATTGTGTCAGTATTTATATAATATTATAGTATTTATAAAGTTTAATTTAAGTTTTAGTCATTTTGTTATGTGCTTTTGAATTTTTTTAAAAAAAATTATATTTAAGCTTTCATTTATTTTTATTATATATTTTTTTTGTAATGGCAAATATTGCTATTTAGGTTTCATTTATTTTTATTTCAGTTTTAGTTTTGATTTAGTTTTGATTTATTTCCAGTTAATAATTTTAGTGCCTCAACTTCAGTTTATTGCTAAGTAAACATTTCAAATTTTTGTTAGGGTTTTATTTTATTTCAGCTTTATTTCAATTAACAGAATTTTTTTGTAAAAAAAATACTTTTAGTTAATATAATAACCCTGCTTCAATTTACACATTTTATATCAGTTAATTGCAACATTTCTGATTTTTAAGTTTTTATATATATATATATATATATATAATATGTTTTAGCTTTATTTTTATTAACAAATTATTTTTATTAGTTTTAATTAAAATAACGCAGCATTGTAGTGAGCTATATGTCTCCCTCATTGGCAGCTGCTTGTCTTGATGGATTTGTTGCTCTAACAACATGATTTGATGTTTAAAGCTGATGCACCCAGTCCTGGAGTCTCTGAGGAACACAGATAAACAGTGGCTGATAGACACGCTCTACGCATTTAATGCAGGCAACGTGGAGAAATTCCAAGCCCTGAAGACCGCATGGGGCCAACAGGTGAGCAGATAAATGCAAATGAAAAGCCGTCAAAAAATGTCATTATAGATGTTCTGAAGAGGATTTCCAGTACATATTCATTTATATTGTTAGTATGTGAACCTGTATGAATTTCTTTTCCTCCCCAAAGCCTGATCTCGCAGCTCAAGAGCCCAAACTCATGAAGAAGATCCAGCTACTCTGCGTCATGGAGGTATAAATGCTATTTATTGCAAATGTGATGAGCTGGTAAATGACTCCAAATCATTATATTATCATTAAGTTAAGCAGTACATCATTATTTGCTAATTAATTATTAAGTGACACAGGAAGAGTTATTACTGTGAGTAACACAATGCCAACACAGTTAATGATTGCTTGTCTTCATAGATGACTTTCACACGGCCAGCCAATCACAGGCAGCTGACGTTCCAGGAAATTGCACAGAGTGCCAAAATCCCAGTGAATGAGGTTTGTCTTTTCTTTTTCTTTGTGTGTGTGTGTGTGTGTGTGTGTGTGTATAATATAAATAGACACTGCATTATAGTTTACATAAATAACACATTTATTATTTATAAATGCTTATAAATATATAACGCACTTATAATTATACAATTATTTTTTATTTGTTATTATTAATATTTAGCAAATTTTTGATACTTTTGACTAAGATGTTTACTCAGACAAGCAGATTATCAGACACAGATTAAAGCTAGTGTTAATGAAGTGTTTTCAGTGGCCAGTCACCATAAAAATGCAGGGCATTTAATCCAGGACTAGAGTTAATCTGTGTCTGGGAGATGTTCTTATTTTTATCCTTTCCCTCAGGTGGAGCTGTTGGTGATGAAGGCTCTGTCCGTCGGACTGATCAAGGGAAGCATCGATGAGGTGGAAAAGAAAGTTCACATGACCTGGGTTCAGCCCAGAGTGCTGGACTTGCAGCAGGTTTGTCCACCTCAACCAAAGACTCCAAATGTCTAAATTCTCGACACACAGCATTGCGCACTAAAAGCCACTTCTCAGACAGCGCTCCAGTACATCGCTGAGTTCTCTTTCGCACTTCAACAGATTTTTTTTGCCGCAAGTTTGGGCAGGTATCCTCGTAAGCAAAGTCTTAAATGAGTTAAAGTTTTAAAAGGTTAGTTCACCCAAAAAAATTTAATTCTATCATTACTCACCCTAATGTCTGAGAGCTTTCTGTCCCTCCATTGATAGGTACGCAACTACCACTTTCAAGCCCCAGAAAGGTAGTAAAGGCATCATTAAAGTAATCTGTGTGACTCCGGTGGCTAACTTTTATAAACAATTTTATAAAGCAATGCAAATGCTCTGTTTGTGGGGAAAAAAATTGCACTTTGTTTACAAAATATTAATTGCCAAAGCGCATTCACAAGAGCCCCACGACGCATACATTTTGTTGATGCAAGAGCAGTCATATTAATTTGTGTTCCGAAGATGAACGAATGTCTTGCGGGTTTGGAACGACATAAGGGTGAATAAATGATGACAGAATTTTCATTTTTGGGTGAACTAACCCTTTAAGTTAATGTAAATAGTTGTAAGAAAATTAATCAGGTCTTAAAGTGACAGCAGCCTAATCAACTTGCTGCAGTCTGCCATTAATGTTGATCAAAGAACAAAAGAAAAAGAAAAAATCACTTGCTGCTCTTGACCGAATAACTTTTGTAGCTTTAAAAAGATCTAATGTTCAATTTATTTATGCATATATACAATTTATAAATTGTGAAGATTGTTTGAAGTTCACTTCAATTAAAAGTTGTTATATTTTTTAAATGCCTATAAAATGGTAAAAAGTATGGCTTTAAGTTATACTGTAATGTTGAATGGCTATAATTAATGACTAAAATTGAGGAAAACAATTCATTTAATAGTTAAATCAGTTGCATTATTGGTATCGGACCAGTGATGCTGGCTGTCATTCATAGTATTTAGCAAAAAGATGCCATTCAACACATTTAAAATATACTGTCTTTATTGTTTCATTGTTATTTTATGTTAATGTCTTAGTTGTTTTTCTATGTCCAACACAAAGGTTTTTTTTGCCATTACCACAGATTAAAGGCATGAAGGATCGTCTGGACCTCTGGTGTGGGGATGTTAAGAACATGGCTATGTTGGTGGAACACCAGGCTCAGGACATCCTCACTTAGAAACGTTGTCTGGCCCATCCAAATGTTCAAAATGTCCAAATGTTCCCTTACATTGCATTCAGTTTTTTGTTGGATACGTGTCAGTATCTTCATTATGTCATTAAAGTAACTTGTTTTCACAATCGTTTGTTTTTGGGTTTTGTATTAAATGCAGAATTTAGAGAGATTTACCAAAAATTTACCAAAATATCATGTTTTATGTTCCGCAGAAAAAAAATTTGGGATGTAAATGATGACAGAATCTTAATTTTTGCCTAAACTATCACTTTTAATATTTTTGAGTCTGATCTTTGAAAGGGTTTTTCCCCCTATTCATCTGAACCACAATTACATTTATCATTAAACTATTTTTTATGAATATAATGATCATAAGGGATCTGTATTGGCTGTTTAGAACAGCACTGTTAAAGTGAAGCCCTGTATTTTAAATGTGTGACCTCGCTGAGTTCCAAAATCTAATTTGAAATGCAGTTACTCCCACATCCTGCACTAAAACAATGGACCGTGCTATAAAAAAAACTGACCAAAATCATCCTACACTACTGGGAGTAGATGACGACATGCTTTTCCTGCACGTTTTAATTCATTTTGTATCCTGGCTACACACTTCTACTGTTACAAATATCAAATCAGTATCATTCATCTGCACTCTACAGTAATTTTAAGGTAATCCTTTTTTTTTCAACTGATTTACCCAGCATGCATGCATACACTGTGTATGCTAAATAGATTGTTTTTTTTTTTTTTTCATTAAATCATAGACTTCACCTGCTTAATGTAAGTACAGAAAATATGTGACCCTGGACCACAAAACCAGTCATAAGTCGCACGGGTATATTTGTGGCAATAGACAACAATACATTGTGGGTCAAAATGATCTTTTATGCCAAAAATCTTTAGGATATTAAGTAAAGATCATGTTCCATGAAGATATTTTGAAAATTTTCTACCGCAATTATATACAAATATTATTTTTAGTAATATGCATTGCTAAGTACTTCATTTGGACAACTTTATTTTTTTTGCACCCTCAGATTCCAGATCATCTCAGCCAAATATTATCCTATCCTAACAAACCATACATAAATGGAAAGCTTATTTATTCAATTTCAAAAAAAAAAAAAGTGTGGTCCAGGGTCACATATATACTTTTTAGAAAAATGGACACTATAACGTGTGCATGAAATTTGTGTCCTTATTGCAACAGTTTGGCACTTGCAACAAACTTCAATTTAAAATGTCAGCTTTACTTTTATATTTGTATGTAAGCTTTTTTTTTACATTCTTCAATCATCTTAGTGTCAAAACTGATTGTCCTTCTGTTAGTTGACTTGTGATCATCTAACAGCAACATTAAAGCAACATAGCCATGTACATTTTAATATATTTTAATCGACACAGACCAGGAGCCACCAGTTGAGGCGTTCAAGTACATTCGTTTATTTAAACATTCAAAGGTTAAATAGGCATCGTAAGGAGGAATGCTCGAAGAGACAGTTATTCTTGGGCTGCACCAGGACGGCTCTTGTAGTCCTCCAAATGTGACAGGATCCATCCAGAAGGGCCCAGGATGGTCACGAAAAAGGTCGCCATCACAATGACTTGCTCCTGCATCAAGAACGCAGTGACAGTCGTGAGATGCAGAAATATATTAGGAGGTTAGTTTTTAGTGATAGACTAACCAAACTATTTTTCCCATGCATTAAAATCAAGCTGGCTTTATTTTTGGTGCCTTTTTCCTTAGAGAATATAATGTGATTTGTATTTAGCAAACAGTAGTAGTTCAAAACGATCCCAGATGGAAAATAAAATACAGCTGATGTATTTGTGTTGTGTTTTTAGTAATAGACAAACCAAGCCTTAGTAGGCGTTAGTGCAAAACTATCCCAGATGTTAAATACATCTGAGTAATTTGTGTTTTGGGACATGGTTTATAGCTGGTCTAAAAGGTTTTTAGCTGGTCCAGGCTAGTAGTCTAGTTGGCTGACTAGCGAATGACCTGCTAAAAACCAAACAGTGATGAACTTTATTTGTCCAACAAGGTCATACAATTGGCTGTTTTCCAGGAACGTATAAGGGCACGTTAAACATTCATTACATTACATACTCTAAAATTAATTTCTTCATTATGACTATCGAAATGTCGACGTCACAGAACGCTGACCCGCGCGCCATTTCCACACAGTACGTGAGCGCGCAAATACGATCAATGGCGTTATTGGCATTTGTCCCGTCTCACTTTTAATTACACTGCCTTATATATAATTTACATGTATTCATAACAGAATTGAACAGTTTTACAGCTTCGCCAATTCATGTTTTTAGCTAGTGTTCATAACTTAATGTATTTCACTGGCCGTCACACACTCTCTCGCGCGCGCAGTCAGTCTGGTGGTCAAAGTGCGCAGTAAAAGTCAACTCATACTCACCCCAGTCGACAGCACATGTTTGGCTGGTTTGGCTGAAATGTTGGCTTTAGGGATGATTTGATGTCTCATCGCAGCCCTCAGCAGGTTGAAAGAGCAATTAAAGGCTGACATTGTCCTGTTGTTGGATATATCCAAAAGCTGAAGTATATGCGCCACTTGCGCGCGGCTCGAGTGGTAATGCGCCCTACAGTGAAAGCGAGAGCTGCAATTTCTTGTCTACCTGCCAAGTCCTATTTAAGGTCAGGGCGAGGAAAAAAAGAAATGTGTGTGGTTCTGCCAATCCGCTGCGCTTGTGATAAGCTCGGTCTGTTTAATTGGCTGTCCCGCTGCCGTCTGGTGTGAAGACGCAAAAAGATGGAGAGTGTTTTCGTGCCTGCAGTCAGATGGATTGCAACCCCCAAGACGTCTTATAATTTAAGGTCTACGGTGCTCTTAAACATAAACACTGAACCACAGAAGTTAGAAGGCAAAATGCAGTCTATTTCGTACGTATTTTTCTGCTTTTTTGCATGCTTGTTTGTATTAATTATCTATTCATTTCTATTTTTATCCATATTTTACCTTGTTTTCTTACATTTCAGTATCATTGTGTATTTATGTATTGCATTGCAACAAAAAGAAACTGTTTAATGGGTGATATACTGATAGTATAATGTCTTTACTCTCAGCTCCAAAATGTAGGCTACGCAAACTTGCAACTCATCAAACACTTGTACGGTTGAAAAACATGTTCAACAAGTAGCTAACTGTTAACCTCGGTTAACCACTCCTTCTGCCTCATCAATAATGTACCTGAAGATGGAGCTATATGAATTTTATTCAGCAACGATTGACAATGACCCATTAATCGACGCATTAAAAGCTATTTCAAATAAATGCTGCTCTTTTCAACTTTCTATTCACCAAAGAATCCCACAAACTAATTTTAATAAGCTATTTTTAACATTGATACGTGTTTTTTGAGTACCAAATCTGTAGACTGATAACTGAAGGATGTTTGTTACACTGAAGACTGAAAATTCAGCTTTGCCATCACATGAATTATGGTTTAGTCCTATTAAAGCAGAAAGTATAAAGTAGTTATTTTAATTATATTTCATAATATTAGCCTACTGTTTTTAATCTTTTTGATCAAGTAAGCATAAGAGATTTCTTAAAAAAAAAAAAAATTCTTACCGACCCTAAACTTGGTGCAAGTCCTCCTTGTTTTTTTGTTTTTTTTTTAAGCATGTAAACATCCTTTATTGCTGTGAAAACACGTACAAACCATATTCTATCGTAATCGTATGTTTATTAGGCTATCTTAATGTTTTATGTATAGAAAAGTATCTCTGGGTTGGGAAGTTCGTATTTACCAGATGGGACGTGTTTATGACGTCAGGCGTGTTTAAGTCACTCTCGTCGGAGCAAAATGGCGGTTTACCTTCTCAACAAACCACACAAAATAGGTAGGCTACAGGAATTTTTTTTAACTCTACTTCTAGGAAATGAAGAACAGAACTGGCTTCAGGTGTGTTTTGCTTTTTTATGTTTTTAATTAATTTATGAAGCCACTGTAAACTTTTTCGTTACATATACACTCACCTAAAGGATTATTAGGAACACCTGTTCAATTTCTCATTAATGCAATTATCTAATCAACCAATCACATGGCAGTTGCTTCAATGCATTTAGGGGTGTGGTCCTGGTCAAGACAATCTCCTGAACTCCAAACTGAATGTCAGAATGGGAAAGAAAGGTGATTTAAGCAATTTTGAGCGTGGCATGGTTGTTGGTGCCAGACGGGCCGGTCTGAGTATTTCACAATCTGCTCAGTTACTGGGATTTTCACGCACAACCATTTCTAGAGTTTGCAAAGAATGGTGTGAAAAGGGAAAAACATCCAGTATGCGGCAGTCCTGTGGGCGAAAATGCCTTGTTGATGCTAGAGGTCAGAGGAGAATGGGCCGACTGATTCAAGCTGATAGAAGAGCAACTTTGACTGAAATAACCACTCGTTACAACCGAGGTATGCAGCAAAGCATTTGTGAAGCCACAACACGCACAACCTTGAGGCGGATGGGCTACAACAGCAGAAGACCCCACCGGGTACCACTCATCTCCACTACAAATAGGAAAAAGAGGCTACAATTTGCACGAGCTCACCAAAATTGGACCGTTGAAGACTGGAAAAATGTTGCCTGGTCTGATGAGTCTCGATTTCTGTTGAGACATTCAGATGGTAGAGTCAGAATTTGGCGTAAACAGAATGAGAACATGGATCCATCATGCCTTGTTACCACTGTGCAGGCTGGTGGTGGTGGTGTAATGGTGTGGGGGATGTTTTCTTGGCACACTTTAGGCCCCTTAGTGCCAGTTGGGCATCGTTTAAATGCCACGGCCTACCTGAGCATTGTTTCTGACCATGTCCATCCCTTTATGACCACCATGTACCCATCCTCTGATGGCTACTTCCAGCAGGATAATGCACCATGTCACAAAGCTCCAATCATTTCAAATTGGTTTCTTGAACATGACAATGAGTTCACTGTACTAAAATGGCCCCCACAGTCACCAGATCTCAACCCAATAGAGCATCTGTGGGATGTGGTGGAACGGGAGCTTTGTGCCCTGGATGTGCATCCCACAAATCTCCATCAACTGCAAGATGCTATCCTATCAATATGGGCCAACATTTCTAAAGAATGCTTTCAGCACCTTGTTGAATCAATGCCACGTAGAATTAAGGCAGTTCTGAAGGCGAAAGGGGGTCAAACACAGTATTAGTATGGTGTTCCTAATAATCCTTTAGGTGAGTGTAATATATTGTTATATTACAATGCTATTATATTCTGCACAGGCAATTAGCTTATTTTGTTGTAAAAAGCCTGCCAATGTCACTGATAAAAACCTATAAGTATATTCCGCCACGTTTCTCACTGACACGCCCACAACTCGTATATCCCGAGCTTCCCACTCGTAGACTTTGTGGTGGCGGCATTCATGTGTGTTCAACTCGAAAATATGATCTTTCCGACATGACTTGAACGCACCAGTGTATGGATGCATATTGGATAATATATTACACACAATTTTAAAGATAAAAATAATAGTTTTTAAAGAAAATAAAGTGTGCAAAGATGTGCATTTTTGATCCCTTTAAGTAATTGGAGTTCTTAAATGACATCATCCTTCAGGAATTGACATATTTGGTGAGAAAATAGCACAAACACGAGCATTTGATAAATTCTGTGATGTTCATTAGACTTTAGCTGTTAATGTGCTTCCTGCAAATTTCCACTATGTAAATAATCATGCTACATGCCTAATTGATCATGTTAAATTGCCTGAGCTTTACCGTTTTATGCAAATACTTAAAATACAAGCATATTCAGAATGGTTTACTGCAAAGTTATGTGATCTTGAGAAAGTGAAATTGGCTAAAGACTTGGGACATATTTTCTTAGTTGCTTTGCAGTGCTTCAGTTTTTAATTAAAGTTATAGGCTAAATTTATTCAACACTGTTAAACAAAACATATTGTGAGAGAATATCTCCCATAATATTTTTATTGAAGTGCATGTGAGGGCAGTGAAAGGAGCCATTGCTTTCTGAGCAAGCAACACGTCTGGCTCACATGATATAATTTTTTTCCTTTTGGCAGCTGCTGGAGTTTGGCTGCAAGTCAGGGGTATTTAAGGTCATCTGAAGTACCTCAGCTGCCTTGGATTTATGTCTATATGTACATACAAGGACTCCTGTTTATTAAGATAAGTGCAACTAAAAGTGTAAAGCAACTGAAACAAATGTGGAAGCATAAAATAACCACATATGACCACAACTAGGGATATAATTCAACTTCAGTGTGAATGTGAAGTATGATTTCTTTCTTTCATTTATGAAACATTAAAAAGCAACTTAACTTAAATATTATATAGCCATATCTAAAGTAAGAACACAACTTAAATAGCAGACAAAAAAACAAATACGTTTATTTAAAATCTTAAACATTACAAAATATGGCACACTGTACACAAACCCTTCACTCCAATTAACGGATAACAAAGTTCTGCATTGTGAACAATCCTGATTGTTTTCTTGCATTCAACGACTTCAGTTTCTGAAAGACTTGAAGAAAACACAACAGTCAAGATAATTGAAGATAAAACAACTCAAGTATATCTGCAACAATCGGGAATTATTGATTCACACCTTTGAGAACTGCATACCAGCTTTTCAACCCGGAATTTGAAAAAATGTCATCAATGTCAGGGACAAACCGTCTTCCGTCTGAGGGAAGAAAGGAAATTCAATACAAATACAACAAATCAAAATCCTCAGTTTGGACAGAACACATACTTAATTTCAAACTGAAGATCATGAGCTAAAACAAACACTCAAGATAACTCAAAGTGAATTAAAGAGGCCAGACCACACTCACGTTTTCCCTTTAGGTAAAGCATTGACTGTGGTCCCCAGTTCTTAGATAACGTGGTCTATTAAAAGACATTTACGGTAAATAAGTAAAAGAAACAGCATATTAATTATAATAAAAATGAAGGGGAAAAAACATACCTTTTCAATGCAATGACACTCTCTCACTAGTAAAAATATTGCAACTGTGCATGTCCATAAAATCCACATTCTTGATATCTGTAAAGAAAAAACAGATGAAACATTATATTCTGTAAGCACATGAAAATACCTATTTACCATAAAAATGCATATTTACCATTTTTGTTGGATCAAGAATTGTTTTTGATGAGACGAACTAAACAAATCTGAACGGTCCAGTTCCCTACTCCTCTATTTATGTCCTTCTTTAACAACAGGACCCAAGGTTCGATACAACCCCCTGCGAGAGACATCACTTGCTTGCACCTTGTCCTATCATGGGAACGCTTTCTACATTAACCCGCACAAAAGCTTGACGTCAAGAGCGTCTGCTATAATGAAAATCAATATGGTGAGGTTTTCCTTACAGCTGTGTCTCTAAAATTCTGCACATGAGAAAAACATTCATGTTTTTTTTAACGTTGAATCCAAAATGGCTTGAATGAGTTGCTTGCATGAAAGGTGATGTAAAATTGACCTTTTTTTATTAATCAAAGTGAGTATAAGCCTGGCAGATTTGGGTAGGTGTTAAGATTAAACATGAGAAAATAAACAAGATTTAAAAAAAGATCAGGATGACAATCAATTTATATAACGGACAGAAAAAAGTCACTGATGCATAAACATTGTGACAGCTCCATTACATAAACACAACTGCAAATGACAAAATGAAAATACAACATTAAATTTGTAACGCAACAGAAGTTCCCTGACATGAGAACCAATATAAAATTTCAGAACCGTAAAAAACATTCCAGAACAAGCAACAAGTAACGTGGAAAAAACATAGCTTTTGGTTAAATGGTTTAAAAGCGAGTTTGTTTTTTGACTTTAGATGATATAAGATATTATCAACAATCTACAAATAAAAAAAATGGTGGGAATAAATGGTAATAAATAAATACAAATAATAATTTACATATTTTTAAATACAATTTAAATAATATATTTAAATATAAATAAAATGATCAATTCAAATAACAAGAATTTAAAGTGGTGGGAATGAATAGAAAAATAAACTGAAATAATTATAAGCAATAGTAATGAAAAATATTTAAATAACATGTATATTATATAAATATAAATGTTCAATTAAAATCATGCATATGTGACATGGTGGGAATGAACGGAAATAAATAAAAATATATATTTAAATAATAGTATTTTTTTAAATATTTAAATAACATAGCATTTATATTTAAATAAATAAATAAATATAAATAAATAAAATGTACAATTAACGTCATTTTTAAATTATCTCTTAATATTTAAAGAAAACAAAATCAGAAATACTTGTTGGTAACCATTTAAAAATCATCTGGATCAGTCATAACCCTGAGCATTTGTTCCTGAGCTACACATTGAATTGCACGTCGGTGGATTTGAATATCGAGCGGACGATCTGCGTCAGGCACTGGCCGAACTCCTCCAAAATCATTCTCTCAGCGTGAGCTGAAATGTACCCTTCCTTCTCTGCATCTTCAGCCTGGGCGAGGAGACAGCCGCATGTGGCTTCCACTACATCGGGCGTGATGCACGCCAGAGGACACCTATCAACAGAGACACCCTCAGTGACCAAAGGAATAACAAAACCCTACTGCTCTCATTTACTACTTTTTGAAAAACAACCAACAAAACACGACAGAAGCAGCAGCCTTTAACCTCAATCTCGTTGGACTGGTTTACAGTGATGCCACAAATGTAGTGTAAATGTTCAGTGTAAACACCCACTGCTGTGATTGGCTAACGTCTTTGCATTTGAAATAGTATTACTCCCTCTTTTAGCTTGTTTTTACAATTACAGCTCTCATGGTTAACTAATCGTGAAAAGTGTTGCATTACATTTAGATATATGGCATTATATTTAGATCTATGGCATTATATTAAGATTGTGGCATGAAAGGTTGCAGTGATGATCATTGTAGCCGATCACACACATGCTGAGCACATGAAAGCAGCGATCTTCTCATTGCAACACAGCTTCTGTACACTAAATGCTTTCATCTTCACTAACAGTGCAAACGTGATATAGTTGAGAGATTCATGAATAAAACGGGAGTCACTGATAAACTCTCCTGTTTGATTGACAGGTTCAGCGTGTGCTGCTTAAACAATTGCAAAGGGAGCTTTCTTTGATCTTTATAGAATTTAATCACTGTTAAATAACAGATTATTTTCATCCTACTAAGAGAAACAACGTAAATTGATGTTTAGTCACTGGTCTGATTTACTGACCCAGACAAAGAACATCTGACTACATGAATCATCACATTTCAGATCAGGCATTAGAATGTTACTTACATGTTGCATTACTGTTGAACCCAGTCAAGGCACAATATTTTGTAATCCTCAATGGCATGTTATACATGTGCGAATCGGTGGGCGGGGCTAAACAGGCAGTGATGAAGTAGGCATTGATATTCTTCTGCTGGGGTGGTGCTTGCCTCCCTTTGACGTCATAGATCCCCACTTTGAAAAACCTGTCGTTTGCTGGGCCTGGTGTCTATAAAAGCTTTTCTTTGACTAACAAGGAAGTTTTCAGGTCTAAAACTTACAGGATATTCTTATATCACCATGACCTTTTATATATCAAAAGCTCAAGGGAAAGTTGATTTCTCAATTCATGACCCCTTTAATTATTCACTAAAGAAACTGAAAGTAAAAACTAACCAAGCTTTTGGCATCTGGCGCTGCATTAACGGCACATATTCTCTAATGGTGTGTGCACCAAAAGCGAAGAAAAAAGCGCATTGCGTTACTCACTCTAGTTTACTCGCGGGATAACTTCGCACAAATAACAACATTGCGCGATGAGGAGTGTTTTCACGCACATCATCAACAACATTTCTTTCTGCCATTTTTTCCGTCATACATGTTGGAGATAACTACTATTGTCTTAAATACGCCGGAAAGCCAAACATTGACGTGTCTGGGTTCACAGCACCATCCAGAGGCGCACACAACCCTTTTTTCACCGTCTTCTCCAGGAACTGCGCCTGGATGACAGCCGCTTCCAGCGCTACTTGAGGATGACGGGTGCCCAGTTTGATAACCTGTTAAACCGGACGCGTCAAAAAACTCTTCACTGATTGTCTTGCACGACAATGCGTCATATGCGAAATTTCTGCTCAAGCTGAAATTTTTCAACTTGCGCGGAAGACGCGATTGAGGCAAATATCACACGTTTGTGGCAAACGCGTCGCCCACTTCGTGTCATTCGCGTCGCCCACTTCGTGTCATTCGTGTCGCCCGGTGCGAATTTACGTCTATTCGCGTCTTTGCATTGACTTTGTATGCAATCTACTCGCGCAAATAATTAAATTCACATTTGGTGTGCACACACCATTAGAGACGATGAGAGATTAATCCAATTTATTTTCTTTATATTTCATTTGTGGCCCATTGTTAAAAAAAAATATTTTCGTGAATTGAGAAGTATTTTGTGTTAAACAGGTTGTTTTTGAGGAGTAAGCTTTCCTCGCAGCGCGTTGATTATGCAGTGATGCGTTGTGAAATTATTTAAATAATATTAAATGAATTGTAATATTAATGTAGTAATAAAAGTAGCCTAATCATAATAATTTAATATGCCTTACGTGCCCGTCCGCTACTCCACTGTGAAGGGCTAAACAGCATCCACAGGCACGACATCAAAACGATTAACTGTTTTATCTAAATCCACATGAAAGGCCCGTTCAATGTTCAGTAGCTTACTGCAATGTCCAAGAGTCTCTCCTGTCTCATGGTTTTTGTGTGTTTTCAGTCGACGCAAACAAGAAAAATGTCTTTCACACGATGTGGTGTTCATCGACATAGTCAAGAATAACTTAAAGAGGTTGCCGTTTACAAGAGGTTGCCGTTTTTACTGTTCAGTATTATAATGGTCTCATATGTACCTGGTCTGGTAGTATTTGCTGGAGTCAGGCCTGTCCCACTCTGATCTCTTCTTCGAAGGGCTTTCCTCATAGTTTCGGCAGCCCACACACTTACAGGTGGATGTGCACATGATTTTGGCCTGCGTGGAATTGCAGTGTAGAGTGGCTCCAAAAGAATCACACTACTAAATATATACTACATAAGGTCAAGCAAAACATCCCAGCTTACTTCATAACACTCGCAGTAGTTCTTTAGGCAGCCTGAACGCTTGCAGTTACAGCCTTTTGTGTGACGTCCCTTCACATTCCCCTGTTTCCTACTTCCAATCTTAGGCCGAAAAGCCCCTGGATTCCTCTCCAGACAGGCCTTAGGAGCAATAAAAATGCAAAATAT
The DNA here is from genome assembly GCA_039654625.1 of Rhinogobio ventralis. Lineage (NCBI taxonomy): Eukaryota > Metazoa > Chordata > Actinopteri > Cypriniformes > Gobionidae > Rhinogobio > Rhinogobio ventralis. The sequence goes on from CM077216.1 coordinate 10,408,693, forward strand.
AATTAGGTTATCAGTGCATCTAGTCTAAGAGACACATTTGAGTTAGTGTGTTTTAAGAAGTTATTGTTACATGGTTCACCTTTATAGCCTGGGATCTCTCTAAGTCATGCTCAGTATTATTGTAGCAGTTTACGCATTTGCAGTTGTTGCAGAGCTCTCCGTTCGCAAAACATTCACAATAACTGTCAGAGAAATTATTTGGTAATTTAGAGCTGATTTTACATGGTAGGCTATTTTTGTATAGAAACAATCGTCATCATGACCAAAGCAAGTACAAAACAGATCATTGTGTTAAATAAAGATGCTGTTGGATAATACAACCTGGAATCAGTTGAGGTCACATTTGACCAAATAAAAAGCAAAAAAAAAAAGCATGAAAATACTTACAGTTTCAGACACTGAGATTTTGTGCAGTTGCAGAGCCGCTTAGATTTTTCATACTTCACGCTAATAAACAAAAACAGTTATGCCATAGTTGAAACTGTTTTATAAAAATGATAGGTCAGTTGTCAGCAATAAACATGAGATGTTAGGTTTTACAGTAATAATACTTGTACCGTCCACGTCCTTTAGTCTGACCCTCCTCTTCTTGTTCTACAGTCGGAGTAGGGCAAAGCGTCTGATGCAGCTAAATAAAATGTAAAAATTATTATTTTTTAAAATTTAATTCATTTGAAATTAACGAAATATATTTTGTTGCAAACATATACATATATATACACTCACCTAAAGGATTATTAGGAACACCATACTAATACTGTGTTTGACCCCCTTTCGCCTTCAGAACTGCCTTAATTCTACGTGGCATTGATTCAACAAGGTGCTGAAAGCATTCTTTAGAAATGTTGGCCCATATTGATAGGATAGCATCTTGCAGTTGATGGAGATTTGTGGGATGCACATCCAGGGCAAGAAGCTCCCGTTCCACCACATCCCAAAGATGCTCTATTGGGTTGAGATCTGGTGACTGTGGGGGCCATTTTAGTACAGTGAACTCATTGTCATGTTCAAGAAACCAATTTGAAATGATTTGAGCTTTGTGACATGGTGCATTATCCTGCTGGAAGTAGCCATCAGAGGATGGGTACATGGTGGTCATAAAGGGATGGACATGGTCAGAAACAATGCTCAGGTAGGCCGTGGCATTTAAACGATGCCTAATTGGCACTAAGGGGCCTAAAGTGTGCCAAGAAAACATCCCCCACACCATTACACCACCACCACCAGCCTGCACAGTGGTAACAAGGCATGATGGATCCATGTTCTCATTCTGTTTACGCCAAATTCTGACTCTACCATCTGAATGTCTCAACAGAAATCGAGACTCATCAGACCAGGCAGTGGGGTCTTCTGCTGTTGTAGCCCATCCGCCTCAAGGTTGTGCGTGTTGTGGCTTCACAAATGCTTTGCTGCATACCTCGGTTGTAACGAGTGGTTATTTCAGTCAAAGTTGCTCTTCTATCAGCTTGAATCAGTCGGCCCATTCTCCTCTGACCTCTAGCATCAACAAGGCATTTTCGCCCACAGGACTGCCACATACTGGATGTTTTTCCCTTTTCACACCATTCTTTGTAAACTCTAGAAATGGTTGTGCGTGAAAATCCCAGTAACTGAGCAGATTGTGAAATACTCAGACCGGCCCGTCTGGCACCAACAACCATGCCATGCTCAAAATTGCTTAAATCACCTTTCTTTCCCATTCTGACATTCAGTTTGGAGTTCAGGAGATTGTCTTGACCAGGACCACACCCCTAAATGCATTGAAGCAACTGCCATGTGATTGGTTGATTAGATAATTGCATTAATGAGAAATTGAACAGGTGTTCCTAATAATCCTTTAGGTGAGTGTATATATAAAACCTATAAAAGAAATGTTCTGGTCATATTTTTTCATTGACAATTCAGCAAATTTCCATTTCTATAACACAATTACTTTCTATTACTTTGAAAGTCATTAATTTAAATTGTAAATTGTATCCAAGCAGCATGATTTTCATTACTCTATTAATAATGTCACAATGCAAAAAATCTTAATAGTGTTAAAAATAATTTTAATTTTAAGCAAAATATTATTTTCTTTTAAATTTTAGGTAAAGTGTGACAAACAATTCTTTATGTGATTTACTCATTATGTATGGATAGGCCTATATACATGTACACCAATCAGGCATAATATTATTACCTAATATTGTGTTTGTCCCCCTTTTGCTGCCAGAACAGCCCTGACCCGTCGAGGCATGGACTCCACTAGACCCCTGAAGGTGTGCTGTGGTATCTGGCACCAAGATGTTAGCAGCAGATCCTTTAAGTCCTGTAAGTTGCGAGGTGGGGCCTCCATGGATCGGAATTGTTTGTTCAGCACATCCCACAGATGCTCGATTGGATTAAGATCTAGGGAATTTGGAGGCCAAGCCAACACCTCAAACTCGTTGTTGTGCTCCTTAAACAATTCCTGAACCATTTTTGCTTTGAGGCAGGGCGCATTATCCTGCTGAAAGAGGCCACAGCCACCAGGGAATACTGTTTCCATGAAAGGGTGTACATGGTCTGCAACAATGCTTAGGTAGGTGGTACGTGTCAAAGTAACATCCACATGGATGGCAGGCCCTAAGGTTTCCCAGCAGAACATTGCTGAAGCATCACACTGCCTCCGCCGGCTTGCCTTTTTCTCATAGTGCATCCTGGTGCCATGTGTTCCCCAGGTAAGCGACGCACACGCACCTGGCCATCCACGTGATGTAAAAGAAAACGTGATTCATCAGACCAGGCCACCTTCTTCCATTGCTCCGTGGTCCAGTTCTGATGCCCACGTGCCCACTGTTGGCGATTTCGGTGGTGGACAGGGTCAGCATGAGCACCCTGAATGGTCTGTGGCTATGCAGCCCCATACGCAACAAACTGCGATGCACTGTGTATTCGGACACCTTTCTATCAGAATCAGCATTAACTTCTTGAGCAATTTGAACTACAGTAGCTCGTCTGTTTGATTGGACCACACAGGCCAGCCTTCGTTCCCCAGGTGCATCAATGAGCCTTGGCCGCCCATGACCCTGTCGCCAGTTCACCACTGTTCCTTCCTTGGACCACTTTTGATAGATACTGACCACTGCAAGACCCCACAAGAGCTGCAGTTTTGGAGATGCTCTGACCCAGTTGTCTAGCCATCACAATTTGGCCCATGTCAAACTCGCTCAAATCCTTACACTTGCCCATTTTTCCTGCTTCTATCACATCAACTTTGAGGACAAAATGTTCACTTGCTTACTAATATATCACACCCACTAACAGGTGCCGTGATGAAGAGATAATCAGTGTTACTCAGTCATAATGTTATGCCTGATTGGTGTATGTGTTATATGACACATTTACTCCAGGTTTCAAATGACACTGGCTGAAAATGATGTTTTCCTTCAACACTACCTGTGAAGCATAAGGCCCTGGCGTGAGGTTGAACGTTACACCTGCAGATTTCTTGTGGGTCTGAGGCAGCCCAGTGAACACAGTCTTCTCTGAATGTCCGGCATCTGGACAGGACATTCAAATACTTCAATCATACATACAACTACTAAACTTATAGTCCAATTTAAAATAAAAAATTCCAAGCAAGTGTGTCAATTACTGTGAACCCCATAAACATCTGAAAGGGGTCAGATCATAAGAAATATAAATTCTTTTAGCTTTAAAAATTCTTGATTTTTGATCAGTAAATGCTGTTATTAATTTTACATGCAAATGTATTATTTAAACAGAAGACTGAAAGGCACAGCAACAAAAAAGGCCTGTTTGACTCCAAGGAGCATGGAGAGTGTGGAAAATGGACATGAAACAAAATTATGGATTTGTAGTTTTTATAGCTTTGGCACAAAAAAAACCTTAATGAGCATTATACATAGACCTTAAGGGAAAAAAAAATAAATGATAACAAATGCATGATATGACCCCTTTAAATCAATTAAAATATCTACATTTTATAATCATTCAAGTTTGAAGTTTACCTTTTCCATGATGTAATTGGTCGTCTGTAGAGCAGCTCTGGACTGACAGCTTAGGCAGAGACTCAATGTTGAGATCCATCATCATAGAGTGAGGAATCTGATCAGGATTGCAGTGGTTCAACACAACGACCTGCCCTCCACCGTCACACACAACCTGCACGGGATGTAACATCTCAGAGAAGATGGCCTGTTTCATTACTTTTGAAATGGCTTCATTTTTATTTATCAAAGACCTCCAGTTTAACAATCAACCCTTGACACTCAAAACAACAGATTTGAGATCATCAAATGAAACTGCAGAAATAATGATTTCCAAACAGGTTTCTAAAACACTTTTAGCTCTAATTGTTTAGATAAACCAATGATTCAAGGATCTTTGTCCATTAACTGGAGTAATTTAAATGCAGCTATGTATAAAAAAAAACATAAATGGCAAATATTTTATTATTGTACAGTAGATGTATAAGCAGTGACTGATTTTTTTTTAGAATAACAATAGTGTTTAGACACATTATATAATAATAATTATTATTATATTATGTAATATATTATATATATAATATTTGTGTATATGCATTATATATATACACTCACCTAAAGGATTATTAGGAACACCATACTAATACTGTGTTTGACCCCCTTTCACCTTCAGAACTGCCTTAATTCTACGTGGCATTGATTCAACAAGGTGCTGAAAGCATTCTTTAGAAATGTTGGCCCATATTGATAGGATAGCATCTTGCAGTTGATGGAGATTTGTGGGATGCACATCCAGGGCACGAAGCTCCCGTTCCACCACAACCCAAAGATGCTCTATTGGGTTGAGATCTGGTGACTGTGGGGGCCATTTTAGTACAGTGAACTCATTGTCATGTTCAAGAAACCAATTTGAAATGATTCGAGCTTTGTGACATGGTGCATTATCCTGCTGGAAGTAGCCATCAGAGGATGGGTACATGGTGGTCATAAAGGGATGGACATGGTCAGAAACAATGCTCAGGTAGGCCGTGGCATTTAAACGATGCCCAATTGGCACTAAGGGACCTAAAGTGTGCCAAGAAAACATCCCCCACACCATTACACCACCACCACCAGCCTGCACAGTGGTAACAAGGCATGATGGATCCATGTTCTCATTCTGTTTACGCCAAATTCTGACTCTACCATCTGAATGTCTCAACAGAAATCGAGACTCATCAGACCAGGCAACATTTTTCCAGTCTTCAACTGTCCAATTTTGGTGGGCTCGTGCAAATTGTAGCCTCTTTTTCCTATTTGTAGTGGAGATGAGTGGTACCCGGTGGGGTCTTCTGCTGTTGTAGCCCATCCGCCTCAAGGTTGTGCGTGTTGTGGCTTCACAAATGCTTTGCTGCATACCTACGAGTAACGAGTGGTTATTTCAATCAAAGTTGCTCTTCTATCAGCTTGAATCAGTCGGCCCATTCTCCTCTGACCTCTAGCATCAACAAGGCATTTTCGCCCACAGGACTGCCGCATACTGGATGTTTTTCCCTTTTCACACCATTCTTTGTAAGCTCTACAAATGGTTGTGCGTGAAAATCCCAGTAACTGAGCAGATTGTGAAATACTCAGACCAGCCCGTCTGGCACCAACAACCATGCCACGCTCAAAATTGCTTAAATCACCTTTCTTTCCTATTCTGACATTCAGTTTGGAGTTCAGGAGATTGTCTTGACCAGGACCACACCCCTAAATGCATTGAAGCAACTGCCATGTGATTGGTTGATTAGATAATTGCATTAATGAGAAATTGAACAGGTGTTCCTAATAATCCTTTAGGTGAGTGTATATACACGCACACACAAATATTATATATAAAACCTAACAATTTCAGCAATTACAAACAGGACATTTGAGAGATGATACCTGACAAATATTGGACGTCTGAGCTGGAAGCATCTCCCCCAGCTTGTGCTGGTCATGGGGTGATACAAGAAGAGTATGTGGCTGATTTCTCTGAAAAAATATATATGAAGAATCCATTAAGTCCCTTTGAAGCGAGCTTATGCTTCACATACACATACACACAAACATCTTCAGACTGCACATTACATTAACATGTCTGAATCCTTGGTGTGTAGAATAACCCTCCATACCACCATCAGAATAACCTCCAGCACCATCAGAGCTGATAGTGCTGACAGCTCGACAGATCTCTGCCTGTGAGATAAACAAAGAAATGAGCCAAGTTTTGCTTATTTAATGAGTTGGATATGTAACCTACTTACTGGAAATGCTTAATGCATTCAGTTCTGACCATTAAATGAGATTTTACATTTCACATAATAAATACTTCAATTTGCACACTCACTGATGACATGCCATAATGAAAAGCCTCCTGGGATGGCCATGGGCTTCTAATGGAGCTGTATGGTTGGCCTAGTGTGTGCTGATAATGACTTGACGGAGCCAGTACGTATTCAGAATAGGACGCCGAACTAAACTGGGCTACTGGAGGCAAAGGATCACATGTTAGCGGATGAAGAATCCTGTAAGTGGTGTAGTCATCCTCTCGCAGGGATTCTGCCATCCTGGGGTATCCCGGTCCTGAATGCATCCCATGACTGAAGAGATTTACCATTCTAGGACTTTCATGGGTGTGATGTAAGGGAACCAGACCTTCGGATAAGTCTCTGTAGCTGTACTCTTGCCCCTCCAACTCATTCATTCTCCCGAAATGATAATGCTAATGTAGATGGCACTGGAGTCACATGGACATAAAAGATAAAAGCATTTTAATCTACAAATTTTGTTTTAAAATCTTATAAAACAGTTTTCATCTTCTTTTCAATTTTAGTAATTGTGTTATGTGCTTTTGTCATTTTATTAGTTTTTAATATTTTTAAACATTCCCTTTTTTTTCTTTCAGTTTTAGTAAATGTATTACTTCAACATAAACATATATTTCTTTTTTAATAAAGTTTTAAAGTTTAAGTTTTCATCTAATATTTTTTTTTATTTCAATTATACTGGTAACGATTTAATTTTAGTTAACAACCGTAACACTGGTCGTTACGGTTCTAATATAAAATATACACAAAAGTTTTGTTAATTAGATGTTTGTTAGATCAGTTTATTTACTTTGAGGTAAACTTGTTAAGCTAGCGATTTAGCTAATCATTAAATTTACCTCAAGATATTGATAAAGTATTACATTTACAACCCTTTTGAGACACTTACCAGATAAATAAGTACGAAATGGATTTTTGACCGTTTAAAATAACAAAATTGACTTATATGACTATATATGAGTTTTGGATATGTTTTCGACGTTGCGGACTGTACAATTGCTGGAAGGCGATACGCTCGCCTTAGGATTTGAGCTCACGCGCATTAACCGTAAAAAACGCGAGAGGTCGCGCGCATCAGTATTTCACACAATTATTATTTTTATTTTGTAAATCGGCTTGATAAACAATACATTTAGGTGATTTAATGATATTTGTATTCTATGAAACTTTTAGGTAAATTAGTAAATTAATCATGATATAAGCATATTGAAGCGCGTAACTAAAGCGAGTGAATTTAGAATCACTCATGTGTCCCTGCTGTCGTTTCTATGTATTATTCATATCTGGTGAAATGTTTGGAGGTTGGACGCTTATGAAACTAACCCCGCCTCCAGCTCTACAAGTTGTGAAACCCTTTAAAGATAAAGTGCGCGTGGAGTGCTCGCGACGTTTTGAAAATGATTAATTTCACAAAGTGTCACTCGATGCTGGTCACGGGTGCTAGCAGAGGGCTCGGATTGCAAATGGTCAGACAGCTGCTCGCTACCCCGGAAAGACCCCAAAAGATCATTGGATCCGGCCGGAATCCAGCTGCTGCAAAGGTAGGCAATCATCACAGTGCACGACAGCACAATAATTATGGCTGAATCCGAAATCGCCACAATCCCACAATGCACCGCAATAACAGTCGATGTATACACAACGGCTGTCCGAATTCATTCACTCCTTCAAGTGAACTGTATTAGAGGACTAATGTAGGGAATAGTGAAGGAGGGTTTAGGGGGCGATTTCGGATTCAGCCAATGTGTGGAGAAGTTGCATAACGAGCGATTATGCTTTGCTGTCATTGTCAGGAACTACAAGAACTTGCCAAATCTAATCCAGGCGTTCATGTTGTGCCTTTAGGTGAGTTACTGTCACGTGTCTAATTATTTTAAAGCTAGATGCAGAACTGCTCGACTTAACACGAACAGAATGTGATATATTATCCACGTCATGCATTTCACATTAAGTTTAAATAAGTTTCATAGGCAAGAAATGTGTTGTATAGGTAAGTTTGGTAAATGCGACTACCTGCAGTGTCCGAAGAAGAGTCGGCGAGTTTTACAAAGCCGAGAGGGAACACAAGACACACACACATAAAGCATATTTTGTAACTTCATTATAAAAGTAGGGATGCTCACTTCCAACTGGAATTCGCCCAAAATATTACTAGTGGAGTGCAATTCTTATATATTTCCTGTAGGTGGAGACCAATAACAAGGAAATGTGATTCTTATTGACATTGACAAATATATTGTATAATTTAATTTCTCCACTAAACTCCATATATTCCCTGTTAAAGTATAGCTATAGCACAAATTATAGTAAAATATTACTAGTGGAGTGCAATTCTTATATATGTGACCCTGGACCACAAAACCAGTCATACGGGTACATTTTTTTAAAAATTGAGATTTATATATCATCTGAAAGCTGAATAAATAAGCTATTGATGTATGGTTTGTTAGGATAGGACAATATTTGGCCGAGATACAACTATTTAAAAATCTGGAATCTGAGGGTACAAAAAAATCTAAATATTAAGAAAATCGCCTTTAAAGTTGTCCAAATGAAGTCCTTAGCAATGCATATTACTACTAATAATAAATGTTAAAAATAAAAATATATTCATGGAATATGATCTTTACTTAATATCCTAATGATTTTTGTCTTAAAATAAAAATCGATAATTTTGACACGTACAATGTATTGTTGGCTATTGCCACAAATATACCCGTGTGACTTATGACTGGTTTTGTGGTCCAGGGTCACATATGTGACCAATGACAAGGAAATGTGATTCTTATTGACATTGACAAGTATATTGTATAATTTAATTTCTCCACTAAACTCTATATATTCCCTGTTACAGTATATCTATAGTACAAATTATATTAAAGTATTACTAGTGGAGTGCAATTCTTAAATATGTCCTGAAGGTGGAGACCAATGACAAGGAAATGTGATTCTTATTGACATTGACAAATATACTGTATAATTTACTTTCTCCATTAAACTCTATATATTCCCTGTTAAACTATATATAAAGTACAAATTATATTTAATTAATTCATGTAATTGTTATCCAGAGGTGGACAAAGTAAACAACTCCATTACTTGAGTTAAAGTAAAAGTCAAATATTACTCCATTACAAGTGAAAGTTGTAAAGATAGATTTTTACTTAAGTAAAAGTACAGAAGTACTTGCTTTTAAAAGTATTTAAGTATCAAAAGTAAAAGTAAATGCATTATTTTATTATTGTTGCATTGTTGTATTAATGCATCCTGTGCCATCATGGTGGTTTAAAGGGTAAGTTCACCCAAAAATGAAAATGAGCCCATGATTTACTCACCGTCAAGTCATCACAGGTGTATATGACATTCTTCTTTCAGACAAATAAAATCTGAGTTATATTAAAAAAAAGTCCTGGCTAATGAAATCCATAAAAGTGCATCTGTCCGTCATATAACGTGCTCCACGCGGCTCCGGGGGGTTAATAAATGCCTTCTGAAGCGAATCGATGCGTTTGTGTAAGAAAAATATCCATATTTAAACCTTTATAAAGTAAATAATCTAGCTTCCGGCCGGTCGCCTTCCTATTCAACTTACGGAAAAAGTTCAAAATGCTTACACTTTGTCAGACGTAGCGTAAGCATTTTGAACTGCGGGAGGCGCTACACTTTTTCCGTAAGTTGAATAATGTTTCTCCCAGACATTTACATTTTTGAGCAATTCAAATGTGCTCTTCTATTACACAGGACATCAGTTCTGACTGGATCTCTTCCCAAATCATCCCTCCCTAACATTTGTCTCATATTTATTTGTTGACGGAAATGTCAATAGAAACAAAGTTTTTTATTCATGAAAAATGTCATGGACGAAAATTGACCAACATTTTTTTAAACAGAATTAACACTGCTTTATACAGAAACTTTAGCTCTAAAAGCACAGAAATTTTCCATTTCAAGCTTTTACCAGAAATTAAAACACCTTTTAGACACCTCAATATGCTTCTACAGGTTTGGATGGCGAGTTTTTGAAGGCTATGATATGGTTTGTTTTAGGCAAACAAAGTAAACACTTAAAACTAAATGAATATTTAATCTTTTCAGAAAACTGAAACATACTTTTTAAGTATGGCCATGGGTGCACGCACTGTGCCTAGGAACTGCTGCCTTCTATTTTGCCATCAACTGATTGGTGTTCAAAAAATGCTGGGAAATCTGACTTAAACTTAATGTGACCCTACAAGAGTGATTACTGATGGGCTGTCTGCAAAAAAACCCAATCACGTTTTAAAGAAGAAAGTCATCCACTGACTTTCAAAGCAGCTACATAGAAATTACTTTCTACTTTGAGGACCTTGATAGAAATGTAGTTGAGTAAAAAGTACGATATTTGTCTTTCAAATGTAGTGAAGTAAAAGTCAAGTCAAGTTTCCAGAAAAACTACTACTCAAGTAAAGTACAGATACTCAAAAAGTGTACTCAACTAAATGTACTTTGCTACTATCTGCCTCTGTTGTTATCTACAGGATTCAAACAGTTCTGGAAATCATGGAAATATCAGGGTTTTAAAAGGGGATTACTAAGTATCAAACAAATAAGTAGCTGGATTCAGCTTTGTCCTTTTTGTGTTATTGATATACTATTATATTATTTATTAATATTTTAAATTTAGTCATTTTTTTTATAGTTTTTGTTAGTAATTTTATTTCAGTTAGTTGCCAAGGCAGAATATTTAATTTTCGTTTAAGTTTTTCGTCTAATATTTTCATCTTTATTTCAGTTACTGAAAACTATTTTTTATATTTTTAGGTTTAGTTAACAATAACAACACTGGTTGTGAATAAGAATAAAAAGTTCCACTGTTTTTCTAGTTATGCTTCTGTGAACTACTTCATCTGCTATATGTTTCTTTTGCGTGGTCCTACTTTTTAATGAATTGGATCAAACCGGTTCACAGATGGGTTTTCTTTCAGATGTCACCAGTGACAGCAGTGTGGATGCGGCAGCACAGGCAGTGGAATCCATCGTGGGTGCTGATGGCTTGAACTGCTTAATTAATAATGCAGCGATTAATGTCCCCTCTGAACTGAACACAGTCACTCGAGATGCCATGATGAAAACTTATGAGAGTAACACAGTGGCTCCTCTTTTTGTGACCAAGGTAATATGGCTGGACCAATGGAGTACCAACCATACACTGGCAACTTCAACCAAATGCTAATACATTTCATTTTGTTTCTGTTCCTATGGTCTTTTTTTCAGGCTTTCCTGCCATTGTTGAGAAGGGCGGCGGCTAAAGGCAGTAACATGGGAATCCACCGAGCCGCAGTGATCAATGTGTCGTCTCTCCTGGGCTCTGTGCAGCTGAACTGGGGCGAAGGAGCGAGCTTCAAGAGTTATGCTTACAGGGCATCTAAGGTAAAATACCCATTATTTGCTTTGTGGGGAAATGATTCAGTTGCAGTCATACACTCACCTAAAGGATTATTAGGAACACCATACTAATACTGTGTTTGACCCCCTTTCGCCTTCAGAACTGCCTTAATTCTACGTAGCATTGATTCAACAAGGTGCTGAAAGCATTCTTTAGAAATGTTGGCCCATATTGATAGGATAGCATCTTGCAGTTGATGGAGTTTTGTGGGATGCACATCCAGGGCACGAAGCTCCCGTTCCACCACATCCCAAAGATGCTCTATTGGGTTGAGATCTGGTGACTGTGGGGGCCATTTTAGTACAGTGAACTCATTGTCATGTTCAAGAAACCAATTTGAAATGATTCGAGCTTTGTGACATGGTGCATTATCCTGCTGGAAGTAGCCATCAGAGGATGGATACATGGTGGTCATAAAGGGATGGACATGGTCAGAAACAATGCTCAGGTAGGCCGTGGCATTTAAACGATGCCCAATTGGCACTAAGGGACCTAAAGTGTGCCAAGAAAACATCCCCCACACCATTACACCACCACCACCAGCCTGCACAGTGGTAACAAGGCATGATGGATCCATGTTCTCATTCTGTTTACGCCAAATTCTGACTCTACCATCTGAATGTCTCAACAGAAATCGAGACTCATCAGACCAGGCAACATTTTTCCAGTCTTCAACTGTCCAATTTTGGTGAGCTCGTGCAAATTGTAGCCTCTTTTTCCTATTTGTAGTGGAGATGAGTGGTACCCGGTGGGGTCTTCTGCTGTTGTAGCCCATCCGCCTCAAGGTTGTGCGTGTTGTGGCTTCACAAATGCTTTGCTGCATACCTCGGTTGTAACGAGTGGTTATTTCAGTCAAAGTTGCTCTTCTATCAGCTTGAATCAGTCAGCCCATTCTCCTCTGACCTCTAGCATCAACAAGGCATTTTTGCCCACAGGACTGCCGCATACTGGATGTTTTTCCCTTTTCACACCATTCTTTGCAAACTCTAGAAATGGTTGTGCGTGAAAATCCCAGTAACTGAGCAGATTGTGAAATACTCAGACCGGCCCGTCTGGCACCAACAACCATGCCACGCTCAAAATTGCTTAAATCACCTTTCTTTCCCATTCTGACATTCAGTTTGGAGTTCAGGAGATTGTCTTGACCAGGACCACACCCCTAAATGCATTGAAGCAACTGCCATGTGATTGGTTGATTAGATAATTGCATTAATGAGAAATTAAACAGGTGTTCCTAATAATCCTTTAGGTGAGTGTATAATGAACTTGCATACTTTGATTTTTGAATGTATTTTTTTAAATATAGAGTGCCTTGAATATGGTTACAAGGTGTTTAGCTACCGATCTGGAAGCTGAGGGGATCTTGTGCGTCGCCCTTCACCCTGGTTGGGTGCGCACTGATATGGGCGGACCAATGGTAAGTGGTGAATGTGTTTTTCAGTTGATAAAATTAATGAATCTTAAATCCTAATAATCAACCTTTTTGCCTTAGTTTTCACTTGCGTGAACAAAACTTCAATAAACATTATTTGTAGCACACCTCTCATGCAGGGATGACGTCAAAACCTGGAAGACTAATTCGCCACTGGTTCCCTTGAGATTTTCCTATGGATTTTTATAATGTTTTTTGTTTTTTTTCAATTTATGAATAAAATAAGGTCTGTGGTAAACGTAAGTTGACGATACTTGGATGTTTTCTTCTATAACGTAATTTACACACCCATATCAAAAACGCAAATTTTAACGTTACATTTACCTCAGAAAAGCCATTCAATGATCAAAGCTCAGTAGTTAAAAGAAAAATGAACACTAGAGAGGAGCATTTTGCTAAATGTATGCACTATAGAATAGAATAGCCACTGTTTAAATGTTTGCATTTCAAAACAACATTATTATAAAAACTTATGTGATATTTAAATGTTTCTATACAAATCAGTTGATATTGTACCTGATATATAGCCAATCAAATTTAACCTAAATCGGAATTGAATCGGAAAATAACAATGTTGTGAATCGGAATCGAATCAAATCGCGAGCTTGTGAATCATCAAAGTCATTAAATCATGAAGTTTGTGTCAATCCCTAGGACTATTAATTTGAACCCATCTTTCTATTTACTTGCCATTTACAGGCACCTTTGAGTCTAGAGGAAAGCATATCATCCGTGTTGTCTGTCATTTCTGGATTAACGGAGAAACATCACGGTGGATATGTGGACTACACTGGAGAAAGCTTACCCTGGTGATCTCCATATTGTGTTAACTGTGTGTCACATTGTCCGAGTGCCAGATGACCACAGAGGGGCTAAAACCTGCAGGATTAATTATTCATGCTTCCACCTGTGTGTCCCAACCAAGAAGCAAAAACACCTTAGGTCTTAGGAGAATTTAATTGTTATAAAATGTTAGAGGATTTTGTTGATACTTTCAAAATAAAAAAGATTTTTTGCTACCTGTCAGAAATAGTCGGTTATAATTATTGTCTTTTCTATGAATATAAAATAAAATATAAGACAGACAATAAGTTGTCGAATGCCATTTATGAGTTTTATTTTTTGAATCCATCTCCACATCAGTGATTCTGACAGATTAAAGTTACATGGTAAAATTTACATATTAGTGTCGATAACAGTGCGGTGGAGAAGACATTGAACATTAATACAGCCTCTGAGAGAGACTTCAGTCGAGTGCGGTGGAGGTCAGGGTGTGTAAATGCTGAATTCGGTCAAAATTAGGGTTGGCTTATCTCCTCTGATGTAAGAGAGGATGGCAGACTCTCGAGAGCCCCAATTTCTGCAAGAAGTAGTAAGAAAAAAAGGGAAAAATTAGAACAATTCACTTCCTTGCAGTCAAGATATTTTGGGTGAATATATAGCTCTTATTTGCCTAAACCTACATCGATGTTATTCAGAACTGCACATATTTCCACTTAACTTGAACGGTATACACATTTCCTGTCCTTTGTGTCTGTTTATTAATATTGTGGCTAATTTGATGCTATATGCTACACTGTTAAAAATTATTCTGTGGTGAAAAACAAATGTAATTTCTACATGAAAAAGTTAGTTCATGCAAGAATGAAAAACAAAGTAAATTCTTTATTAGTACTTAATTCAGGCTTGTAGAAATTAAAGCCTAAATATCAACGTTATACAATTGAGTATAAGTACTCTATTCTGATACTGGTGTTCCCATCATGCACTGGGGCTTGAATAATGAATAAGGTTGATTTTTCACTATTTCCCAGCTGTATTTACACTGTTACACTGTATCATGGCTTTTGTTGCTAGGTTTAGTAACTTGCCATTTTGTGACATTTGGAGTTAATTTTTTGCTCAAAATGGCACATTCATACTCAAAAACAATCTATCGAATGTATTGAGGTCTCTGTGTTCAGGTGCTACGTTACTTCTATTATGTAGATATGGTTTCTAAGTAAAGCATACACTTTAAAAGCGTGGTTTACTTCAGTGTTACATTGTTTGAGTAAAAAGTATTTCAGAGGAAACATCAAGTAGAAATTACTCAACATTTCACTGGCCAAGTTAATTACTTATTTTACTTAACTTAAATAGAGTTTACTTAATTCCATATGTGAAATTTACTTAAAAAATATGCATGCAAAAACTTTTATACATTTTACTTGGGTTTTTTTTCAGTGTACTAGTAAAATTTTCAGCATCATTACTCCAGTCTTCAGCATCACATGATCTTTCATTCTAATATACTGATTTGGTGCTCAGTTATTATTGTTATTTGTGCTCAGTTATTTATGGTTGAAAACAGTTGTGCTGCTTCATATTTTTCGGATTCTTTGATGAATAGAAAATTCAAAAGAACAGCATTTATTTAAAAGAGAATATTTTATAATATGAAAAATATCTTTACTGACACTTTTGATAAATTTAATGCATCCTTGCTGAACAAAAATATTGATTTCTTTAATAAAAAATTGTACTGACCCAAAAGATTTAAAACTATCCACAATTTGAATTTCCAAAAATATAATTATGCATCTTTGCTAATTCAATTCAATAATTGATCTATATTATCGGTGCAATTTACTACACAAAACCCTTTCCCCTAAAATCACCACATAAAATATAAATCTAGCAAAATCTTTCAAATATAACAATTGCACTTACCTTTTAATCTGAGATAAGAAAGAAAGTCTATGATGGTATGGACAACATCCTCATCTGATATCCTCATAGCTCCTAAAGACCAGAAACCGTTATTATAAGATTATGATAAGATCATTATAATTTATTCTTTTAATTACAATGCCTTGCTACAGCATCTGTGAAAGTACATTATTAAAAGTTATTGAACATCTGAATGGATCGTTGAATCAACTTGTCAGCCTTTAGAGAGTCTCATAAACCACAGAAACTGATCTTAATTAACACAGTCCACTTTTGTAATTTTCACACTGACGAGTCCCTGCCGGCGGTGCATGTTTCTTACCTGTCTTGAAATCTTCTTCTATGGGCATTTCTCTCTTCCCTGCCAGCCCGTGCTTGTCACTAAGAGTCCTGTGGCTGTCTATGGCATCTGATCACAAAGTACAACCACACATAATCACATTGATCATTTGAACAGCCCGCTGAGAACCCTGACGCCCCGGCTGATATTCATAGACCTGCCTGTGGCACACATATGTTCCTAATGCGACAAGTCATTATCCGAGGAATATCTTTTTTGTTTTGTTTTTGTTGTTTTGGGACAGATTGGGTAGAGCAACCTGCAGGACTTGAGTCATGGAATTGCTTTTTGTTGCAGTGCAAAGCACACACTCACACCCTTGTGAAAAAGAAGTGCACTTGATTGTATTGAAAATACACTTGTAGTGTACTTCAAATCTTGGAAGTCTACTTTTACTGTACTTGCATGTAATATAATATTACCTCAATAAAAGGCCACTTAATTAGAGTCCACTGTTTAAGTACACTTTTAAAAAGTGCACTTTGTAATGTCAAATTAAAAGTTGTTAAAACATTTAAAAGCATAATATATTTTTAAAAAAAAAAAATTTGCTTTAAAGTACTAGAAGTACTTGATTATAATAAGTCCAACTAATTGTATTTATAAAAATGTAAACTATAATACATATTAATTTAATTGCAAATAACGTGCAATCAAGTGTCTGAAAACATTAAATTCAGTTCGCACTTGAATATATTAATGTAAAGTTCTAAAAACAATCTAATAGTTAGTTATAGATAGTTAGTTCATCCAAAAATGAAAATGTTATTGTTTACCCACCCTCAAGTATGAACATACAAGAAGATATTTTGGAGAATGTTGGTAACCAAACATTATTTTTTTCTATACACTCTCTGAAAAAAAAGGTACAAAGGCTGTCACTGGGGCAGTACCTTTTCAAAAGGTACACTTTTGTTCCTTTTAAGGTACCAATACGTACCATTTAGGTACAAAAGTGACCCTTTTGAAAAGGTACTGCCCCAGTGACAGCCTTTGTACCTTTTTTTCTGAGAGTGTACTATGGAAGTCAATGGGGACCAGAAAATCTTTTGGTTTTCAACATTCTTCAAAATATCTTATTTTATGTTCATACTTGAGGGTGAGTAAATAATTTTAATTTCTAATTTCATTTAATATACATTTAATCTATCATACATTTATCAATTGCAATTGCAAATAAAATCAATTAAAACATTAAGTTCGCACTTAAGTATATTATTTTCAAGTATATTATTTCCAAAATAAAAGTATGTTCAAGTGTACTTCTTTTTTACAATACCAGTAAATGCACTTAGATTGCAAAAATGACAGCAAAAGCAGAGGCAGAGGGCAAAGCAAAAGATAGAGGATGTAAAAAGAGTGAGATCTTCCTTAATCGTCTAAATCTCACCATTTAATGCAAGAAAAATAGAGCAGAATATTGCTTATTCAAAAAGCAACCTGCTGCTAAATGGGTTAGTTCTAATTTGTTTAATTTAAGACTTTGACAGTATTTAGAAAGTTCATGAAGAAGAATAGTTCATGCATTTGCACACATACCTCGCACCTAAATTATACCAAACAGCATCAAAGCAATCATTTCAAAGCATGATAAATCCATCTTTCTAGTTTAGGTGAAAATATCTTTTTTTGATTCATGAATGGAACCATTGCCAGCAATGCAAAACAGCAGATAGCACAAAGAGCAAAACATCACAGAGCAATTCCTCATCAGACTTCAATAACCTGCAGGGGCCATCTTACATTGACCAAGCAGATCTTCTCTCCCCCTTGTACTGGGAGAATCCTTAATCTGTATAAGATGATCAATACGACCTGAAACACAGGGAGCTTCTGTAACTGACCTACACAGGGGTAATGAGCTCAACATCAGTGCACCCCAACACATTTCATCAAAGAGAGCGAACATTGAGAAAATAAACAGGTATTGTTTTCAAGGTTTAAAAGGTAGACCTGCAAGCTCAAAGCAAATAAGGAAAAAAATGTATACATCCAAACAGCATAGATTTGAGGGACAAAATATGTTGAGAACATGTCTTACTTGGCAAAATCACGGTGAGCACATAAATCATACGCAACTGTATTTCATAAACAGCTGGGGAAAGATAAAGAGCGAAGACAGATAAAAAAAGATGTATTGGAAAACTCACGAGGACCGAGGAGATACCCAGCGCTGTTGAGGGTCCATCCTCTCTTCTCTTTTGCCTGTTTTATAGAATATATATTTTTATATAAATATAATACATTTAAATATAAAATGCCATCCAAACTAAAATCATAGAAATATCATATTTTAGCTAAAAAAAAAAAAAAAAAAAGCAGCTTTTTAACTGAAAGCTGATTTTTAACTGTTTGTCCAAAACGATTGTTTGCTATTTAACGTTACATTTTACATGTATGCTGTTTAATAATTTTGCAGAAAACCCTATAATAGTCTATTTATAATGCCGTTATTACAACTTATCCATGTATTGGGGCATGTTGTCACCAAGGTAAACATGAACTCCTTTTTTTCTCACACACCAGTGAAAATGTTCATTTTTTATAGTGAAAACTTTAAGGCATGTGTTTAAACAGAACTGACTTCAATAAAAAAGCCACCCTGAGAACAGTTAACTCGAGTAAAAAAATGTGACAACTTGCCCCGGTCTGCTTTCTAACAGTAAGATCTTTTCAATCACTGCAGTTTTCAACTTTTCCGCGAATTTAGCTTGCATTAAAACGCACAGTATTAAATAATGAAATTAATAATTTTGAATCAAAGTATCTCTTACCGCAATCACCATTCCGAGCGTTTCCGTAAGAAAAGCACATACTATAAGAGACACACAAACTCCAGCGACACACCTGTTCATCTGAAACACAGCATTATTGAAGCATTATAAAACATGCATAAACAAACATCCAAAAAAGAAAACAGAGAGACGGAGATTGAGAACTTACCCTGAGTATCAGTTGGGTGTTTGGAGAGTAGAAACACTTGTAAAATTCCTGCTTCTTCCTTTCTCTGTGGTCCTCTGATCCTCCTGGACTCGGGCGGCTTTTATTGAAAGGGAACGTCTCACCTCTGACGTATTTACGTCAAAAGGTGATGACAGTCTCTTCATCATTAGCCGCGTTTCCATTACCCTTAAAATTGCGCAAATTGAAATTGCGAATTGAAAATACGCTCAATGGAAACGCCGTTATTTCGCAATAGTTTTTTTATCGACATTTAGAAAATATCGCAAATATCGCGGCTATGACGACAGAGCAAGTTATCGAGTCCATGTCCATGCATGAGCTCATTTGATTAACGTCTTATTGATTATTGTATAGCCTAATCATAAATAACTCAATGACCACCTGTCAGATCCGTACGGAATTGATATTATGGATTTTAGCCTACATTTATCCAGTTTGACATTTTGACAGGTCAGGATAAGCTATTCACACATTTTATAATAACAGAAATATTATTTTGCTTCACAGATAATGTTTTTGTTGACCAGTAAATTAGTACATTTTATAAATGGGTCAATGGAGAATCTTTTTGAAAACCTAAAGAGTTAAGGTTTTAGAAATGCAACCTTTGTATTAATGCATTTGTTTCATACATTTTTAAAGAAACACACAGCACTTTATACAACTTCATCATTATTAAAAAATTCAAGGCAAAAAAAAATTCAGCCCCCAGTGTTGGGGAAAGTTACTTTTAAAAGAAATACATTACGATATTGCGTCACTCCCTAAAAAAAAGTAACTAATACTAGCATTACTTAGTTACTTTTGGAAAGAAATGCATTACATTGCATTTGTGTTAGGCTACCTGGGCTGGGCTTGCTTAGCTGTTTTTTAATAACAAAAAGGTTCAGGCGCATGATCAAAAAAGGGTTGTACCTAGTCTCTTTATGAGCCATGGGTGTGTTTTGGGTGTAACGTGCAATAAACCAATCTCATCTCCCATTCCCTTTAAAAGCCAGTTGCGCTTGCACCATGGCAGATTCGCTATTTATATTGGCGGAATTTGTGAGTGGAAAGACTGAACGCTTCTCCAGAGAGGAATCCTTTTATTTTTAATGTATGAAAATGTTTGTGTGCTGCTGCACATGCCTGTGTGTGTAACAAGCAGAGTGTACGCACGTTGTGCACCCGCCTTTAGGCGCATATTACTTATTTTTGCAGGTTTACGTAAAATTCTGAGATTGCATTTCACAGTTTTTATTAATTTTTAGAAATAATTAATCAGTTTTTTTGCAAGTGAGATGAGTAAATGCTCACATTTATTCTAAAACTACAATAACCATCATGTTCACACATGCCTTACTCCTGATTTCTCTCAACATGAGGACAGGAGAACTGTCAGTCAATAAATGGAAAAACAAACTGACTTGCGTTACTTATTTGAAAAAGTAACTAAGAAAGATTGTTGTAAATTTGAAAGTAATTGTTACTTTACTAGTTAGGCCTACATGAAAAAAGTAATCTGATTGCGTAACTCAAATTACTTGTAATAAGTTACCCCCGATACTTATTATATATACAAATATACATTTTTGAGTCACAGATTACTAATGTAACATGAATCATCTTTTCATAAAAAAGTACTAATGTTTTCAGTAATTTTACCCCCATAGAGGTGCAGGTCAATGCGTAAGGGTCTTCGCATCTGCTCAAGTCACTCTCCATGTACACTATTCAAACCACAAGAGGCCATTTTAAAAAATGCTTTATTGAGTGCTAAAGTCAAATGGGTTAATTTGTTCATACGGGAGGATTGTACATTCCAACAAAGCGCAGTTTTACAAAGCCATTCATGCATGAGCTTGAGAGACGCCCCGCTTCCAAGTAAACATACTGGCTGGCAATCATGAAAATAACAATTACTCCCAAAATAATGAATAAGATGAATAGAATTCTGATAGCTCTTCTTAAAAGGCTTTGATCCTTCTGATGGAAAGGACTCTCAGATTCCTTATTGTCTATTTCCATGTGTTTGGTTTGAGTCTGTATGACGGTCTCATCCATCTGCTCGGTTTCTCGAGAGCCACGTTCTTGAGTATCTCCATCACATTTCTTCTGACCAATTGGATGGACGACAGAGGAAGCTGTTGGTGATGACATCCTTGATGAAATGGAACAGAGTGCACACAATTCATCTACTTTCTGCTAAAGAAATCAGTTAATGCAACTGTGTAGGCTTATGGTTTCTTATTTTAATTCAGAAAAAACACTTGAATGAATTGCAGGCATTTTAGATGAACACAAAATGAATATAATCATAAGAGTCCATTACAATAGGCCTATTATTGCATAGGCCTAATATATATTCTGCAGTGAATCAATACATATGTTATTCATATAAACAAGAAAAAAAGTCTACCTTGCAAGCGGTTCCTGGTTTAAATTTGGGTTTGTTCTTCCATGCATACTAATGAGTAATCTGAAAACCGCTCGAGAACGGCAGTTACAGCAGGATTTGACTTTGCTCATGGCTGAAGAAGATGCATCAATGACCTATAAGACAGACATTTTAATATCCTTTGTCATTCAGTATATGGGTTGTTGACGACATTTTCACTGTCACACAATATAAAAATGTAAATAACTAATATTGTCATCATTTAAAATGCAGTAAATGGTTAAACCTTTTTTATATTAAAAAAACTGCTTTGTATTTAGATTTTTTTACATTTTTGAGCCAAATCTCAAAATTGTCCTATATGTCCTAAAAGCACACTTGTTAATAAATACCTCAAACATAATTTTATAAGTGTCTATTAATGTTTTTCATCCATATATTTCTAAAAGCGTAGGAACTTGATACAGTTTGTCGTCCTCCGGTGTGACGCCATATCCTGATTTTAAATTGGGCAATTCCACTGACAAGTTTAATTAGTCGAAGGACCCCATTCAAGGTCATGTTACTGTGAAGCCCATGACGTGCACATGGTAAGATTTTGTGTCAGAATTGTTCAAATATTTTTGGAACCACTATAAAAGTGTTAAGTTCTGTTGTCCTTTGGTGCGACACCCCTATATTCTTAATTATTTCAATATTACACCATAGGACACATTTCAGTAAAAATGTTCAAGAACAGTAAAAGAACTGACAAAGTTAGTGACCCCTTATATTTTCTCAAACATCAGAATTCACACTACATATGCATTTTTTTCTTTAAATTGGTGTTTTACAAACAAACAAAAAAGCTTTTTTTACTGCTTAATTGTCAACTTTCCATATAAAGTGTGAATTATAAAAGGACTTTCAGGGAGTTCGACGATTATTTTGAAGGCATTTTAAACGCTAAATAACGAAGGCGGAGGTTTGGATCAACTGACGCAGCTAAACGTCAATAGATAACAAAAAGGCTTAAAACATTTTGAGATATGTAAATATAATTGACTAGTGCATAATTACAGTACATGACACGATTAATCGACCTTCTGTCTTTACTGAAACTTTTAAACGCTGCTGAACATAATTGCCTTTACTTAGAAAAAGACTCTTTGTTAATGTGTTGAGAATTAATCAAACTCAGTTAACTACTAGCCTCTTGCTCTTTCAAGTCCGTCTTCCGTTGCATTTATGTGTTCCGTGTTACTGCTAAAGGACCAAAACACAAATCACTAATTTGACAACTGATCCTGGAACATAATTAAAAATCATCGGGCTGATGTTGCCATGGTTACCACCACAGGCGAACGCGATGTACTCACGCCACTGTAAACTGAACCTATCAGACTAAAAAGAATGTAATCCATCTTTTGGGAAGATTGAAATGTTTGATAGCACTTTCCTTGCCAGGAAATCCTTCCTAAAATGTAAAGACATCTATTTTAATTATAATGTAATTTATTACAAGGTTCTCTGGAATACTTGTTTCTGATTGGTCAATAGAGTGAGTAGTCACGTAATAGTCCAATCGGCAGTTAGCATTACACTGGTTCCCTCGACAAAAACCCAATAGGATTTTTCCTTAATTTATCGTAAAAAAACAAACAAAAATCAACCTCTGTGATCAACAAATGTTTATTATACTTAACGTTGACGTTTTGTCCATCAAGATAATTATCACAGTTTAAAACAACTTGCATTTTGAAGCCTAAATGCAGTGGCCTGAAGTAAAAAAAACTAAAGGTAGGCTATAACCGAACTAACGTTACACCACGGTCCCACTAGTTCAACGTCACTAAGCTTCCGATAACTCTTAGTTTTTATCTAAAACATTTTCCCAGAAGGTTTGAGTTAGAATAGTTTATAAAAGCACAAGGCTGTAAAAGCGGACTGCGTTTATCTGTTCGACATGAAGACCTTTAATCACCCCGACTGCCTTTGTAGTCCCATTTAGCCACTTGTTAGCAACCGCCAACACGTTAGGGATGGGCAAATGAAGCCTCATGAAGCACTGAGGCTTTCCTCCTGATTGTTTCGGGAAAAGATTCGAAGCATCAGGAGTGTCGAAAACAGTGCCATCTTGTGGCAGGTAAAATGTATAGCAGCCATAAACCCGAGTGCGCAGCGCCGTTGTTTTATCTGTAAAGCACAAATAAAAGCCTGACAATGCTAAATGTTCAGTTTTCTGATGATATAATTCACATATTAAAGTGTGGCAATTAAATGTAACAATTATAATAATACCAACAGAGTTAATAAATGTAAAATGGTAAATGGTGCTTTAATTATTTTATGGTTTTTATACTGTTTATATGGCAGAATATATGATCATGTAATACAGGCTATAGGCTCCAAAAACACGTAGAGTAGTGGTCTGGGTTCAAAAATTCCGACACGCAAAGTGAATCATTCACATGACTAGAAAAAGAAAGTGAGGCTTCGTTTTTCATTGATCACGTGTTTCTCTGAAAACAATACGCGCTCCTAGACTGCGATTCATGAGAAATTGCGCTGGGTAGTCGATACGCGCTTTGAAGCTTCAGTGTCATATGTAACATCACTACAACACGTAACCGCTTTAAAAAAATCACAAGTGGGGTAATACTGATATATTTTATGTCGTAGAATAAAACGTAAAGGTGTTTTGAGCTTGTGTTCACCACAGACCTTATTTCAGCCATTTAACCAAAAACACATTGACTTTGGGACCATGGAACCGGAAGTGCTAAAATGCTAATTCGTTTCTGCGTTTTGTGATGTCATACCTGCACCATTAATGCTGCATGCCAGACCGATGGAAATTATGATTTTTGGAAATAACGTATGGAATGCCACTCAAAGTGGGATATTCGACTAAACTCGGGGTACATCGATCAACCACGACCTCAGCGAGACATTTGACAACACTTCCAAGGCAAAATGTCGGCAAGTCCTGCTTCTAATAAGCATAAATGAAAAAACAAACTTTAACATTAGACATTAAGTTTATGTAAAGATTACTTCGTTTTTTGCTTTTCTTCATCTATTTTCAAAGCGATTATGTTAGTTTTATTCTGTTTCTGCCATAATTGACCGATAAGTCTCATTGTGTCATGGCGACATCACATCGTCAACATGTGAACGTTGTGATTTACTGGAACATACGCTGAGGTCTGAAGTGGGACGTTTAATTTGGCATATTTCCACGTCCAACCTAGTTTGAAACGCACCATAAGCCTTTTCCTACAATAAGCTAATTAAAATAAACTAAAATCAATATTTCTTTATGTACTTAGGCCTATTTATTTACAAAGATTTTTAATTAGCTTTTAGACGCCATACATTTTTATTTACTCCTAGACTCACTTTTTAAAGTAGGCCTCCAAAGCATCTATTTTAAATTAACTACTCGAAGTGTTAGCTGCTCAGATTGGCGATTAGCTCAGATGAGTGATTATTAGCCTCTCATAGTGTGAACAGCATATCAATTTCAGACCAATTTTACTGTTTATTCGACAAGAACTGAGTGTTGACTTTTTATGTCCTAAACAAGTATGTTAGCAGTTCACAGCCATTAATTACAGTCTCTTTGTCCCTCAGGTCTATTATGAGATCAAAGAAAACCATGATTTGACTCATTATGACGCAGTCCTGATGACCACAACTGACTCATACTTTTACACTTATCCGATTTGTGGTGGACTTTCATTTCTTATCTGAAGAAGACTCCCTGTATAGTGATTCACATCCAATATATATTCAGATCTTTTCAAATCGTTTCAGCATTAGTCTTTTAGTCAAGGTTGGTAGCAAATGAGCAAAAAACAAACAAATTCACTATTCTTGCCACACATTGTTCTTTTAATGTGTTCAGATGTGTCTCTAGGGAAACCAACCTGGCAGGTACCATAAACCTTTTTTATTTTAGTAAAATAAGTTTATTTTAGAGCCTATTAACTGGCAGGGCATTTCCTCCTTTTGCGCCATTTAACATTATTGTCACTTTTGATGGATATTGTGGTTCCACACAGCTGTCAGTTTCTCACCTCTACTGAGCATAAATGCTTGCAGTGTTTCCGATGGAACCAAAGATACACTCTGCTTGAATGTCACGTTGTGTTTAGATATAGGGACTGGATGAAACAGACGTGCAAGACTAGGTAATATGATTCAAATGAGAGTCTTTTTGTCAAAATGTGGAGTATTCAGGCTTTTTATTCACTCCAAAAGGGAGTTTTGAACCATTTTTGGTTCCCCAAAGAACAGTTCTTAAAAGAACCACTTCTTTCTTTGTCTGAAGAATATTTTAAAAACTATTTTTCTCCACTATTTGTGCAATGGAAAAGTTCCATGGATGTTATAGGTTCTTTATGGAGCCATATGCCAATAAAGAACTTTTATTTTTGATAGTGTTATAGTTAATGCATCAAATGAGGTGCAATATGGCTGAACATTAAAGTTAGCACTCAATTTATCTGTCACATACACAGTGTTTCTCAGTGTTCTGTTCACTGTATGTAACCTGCATGTTGATGATATGAAGTGACCATATGTAAAATATTTCGTGGTTTTTGTTCGTATTTGTTTAGCATGGCCACGTCCAGCCTTTCACAGCAGTATTCTAAATGGAAAACTGCAATTACTTTTACTTAGAAAAAATTGCACTTTTAGATAGGTTATTATACTGCTCTTGGTCCTTGGCATACAGACAAATAATTTAGATGTTAATTTGTACCAAACTAGTCTGTCTCCAATTTGATTAGGTTGGTGTGATTAGGTTATACTGTAAACAGGGTCAAGAAAAGACTCTTGTTTGAAATGTAACATAATCAACTGTATAATATGGTTAGTAGTGAGATATGGCAGTTTAAGTAAAGGATCTCTGATAGTCACTCCAGATAGTTTGTTTTCTGAGACGGTATGTTCAGGTTTGCTCAGAAGAACTGCACCAGGAAGACTCGTGATAAATAAAAGGATAAATAACAAGCCATATACTCCGTTTCAGAAGAGTAAAGTGTACCTTAAAACCACACTTACGGCGAGACATAAAGGCAAAAACGCTGTTCTCTTGCGATACTACACGAGTACTGCGTCGTTCATCTTAAGCCTAATAAGACAAGACGCTATGGGGGAAAACTATTTTTTCTCCGATTCTGAAGCCTTTATACAATCACACAGTGTAAACTGCACGTTGATTGGTTCGTAAAGTTAAAGAAAATGACCAATGAACCAATGACGGCACGGAACGCGCAAGCCAATGGTGAGCGAGCCCGCCAAAAGGGACACCAGGACATCTACCGACTCAGAGCTCTATCGTGTGCTGTCTAAAGCAGTCGAGCAACTCAGTTTAGAGTGGTCTGCGCCTGAGGAACCCATGCGCAGCCACTTGGACGAATGGTTCCTGCCTGGACGTCGTCAAGCACCTTCTCAGCGGTCAGCGCCCTTCTTTCCAGAAGTGCACGATGAGCTGACTAAGTCATAAGCTCCTCAAAGACTTGGATGAGGCCGAACACGACTCTGACACTTTCAGAGCTGTGCAGCGCCACAAAGACCACGGCTCAGGCCATTGGACACTCGATGGCTAGCTTGGTGGTGCTGGAGCGCCACTTGTGGCTTAACTTGACCGAGATCAAGGACGCGGATAAGGCCGTCTTCCTTGACTCGCCAGTCTTCCGCACTGGTCTCTTTGGACCCGCTGTCGATGGCTTCGCCGAACGCTTCACAGCAGCACAAAAGTCGTCCCAGGCTATGCAACACTTTTTGCCTAAACGCTCCACCTCTTCTGCCTCGAGCCACCCTAAATCAGCGCCAGCTCAGCAGCAGATGCTGAGAGACAAGTCGCAGCCACTAAGCCAGCGCCAAGCTCCGAACACAGACGGCGCTTATGCTCTGCTAGGCACCACCCTCCTCTGGTGCGATAGGGCCCCCGACCCAAGATAGTGTTGAACCCTGTGGCCCCGAAGTCGGCCTGATGGCAGAGAAAGGAAGAGGACGAGGTTAAGTCCCGCTGTGGCCGGACCGCCCTCCAAAATGCCTCGCTCAGTTTTTCTGCCACCCCGTTTAGTTCCGGGTGTCCAAAAAAAAAGTGTTTGCTGCCCGCACAGAGCCTGTTCAAATGCCCTGTTTGAGAGCCACTGTTATAGCGGAAATAAAAAACAAACTCAAAAATAGAGCAAATTTCCTCTTCCACCAAACACATGCACCACAGTCCCTCACAGCGACTTAGGTACTTCCTTCGGCCTGTCTCTGGCTCCCCGCACTTTTACAAAGTGCATGGATGCGGCTCTCTCCCCTCTGAGACAGATGGGTGTGCGCATTCTGAATTACCTCGACGACTGGCTCGTTCTGGCCCAGTCAGAGGCGGAACTAATATCCCACAGATCCGCCATCCTCAACCACTTAGAGCGCTTGGGACTCAACCACTTAGAGTGCTCATTATCCCCCAACCAACGTGCGTCGTTCCTGGAGATAATTTTAGACTCAACCCTCTTAAGGGCCACAGTCACTCCAGAGAGGGTGCTCTGGCCATTCAGCAGCTCGTGCAAACATTTACACCCGGGGCTTTTCTGCCGCTCAGAATGTTTCCGAAAATGCTAGGCCTAATGAGTTCAGCATCTCCAGCTCTGCAGATGGGGTTGCTTCATATGCGCCCTCCTTCAGTGGTTCTTTGGGGCCTTAAAAGCCCTCCATTTGAACTAATCCAGACTGCTGACCTTCGACCCCTATCGCTAAAAACCGCCTTGCTGCTAGCTCTAGCATCGGTTAAGCGTGTGGGAGATTTACAGGCGCTCTCTGTGAGCCACTCGTGTCTTGAGTTCGGGCCCAACGACTCTAAAGTCGTCCTGAAACCTAGACATGGATATGTCCTGAAAGTCCTATCTAGCCCCTTTAGGGCACAGATGGTAGTTCTCTCCGCCCTTCCTCCTTCTCAGGATGAACAGGAGTTGAACCTTCTCTGTCCTGTCAGAGCCCTGAGGACTTACATTGACCGATCCGCCTCCTTTCGTCAGGCGGAACAGTTTTTTGTCTGCTTCGGTGGCCGCACAAAAGGTCTTCCGGTCACGAAGCCTAGACTATATAGGTGGATAGTAGACGCTATAGCTCTCGCTTACTCCTCCTTGTGCCTTCAATGCCCCTTGGGTGTGAAAGCACATTCCACGAGAGGTATGGCTTCCTCGTGGGCGTGGTCCTCTGGCTTTTCCATTAACAACATCTATGCGGTGGCCGGCTGGGCCTCACCATCCACATTTGTTAGATTTTATAATCTGAGAAAAAGGAGTTTTCCCCTGTAGCGTCTTGTCTTATTAGGCTTAATAAGACAGCCGACGCAGTACTCGTTCCGTATCTAAGGGAACCAAGGTTACATCAGTAACCGAGTAAGTTTTTTCATGCCTCTGTCAATTTTGAGATTTTGGGCTTTTTGAGAAGGTGTTTTTAGGTGACTAGTAGAAAGAAAACATCCAAAATACACTTTTAAGTGCATCTTTTATAGCACTTTATATATTTGCGTCTGTAGATTTCAATTACAGTACATATCTTTAAAGGCTGTTTTCTCAAAATGAGTACACTGAGCCAGAAATCTCCACTTCAGTAACACTCTAGTTTTATTTGTATCTATATGCTGAAGGTTTTTACAGAGGGGTTTGTTAATGTATAATTTGCCAAATTTTATTCCTAAAAAATTGGCTGTTGACAGTAGCCTATTTTCTGATTTATGGAGTGATTAAAAGGTTTTTACAGAGGGCATTTTGGATATCTCTTTTTATGTCCAAATTTTGAACCTAGATTTATCTAATGTTCAGATTTTTGTTCTAGAAATGTATGCAAATTTGTGCATATTTAATTAGATAATGCCTTATTTACGTATCAGAATCAGAATCAGAATGAGCTTTATTGCCAGGTAAATAAATAATCTAGGACATGTATTAAGTTCATACATATTTTAATATGGACCGCTATTATTGAAAATATCCATGAAATTATATTTTTTCTTATTGATGTCACACTGAAGCTGTGATTTTCATAGTAGCGAACTCTTTAAGCTCACCTTAAAATAATATGAAGTCTTTAAAAATTACAGCAGTGTAATACCACAAAACATTAATAAACTGTAAATTTATATTATAATGGATTTAAAAGTACAAGCCAGTAATGCCTGTGAAGTGATATATTAGTGTAGCACACAATCTTATACAGCTAGTAAGCGAACTATGTTCTGTGGCACCTGCGCTATGTTGCTAAAACTAACTTTTGGATCTAACTGTAATTATTTCCCACATCCAGGTTCCAGGTTATAATATGCAAAAGTCTAAACATTAATCTCTTAATTTTGCAATAAGAAGTTATACTTATCCAAAATAAAGGCTTAAACAATGCACATTTAAGGGGCTCCACTTTTGGTGAAATTTTTCAGACAGCTTTCAAAATGGCCGCCAGACAGTGTGAACACAGATACTCATATCTCAGTGTGCAATGGTGTGATTAGCTTGAAATTGCAGGAGGTATATAGTAACAAACACATCAATTGGTTAAGACATCAAGAAGGATGATAAATATTTTTTTTCTTTTTATAATCTGAGCTCAAAGATAGTAGTGTGCTTAATGGGTACTTGAGCTTAATAGGTACGTTTACCCTACCTTAGTGAAAATGACTCCATTTACGAACCAATCAAGTCACCAAATTCAATACCACTAAAGTATCTGGTTTGGATTTTGTATGTATTGGAGTAATGGTACTTAAGTATTTTACTCATATTGAATGTAGGCTCAGAGATGTACTAGTCCTCCACACCTAAGAAACATGCCAGTGAAAAACAAGAAACAGCTGATTTGTGAGGAGAGCGATCACATTTATTTTCTAAAATCCAAAATCTTATTGTAATAAATCAAGGTCAACACAACAGCCTCTTAAACGTATGCAAACTTGCTACTGCACTCACATTCACATAAAGATATTACCTTCAATGCCCTGTAGAGGGCGATATCACTTATTTTGTAGAAAAAGTTAGGTGTATTAGAAGTATTGGAGTAAAGAGTACACTTGTTCAAAAATGTAGTCAAGTAGGGAGTAAAAGTTTCTAATCTTGATACTCAGTCAAACTCCAAAGTAGCCAAAAAGAAATTTAAGTAGAGTAACTTAACTACATTGACTCAAATACTTTACACTGCTGCTCAGTTTAGTCTTTAACTTTGCTCTCAGATCTTCTACTTTTCCCTTTGACTATTTAAAAGTGAAGTATGGTTAATTTCCCTGAAAACTATGCAAAATACTGTGGCAAAATTCTGCCTTCGTAGGATGCATTCCAGAAGGTAAGAAAGGCATCAAGCAAGGCACGTCCGAATCCAATGTTTGCTTCACTTCCTGTTTCCTGAGAGACCTTTATTTGATATAATTTTGAAGGCATAGATGTATCCTTCGCTGCCTTTGATATCCCACAATCCTGTGCTTTCCATTCTGTGGCAGTTGAGCTAAAAAATAAAGATGCCTTCTGAAAGTTGCGGTTGGAGTTTGTGTGTAAATGTACGTTTCGTTTTCCACTTTTGATGTAATTTCTAGCGAGAAATTATATTGTTATAATTGAATGTATGCTTAGTATCATCAAAGCTCTCCCTATTAACATCGGCCTAACCAATAGTGTATAGTTGTGTCCCAAATGATTATACACTATGTACTTGTGCACTATGTACTCAGCCGTGTATTTAAAGTGCACTTTTTCTATTTTTAATTTTCTGTGTGACACAATACTCACACTATTTATACTACAAAACGACATAGAATAGTGCATAAGTTAAGGGGTTCATTTAATTTAATTTAATTTTAATGTTATAATGATGTCTTTTTCCCATATGATCCTAGTGGCTCATTATACAAAAAATTAGTATAATGATGTGTTTTTTCCATGCTGTCAGCAGAGAAAAATAATGAAATGTGTTTAATTAAAACCTAAATTTACTGTAAATCAAATGTACTGTACTAAATATTTTTTGTTTTATATAAAATATATATTTTACAAAATAATTTTTACTATAAAATTACTATAAAATCAAAGCCATATGTCTAACCAAATTTGTTCCAAATTTGAAGTTGATATCACAACAATTGAAGTTCCCATGAGATTTTGTTTAGGCGCTATGGGACGTTATGGGAATGTAGTGTAAAGACCTAGAAGGTCTAAACGTCTTATAGTAATGGTCCCCTAAACATTCCCAGAATGTCCTGAATGTTCCCTGAAGGTCCGCCAAATAACGTCCCCCAACCCTTTAAATAACACCACATCGTGACCATCTCGGAACGTTACCAGGCGATCTTTACATTTAACGTTTATATTTAACGAATTTAACATTTATTTAATTGATTGTTCAGTCATCAAATGTAACTTCTGTTATTTTTAATCGCATTATTGATTATACTTTTTGATGACAATAATAAGGGACATTTTTTGTACATACATGGCCGTATATTTCTTCTGTTCTTAGAATACATCATGGTGAGCAGAAAATCTCCACCATGTCAGGTCACACTAGCACACAGTGTCAGATATCCTCTCACGCACTCCTGCAATAACAAGCTAAAGCCTGCTGACTTTTAGTGCTTTTAGAGCAATCTCCTCTGATGCTACCATCAAAGGAAATGGGACACATCACAAAATATGAATGATTAGGTCTGTTATAAGGCAGGATGAGGCTTAAGATCAGGAGGGCTGGGTGAATGTACCAACCCATTGTCAGAGGAGAAAAACAGCACAGGGACGCGGGTGACGTCTCGAAGAACACAGTGGGAGACATTAACTCCAAGCTCCATTTCACTCTGCTTCCCAGAAGTGTGCATCTTTCCGAAAGCTACATAACACCCTATTAGCATTTCAATGGTAGATTGGTGACAGTGCTTGTGTGGAAGCTATTTAAATAGTGGAGTGGGATTAGGGATTTGAAACTGGATTTCACCTCAGTGGATGGTCATGATTTCTGGTGTGATGAATGAAACGGGTCAGTGCAACTCTAAGGATACCTGAAGAGAACTCCATGCTAAATATTTCTTGCACATTACAAGTTTCCCTCAGAATA
This sequence comes from Rhinogobio ventralis, assembly GCA_039654625.1. Taxonomy (NCBI): domain Eukaryota; kingdom Metazoa; phylum Chordata; class Actinopteri; order Cypriniformes; family Gobionidae; genus Rhinogobio; species Rhinogobio ventralis. The sequence goes on from CM077216.1 coordinate 10,441,329, forward strand.
AGAACAGAGACGCCATAGAGAGACGTGTCCACGTGTTGAAGTTTTGCATGGCAAGCTGAAAATTTATCTTTGTGGTCTTTACCTGTCAATTGTAACTTTTGTAGCATGCAATCGCATTGTAGATGATACATTACTGATGATGACAATAAGTAGCCTACAATAGTTTAGTTGAAAGAAGTACTAAACTTATGTTTTCACTGTGACTGTGCGTCACTACATCGGTAATGACCTGGACTGACACATTTCAGAATGCAACAGTGCGTGAAAACAAGCTTGATGCTTATCATGCAATTTAACAGTTTACAATACTACTGTAAAAAAATAAATGATAGTTGAATCATATCAAGATGAGTTTATTTTGTACATTAACTTAAAGGGGCAGTTTACCCAAAAATGAAAATTCTGTCATTACTCACCCTCATGTTGTTCCAAACCCGTAAGAATTTCGTTCTTCTTCAGAACACAAATGAAGATCTTTTTGATGAAATCTGAGAGCTCTCTGACCCTCCATTGACATCTACACAACTACCACTTTGACGCTTCAAAAAGTTCATAGAGATTGTAAAACTAATCCATTTGAATTGAGCGATCCAAAATTTCTGAAGAGACACGATTGCTTTATATGATAAACAGATTGAATTTAGGCTTTTATTCACATATAAATATTCATCAACTCACACATTAGTTATGGTAAATGGAAACTCAAGTATGTTCGTTAGACGTGCGAGAACCAATGAGGTTCATTCATGTGTTACGCAGCACGTTTGAGCTTCTGCAAAAACCAATTAAGTTCATTGTCGTGTTAAACAGCACATTTGAGCTTCTGCAAGAACCAATGAGGTTCATTCTCGTGTTACGCAGCACATTTGAGCTTCTGCAAGAACCAATGAGGTTCATTCTCGTGTTACGCAGCACATTTGAGCTTCCTCAAGAACCAATGAGGTTCATTCTCATGTGTTACGCAGCACGTTTGAGCTTCCTCAAGAACCAATGAGGTTCATTCTTGTGTGTTATGCAGCACGTTTGAGCTTCAGCAAGAATCAATGAGGTTCATTCTTGTGTGTTATGCAGCATGTTTGAGCTTCAGCAAGAACCAGTGAGGTTCATTGTCGTGTTATGCAGCACATTTGAGCTTCTGCAAGAACCAATGAGGTTCATTCTTCGGTTACGCAGCACGTTTGAGTTTCAGCAAGAACCAATGACGTTCATTCTCGTATTACGCAGCACGTTTGAGCTTCCTTAAGAACCTGTGAGGTTCATTCTCATGTGTTACGCAGCATGTTTGAGCTTCCACAAGAACCAATGAGGTTCATTCTTGTGTTACACAGCACATTTGAGCTTCCTCAAGAACCAATGAGGTTCATTCTTGTGTTACACAGGACGTTTGAGCTTCCACAAGAACCAATGAGGTTATTTCTCTAGTGTAAAGCAGCACGTTTGAGCTTCTGCAAGAAGAGTAAGTGGAGGGACAGAAAGCTCAGATTTTATCAAAAAGATCTTCATTTGTTTTCTGAAAAAGAAATGAATGTCTAATGGGTTTGGAACGACATAAGGGTGAGTAATAACAGAATTTAAATTTTGGGGTGGATTATCCTTATAATGTAACTGCTTTCTAAAATGCTACAACTAAATCAACTTAAAAATTTTAACTATAAAGATACTGTTCTAAAATCGTTCTAAATATAAAAGAATAGCAGAGTCCACACCATAACGATAACGGCAGAGAGGAACGATATCATCGGAATCATTTTCAAAACAGCTTTTCCAGCTGATGAACGATAAAAACATTGACTGCCAATCAGAATCCATCCTGCTTTAAAAAGCTTGAGCATTTAAAGCGATAGATGACATAAACTGCAGCTCTCGCTTTGAATAAACAGAACAATATTGTTCACTGTGTGGACACTAATATAACATTATAGTTATCTTTATAGTTATTGTTTTTTATGTGAACAGGCCTTAAATTGGCCATAGGCTATTAGTCAGAAATAAACCATATGGCCTAGGGAAGTAGCTTATGAACATTCAAACCTTGTCATTGAATCAGGACAATGTACTGCATGACATATGGCCTGTGTCCTAAACCTTTAATGAAAGCTTTATTGTGTTGTGTCAGACAGTAATTCTGAGCGAATACACAAAGTGTGTCTGCCTCCTGTCAGTATCGACATAACAGTCTTTACGAATGTAGTTTAAACTTCTGTGCTGTTTTAAATTGAGTTAAAGGTCAAAGTTTCCGTTCTAATGGACAAAAATGAGCCACATAACTCAGTGAGTCACAGAAATGGACAAATCAAAAATATAAATGCTAAAAAACAAATATATTCTTATATTTTATCTAATTCATATTACATATGTTAAAATGTGTGTGTGTGTATATATATATATATATATATATATATATATATATATATTATATTTTAATGAAACTGCCTTCTAAGACACTCTGCCTTCTTCTTACAAAATAATGTGTGCCTAATTTTGTCCAAAGAACTCTTTGTCCAAAGAACCCTGATAGAAGGCATGAAGTATATTAGCAAAAACCATTGACGTGCAAAAATTACACTCAATTCATCAGTTCTTTACTACCTTAGTAATAATAGAGCATAACATTAGCCATTTCAAAACATTATAGTGTCACACTGCAATTATGGGTTATTTGGAAAGATAGGGCATAATAGCTCACACACTCTGCGAACGTGTTTATCTTATTGTGATGCGCTAGTTCAACATACGCTGGGAAAATGTTGCACGACCTCATAAACTTCTGTGTGGCAGCAATGCCATGGCGATTTGTCATAACATTGTTCCTATGATGCTTTCAAGATGTCCCATTTATTTTACAGCTTTGTTTTTTAATGTCACTCTCTGATAAAAATCATATTTTTTCCTTTCATAGACAGTAAGTGGCTGTTTCTTTTGCCTCTGTGGACTCAAACTTAAATGAAAGAGATTAGGCCTACCCTAAATTAAACACACTCTTCATACTCTTGCTAGTTTTAGTTTTTCTGCTGACAATATTCAACACTCAAACAAAATAATAAGGTTCCAAAAGGATCGCAGTGATGCATTTGAAGAACTATTTTTGGTTCTCCAAAGAACCTTTAAGTGAGAAGCTCTTAAAAGACTAAAACTTTTTTTTAAATTATTAAAATGGATGACTTCTTTGCTCTTCACTGACACTGTTGGTAAACAACTGCACTTATTTTTGGAAGAAAAAAAAAACTTGGTTACACTTTATTTTGAAGGTGTCATTGTTTCAGTGTAATTATATTTAAGTACAGAGTCATATTAATTAACATCATGCACTTACCATAAGGTTAGGGTAGGATTAGGTTTTGGCTGAGGGTTAGTAATTATGTAATCATGCATAATTTACTGTTATTACTATGGTACGTAACAAGGACATTGTAAAATAAAGTGTTACCAAAAACCTAGTGGCAAAATGTAAAATAAAATAAAAAATCATACAAATATTTTACCATAAAAATGACTGAAATAAGATATTGTTTGTTTAGATCTCGGTTACATATGTAACCCTCGTTCCCTGAAGGAGGGAATGGAGACGCCACATCGATGACCGACAAATAGGAATCTCACTGGTGAGAGCCAAACTACTTTGAGTGTAACTAAACGAGCCAATGGACATTGGCATGCAATGATTGCACCAGCTGCTCATGCCATGCAGCGCAGGTATAAATGAGCCACAGGTGCTTGCATCAAATCAGCGAGGCGCCACGTGCTAGCGCCCAGGAGGATGCAACACTTCTAGTAGAGTGTGCTCGCACCCTGAGCGGACAGGGCACACCTTGTGCTTGGTAAGCCAAGGTGATGGTATCCACTATGCAGTGGGCCATCCTCTGCTTGGAGACCACCTTTCTCTTCTCCTGGCCTCCGTGACAGACAAAGAGCTGATCTGAGGTCCTGAAGCTTTGCATTCTACCCACGTACAGTTGCAGAGCATGGACGGGACAGAGCAAAGCCAGGGCTGGGTCTGCCTCCTCTGGGGGCAGTGCTTGCAGGTTCACTACCTGGTCCCTGAAGAGAGTGGTAAGAACCTTGGGCACATAGCCAGGCCGGGGTCTTAGTACCACGTGGGTGTCACCCGGCCCGAACTCCAGGCAGAATTCGTAGACTGAAAATGCCTACATTGCCCCTACCAGTGCAGCCAGCAGCAAAGTCTTCACAGACAGAATCTTTAGCTCTGCTGACTGCAGAGACTCAAATGGGGCATTCTGAAGTGCTCGGAGCACCAGAGCAAGATCCCAAGAGGGTATAGAGGGAGGTTGAGGATGATTTAACCTGACGACCAGGTCATGCTTCCCAACTGGGTTACCTTCCACATGGTCGTGATAAGCAGATATTGCAGCAACATAGACTTTGAGGGTGGAGGGAGACAGCTCCAACCCTTGCTAAAGGAAGGAAAGCTGGCCCCATCTCAGGACTCGGCCGTGAAGCCAATGCTGAAGCGGTTTCATATGAAGCAGACCGAGTGGTGTTACTGCCGCTGCAGCCGCCATATGCCCCAGGAGCCTCTGAAATTGTTTCAGTGGGACCGCCGTCCTGCCTTTAACGATGTTCAGGCAGTTCAGCATCGACTGGATGCACTCTTCTGTGAGGCGTGCAATCTGCTCGACCGAATCCAACTCCATACCGAGAAAAGAGATCCTCTGCACGGATTGTGACCACCCTTGTGCAAGCTCTTCAGATCAGATCGGACGAGTACCTACAGGCCCGGGAGGGGAAACATGGGTTCCCTGTAGAGGTGAAGTTAGGGCACAGTTGCATAGCAACGGACCGCTCCACGGGAGGAACCTGCATGTAACCTTTTGCAGCTTCGCCATCGAGGGTGGTGAGGGAGAAGGAGCCACTAGGTCGGTTCCTGGCAGTAAAAGATTCTGTCCCTGAACTTGTAAGATCTTTGTGCACCTCCGGAAAGAAAGGAACTGTAGTGAGGAGCTGAGAACCAGCACGTGCCACCCAGAGAAACCAATTGTCCAGGCTTCAGGACACGATGGAGGGTTCCACACGAACCCGACTCTCTCGGCAGCACGGGAAAGCATGGCCATCATCTCCGGATCCGTATCAGGCACAGCCGACACTCCCAAAGGGGGCCCCTGCGCTGACACATCATCTCCAGAGAAGTCTGACCCTTCCTCCGATGCAGCAATAGACATCCGGTTATCAAGAGGAGCTCCGAAGGATACGGATGGTGCACACCTCATGGGTGGCCCACCGCGTTCCAACGGCAGCTCTACTGGCTGCGAAGTGCGGGAGGAGTGAGGGTTCCCCGGGGGTTGGTTCCCTGGGGGAAGCGCACTCACTGTCATCCTCAAATCACCGCCCAAACACGAGATACAGCACTGGTGAACATCCCTTGGTGACAGATAACCACCGCATCCAGAAACCCACAGATAGAATGTCATCTTGAAAAAGACGCAAGCTCTATCTGTGTAGCTCTTTTAGAAGGACGCTCTCCTTGGTGCTGAAGCACGCAGGGGGAACGGTTGCGTCATCACAGATAGGGAAGTAGTGCAGCCTGACGTGCACGCTCTCTCTCATGAAGGCACTCTCTTACCAGCTGTTAGAACGGTTTTTTCAGCTCTCTCCACCTAGCGCACCGAACCAGTTGTGAGAACAGCCTTTGTGTTTGCTCTTACAAACAAAAAAGAGATAGTAGAAGTACCACGCAACCCGCTGCTGTGCCGTCACACCAACACCGATTGAAGAGATCCAATTCCAAAAGGCAGGCTCAGTCAGTTCCACTGCTTTGTAGTGATTTCAGGACGAACCATCCACCACTCGGCTTTGAAGCAAAAAGCTAATTTGATGCAAATACCTGTGCCTCATTTATACCCGCGCTGCGTGGCATGAGCAGCTGGTGCAATCATTGCATGCCAATGTCCATTGGCTCGTTTAGTTACACTCGAAGTAGATTGGCTCTCGCCAGCGAGATTCCTATTTGTCAGTCATCATCGTGGCATGAGAGTGACCAACGTAATGGTAATCATAGTTTTATAAATGTAAATGTAAATAATGAATCCTAAAAATGAAATTAGCATAAGCTATTGTTAATATTTTTAATTACAACATTGCTTTGTTCATTTAATAATTAGTATTTTAATTGCAGTTTTTCTTTCTTTTTTTAATTGCATAATAAAGTAAACTGAAGTAAATTTGACAATATAAATGATGATGATGATATAATAAAAAGTTTACGAGACAGCCATATAACAATATAACAAACAATAAATAGCCTGGCTGGATGGATGGATTTATGTTTATGCATCAACCCCAAAAGTTTTGAACTGATGCTGCCATTCTGAATCAAACTTTAGTTTTACCCACCACATTACATGGGCTGATGTCCTCAGACACATTATAGTGTAATTCAAGAATGTGACAGTGTGTGTGAGGCATGTTCTGACTTCTCTCTCCTCACACACACATCAAAGAGCTACAGTGTCACCCTCCTTCTGATGACAGACACAGACTCACTGCTGAAAGGAAACAAATATGTCTTTAATAATGATATCAGCACTGCCACTGCGTCTCACTGCATAACACACATCTGTTCTGTGTGTGAACCCTTTCCTTTTAAAGTATTTGTGCTCTACATGAGCAGGAAAGTCTGTATATTGATCTATAAAATATTTTTTTCTGATGGTATTTGATGCTTGTTGCTTTGATTCAGTTGGACTTCAATGAGCTGACAGCGAAACGTCAGACATATTTCTGTCTCTTTGACAAGAAGGCATCTGTTTAGAGCAAATGTCAACATTTTTGAAAGGCTTGTTAAATTGTATGATTCAATAAGCCTTGTAAAAATGAATCCTGTGATCATCTTATTTTTAGCAGTGTTTTGATAATGCTTAGTGTCAATGCAGTCCATTGATTTTAATTTATAAATTTTCCTTCCAATTTCAAAAATAACTTTAGGAGGTCCATTGTTTAGAACAAATCCTCGACTAGAAGAGAATATCAACGAGGCAATATAAAATTAGCAACAACAAACAAACAAAAAAAACGTTTGTTGAAAGATGAAGCAATGCCAACTGTAGAGGGTATGCATTGACGCACTTTCCCGCCAAAACACGCCCCTCAGTCGGACTGGGTGGCAAAAGAGCTGCTGCATGACTGGATTTTATAGGGGAAACACGAGGAAAACAAATAATAAGTTTAAACTAAAGGTTAGACTGAATATAAGTGTTCCTTACAACTTACCAAAGATCCAGTGATCCATGGACATTGACATGCAGCCAGGAATCGTGTTTCCTGAGATTTATACGAGCCTGATTTCGACGCCGGGGAAATACATTAAGCAAATTTGCCCGTGAACGCTTTATATAAATACAATATAGGTAGGTCTAAATCTGGTGATCACTTATATCAATGTTATATACAGTGCATCCGGAAAGTATTCACAGCGCTTCACTTTTTCATTTTGTTATGTTACAGCCTTATTCCAAAATGGATTAAATTCATTTTTTTATTCAAAATTCTACAAACAATACCCCATAATGACAACGTGAAAGAAGTTTGTTTGAAATCTTTGCAAATGTATTAAAAATTAAAAATTAAACAAATTTACATAAGTATTCACATTTTCAGATCTCTCCAGAGATGTTCAATCGGGTTCAAGTCTGGGCTCTGGCTGGGCCACTCAAGTACATTCACAGAGTTGTCCCGTAGCCACTCCTTTGTTATCTTGGCTATGTGCTTAGGGTCATTGTCCTGTTGGGAGATGAACCTTCACCCCAGTCTGAGGTCCAAAGCGCTCTGGAGCAGGTTTTTATCAAGGATGTCTCTGTACATTGCTGCATTCATCTTTCCCTCGATCCTGACTAGTCTTCCAGTTCCTGCCACTGAAAAACATCCCCACAGCATGATGCTGCCACCACCAAGCTTCACTGTAGGGATGGTATTGGCCAGGTGATGAGCGGTGCCTGGTTTCCTCCAGACATGACGCTTGTCATTCAGGTCAAAGAGTTCAATCTTTGTTTCATCAGACCAGATCATTTTGTTTCTCATGGTCTGAGAGTCCTTCAGGTGCCTTTTGGCAAATTCCAGACTAGACATGTGCCGGTATGCGGTAATACGATATATCACAATAATGAAAATGCACGATATTGTTATTGTGGGCACTTCAAAATACCGTAAATAATTATTTATTACGAATTATTTAGATTTTTAGAATGCATTTTAAGAATACTTTACCCATCAACCGTTTAAAATGAACAACACGTCAAAGAGGAACGTGCACTGATGTAAACAGACCCAACGTGCATGAGCAGCACATGGCGGAACGAGTGAAGGAGATGCGCTGAATGAAAATGCATATTCACACTCTCTGACAGCAGATGGCGCTGATGGAACAGCAGAAATGCAGCCATTTCCCCGGTAATCCTCGTAACAAAACGTTTGTGCTACTAAACACACAGCCATTCAGTTTTCTGTATTAGCTACGGTGCTCATCACATCACCAAATACTTAATACTTAAAGACTTAAGGCTTTTTTGATTTTATTAAAATCAAATGTTGTAACTGTATTATTTAATGGACCTGAGCTAACACTAACTAACAGCTGCTTTTTTTTAACTAACGTTATCAAAGGAGAATAACTTCTGTAAAAATGTAGCTATTCGCTCTTTGTTCATTTTAATGCATTAACTAGTGAGACCTTATTGTAGCGTTACCTATTGTTCTTTATAATTCTTTTGCACTTTAATCTGTTTTAAATATGTTTGCTTTATACATTTTTGTGTATTGCTTTATTTTATTTAAATGTTCGGTTCTTTTTGTTATAAGAAAGTTATTAAACCTGTTATAGTATGACAACACTTTTTTTGCAACTTATTTCAATATCGTGATAAAACCTTCAGCAATTAATCGCAACATGAAAATTTGAAACCAGCACATGCCTACTCCAGACAGGCTGTCATGTGCCTTTTACTGAGGAGTGGCTTTTGTGGAGTGTCAGAGATGGTTGTTCTTCTGGAAGGTTCTCCTTTCTCCACAGAGAAACACTGGAGCTCTGTCACAGTGACCATCGGGTTCTTGGTCACCTCCCTGAGTAAGGCCCTTCTCCCCCCTGAATAAAATAAAATGTCTTTATTTTAAAATGTTCTATATAAACGCATAAAAAAAATAATACTTGCGGTGACAACATGCTATTAATCCATCAAATTTTAGTTTAAAAGCTCTAAAATCATGTTATTTAAAATGTAAAATTAACTATTTTGCTCATATGTAGAGAGAAACTAGGATAACTTAAGCATCACATTTATGTAAATAATGACTTCATCAATAATTAGTTATTACTATTTATCAGTACTACTACTACTACACAGATTAGAACATCAATACAATATTGAGCATACGTGCCTTAAAACCAGCGCATGCGCATTATAACCCAGAGATCGGTACTGCGCATGCGTCTGTGACAACGCCAAAACACACCACCACCCAGTACGTATTGGATCTGATCCAGCTACGTCATCGTGCTACAGGTTGCAGCGAGGGGTGTCTCGAGTGAAACGCTCGAACAAGAAAAGGACTGGAGGGCGGGACTTGATAATGTTCATCAGGAATTGATTGGATGATTTCATGACCGAGTCAAAATGATGGAATTTATGCGCGAATAAGCGAACCTCAAGGAACACTACAATATAGGTTACAAAAAAAAAAGTTTCACGATACAACGTGTATGACCGTAACCATTGACATTTTATATCCTTATTTTTTCCCACTGCGTTCTGAAAAGTGTCTAATTATCAACAGTAGTAATCTGGGTCTTTTTTCTATAGCAGTTGTAACACCCCAGCCCTGCACATTTTGTATGTCTCCCTTATCAGACACACCCAATTTAGATCTTGCAGTCTCTACTAACGAGCTGATGAGTTGAATCAGGTGTGATAAATGAGGGAGACACACAATGTGCAGGGCTGGGGTGCTTCCAGGACAGGTTTGAAAACCACTGTTCTATAGAATTTAATCTCTTGCTCCTCAGCCCTCAGATCTGCACATTTTATGTGTCTCGTTAATCAGTTCAAGTCATGGAGCCGCTAGTAATGAGCTGATGAGACCAAGAGCAAAACTGAAAAACGAATGTCAAATTCTCAGAATAACCAATCATTTAAGATGTAGGTAGGGAACTAAATCGCTCCAATTATAATCAACACTGCACGCAACGGATTGCAATGATAGATTTAAATTGTTATTCCATATGCTGATTTATCATTAACAAACTGAAACCTAAACTTTATTCAGTACTAACAATAGCTCCTGACAGTTTGTTACTCTTTTGTAGCGGACTCTCAAAGGGACAGTTCATCCGAAAAAAAGTACACGTTTGGAACAACACGAGTTAAAAATGACTGACATTTTAAATAAGGATGTCCACTACTCATCAAATTAATTGCCTAGTGTTTACACAACCTATGCGTTTACAACCTAAAGAGAAATTAAGTTGTGAAACCTAAGAAATTAAAGTCTTTTCCCAAGTATGTGACTGTGCCCATTTCCATGCTGTTTTGCTGCCACCTATTGGCTTCAGAGCAAAAGTGCAGTGTTTACTGACCTGCGTGCAACAGTCATGCAATTGAATCCCTTCACACAGTAAACCGTGTAACGTTAAAGGATTTCTATAATGACCTAGCCTGAAGATTCAGTCCTAAATGGAAACAGTGGTCCAGTTGACAGTGAAGAACTGGTAGTAGATAATATTTCCACCATATTGATCAGGATGATGACAGTCAACATACCTGAGGTGCTTCTCAATTCTTATTTGTGCATCCTCGTTTTCTTTTCCTAGCTTTCTTTCCTCGCGTCTTAGCTCCACCCATTCAGGATGCGAGGGAAGGACGCAAGGAAAAGACGTGAGAAGGAGGAATTGAATCAAGTGAAATGATATACAATCACCTAAAGGATTATTAGGAACACCTGTTCAATTTCTCATTAATGCAATTATCTAATCAACCAATCACATGGCAGTTGCTTCAATGCATTTAGGGGTGTGGTCCTGGTCAAGACAATCTCCTGAACTCCAAACTGAATGTCAGAATGGGAAAGAACGGTGATTTAAGCAATTTTGAGCGTGGCCTTGTTGATGCTAGAGGTCAGAGGAGAATGGGCCGACTGATTCAAGCTGATAGAAGAGCAACTTTGACTGAAATAACCACTCGTTACAACCGAGGTATGCAGCAAAGCATTTGTGAAGCCACAACACGCACAACCTTGAGGCGGATGGGCTACAACAGCAGAAGACCCCACCGGGTACCACTTATCTCCACTACAAATAGGAAAAAGAGGCTACAATTTGCACGAGCTCACCAAAATTGGACAGTTGAAGACTGGAAAAATGTTGCCTGGTCTGATGAGTCTCGATTTCTGTTGAGACATTCAGATGGTAGAGTCAGAATTTGGCGTAAACAGAATGAGAACATGGATCCATCATGCCTTGTTACCACTGTGCAGGCTGGTGGTGGTGGTGTAATGGTGTGGGGGATGTTTTCTTGGCACACTTTAGGCCCCTTAGTGCCAATTGGGCATCGTTTAAATGCCACGGCCTACCTGAGCATTGTTTCTGACCATGTCCATCCCTTTATGACCACCATGTACCCATCCTCTGATGGCTACTTCCAGCAGGATAATGCACCATGTCATAAAGCTCGAATCATTTCAAATCATTGACAATGAGTTCACTGTACTAAAATGGCCCCCACAGTCACCAGATCTCAACCCAATAGAGCATCTTTGGGATGTGGTGGAACGGGAGCTTTGTGCCCTGGATGTGCATCCCACAAATCTCCATCAACTGCAAGATGCTATCCTATCAATATGGGCCAACATTTCTAAAGAATGCTTTCAGCACCTTGTTGAATCAATGCCACATAGAATTAAGGCAGTTCTGAAGGCGAAAGGGGGTCAAACACAGTATTAGTATGGTGTTCCTAATAATCCTTTAGGTGAGTGTATTCTCGCTCCCTTTAGCGTCACTTCAAAGCGCTGTCAATTAATAAGGACTCTACAACGCTGGATTTAACTTGCACGTTTAACCCTCCACAAAATATCACATTTCTCCATATTTTTATATTACCAGTTATTATTAACAATGAATTAGTAACTGCTTTTTATTTGTTGTTTAGTATTAGTTTGTTTAATTTTCTTGTGCTTTGATATAATTCTGCAACTGTACAATTGTTGTAATTTGACATACATTTGTGTCTTGTACATGTAAAAAATAATGATAATTATAATAATAATTAATAAACTGTGGCAAGATGTGAAGGGGGAGGAGAATTTATACGTGCGTCACGTTTAGTCGATAAAACACTTGGCAAAGGATACTGTGCAGGGCTCGACATTAAGCCTGTTAACGTGCTTGAAGCAATATTCTCAAGTGTTCAATCAGCTTTGACATATTTAAATCTGTATATTTGTGATATTTTTACCTTTTATAAAGGGTATTTTTTCCATAAACTTGTTAAATATAGGCTATGCTTCAGCTTTCATTTTATATTCTTAATTTGATCTATAAATTAAATTAGAATAAGACACTATAGGGCTGTTACCAATCAAATGAAATAAATTACACTGAAAAGTGACAATTGTTTTAAATAATGTTATGAGATTGTTTTAAATATTTTTGAATATATAAATAAGAAATGTTGGAAAGAATGTTTAAACATGAAACTAAACCACCAGTAGGTGGCAGCAGGTGACCGTCTTAATGAGTGAGTCAATGGCCCTGTCCCAAATGGCACACTTCATGTGCACTTTCAGTCTTGTGGACTTACAATGGCCGCTGCGTGCACATGTTCGTTAAGTCCACAAGACCGTGTCCCATTCGTCATTTAAGCTTAAAGAAGGGTGCTTGTGAGCGCCCCCTTTGCGGCTGCTATGCGCCCTCGATGCGCACTACAGCTGAGCCCGTAAGTTTGCGAGCTACGCAGAGGACTTCTACCCGGCATTCAAAGCGCCATTACATCGTGAAAGTGCGGACTCAGAGGAAGACCGTGAGGGTTTAGGGTGCCATTTGGGACAGGGCCATTGAGTCGATTCGTTGAAACGGCTGATTCACACAAGACCGAAAGTGCACATCAAGTGTGCCATTTGGGACAGGGCCGCAGTCGTTTACGAATAGGTCATTGAACCTTTGATTCAACCTATTCATTCAAAACACTGAATCATTCAGTAACACTTGCCGTGAGATGCTATGGTTCTGCTGTTGTTTATGGAACTGTCATATGAAATCAGTGTCATTTTCAGTCGTGATGGTATTCAGGAAAACAGCACAATTTGTTGTGCCGTCAACTGTCATATATATAAAACTCCACAATTTTAACCGTATGTTAACCGAGTTTCTTTGTGGGAGGCGCTCATTTGTTTTCGATTTCTCCTCGAGGCAGCGCAACCTTGTTACTGTCAGTTCATTATACATTACATATTATTATTATCCACTATTGATCGCCACTTACACTAAATGAATGCATAATCATTCTTGCATTTTGGTGATTCCCCAGTTTTTAATTGTTTCGTTATTGACGTTTTAATCAGGCTACTTGTCCGGTCGGGCAAGAAAAATTCTTTCACTTGCCCCTTCAAAAAAATCCACTTACCACGGATAAGCGTTAATGTTGAGCCCTGCTGTGTATCCTCGCTCATGACTCCTCAGAAAGCCTCCTCACTCCGGAGCGAGGAAACGAGGAGGGATAATGAGAAGCACCCCTAGATTCAAGTAGGACAGGCCTTACCCTTATCTCTAGCACAATCAACTCTCATTCAGAAATATACGTTTAATTCACAGACAGAACCTTGTCCTTCTTGCTGGCACAGATAGCGTTTTATTACAAAAAGAAAAAAAAGTCGATGCATGATCATTGTAGCATTCCCATCACTCTTCAGGTAGAAAGGTTGACTTGTTTGGAGAGGATAACAGTTATAAAAGTTGGGCTGTATTTAATGCAGGCCCGTAGGTAAGAATCAATTCTTACTAGCTACATGCAAATGGAGACCCATCTGTTCATTCACTCCAGATTCGAATTTCATCAAGGGATGAGGGGCATGTATGTAACATTATCGCTTTAAGAATAAATTAAGTTAAAAACTACCAAAACGTATATTTTTGTCCAAATCTTGCTCATATTGAAAGGATACAACAATTAACACCTGTGGCAAAATAAATCAATTTCTGAATATCTCAAATCAGTTTCCCCTAACATTAAGTTTAAGAATAAAACAGACTGACATAGGTTGCCAATTTAAGATTCCTGTGGTAGCTGTTGCTTTTACTTGGAAATTAAATAGCAGATTTTTGTGCAAGAGGAAAATCCTATCAAAAAAGACAGCTTATGTTTTGGTCACACTTTAACGTTCCAATTGGTATAGTTCGGTTTTTAACAATCCTCTGTTTCTGTATACATTTGTCTTTTATAAAATATTTTTTTTATTCATACAATCATTTTTAACTAGCAACATTACTATTCACTTAAGTGGCAAGATGTCAGACAGATCACCTAATAAGAACAATAGTATATAAACGACTGAAAAAAATCATTAGAGTATGTTTCTCTTCATAACAGTTCAAATTTTCTGTACAACTGTCTAATATGAATATTGCTGGTCCTGATCTGGTGGCGTCAGTGCAGTGCTGGAGTAAGAGACAGCAGCAGCGGTGGTGGTGGTTCTTGGGGGCTCCAGTCTGGCACTGGCCTCTCCGGGTGGTCCTGGAGGGGGGGTGTGCGGTGGCAGGAGCGGACTGACAGCGCTACTCTCCTCATGCTGGACCATTAACTGCTGCCTCGGGGTTGGCCGTGCGCTGCTCTGATCTAGTTGGGAAAGGGGGGGAGAGGCTTGATGTGATTGGTGGGAGCAACAGAAAACTAGAAAAAGGTGGAGGGCACAGAACTTACTTGGCTTCATCCATTGCGGCCGCATCCTCAAGAGGACCATTTAGAGCTTCGCAAGTGGCTTTTGCTTTCTCTTCTAAGTGCTTTAGACTGAAGGAGAAAAATAAAAAATAGATATGTAGATGGACAGGGGGGAAAAAAACAAGTTGTTTAATATTACTCAGTACTTATGTGTAATTACACTAACAAATGACACCTTAAAGTGTAACTGAAATTTTCATATAATCAATGATGAACTTCAGTATCTAGAGAATATCTGAAATGAATATGCATGCATGCAAAATTCATTTTATACCCATTTTATATGTAAAAGATATTTGTTATAAATGTCATAACTATATGCGTCATAATTTGTCATAACTGAAATATTAAATATATTCTGTTATATTTATCAACCAGATTGTCAGTAGATTCAGGAAATTACACAAGGGGGAGTGTCAGTACTTTTGGTAAGCTGACAACCTAAAATACCAAACATCTGCTGAGATGAGTCTAACACTAATTATATAATTTATGTAATTTAAGAAGTGCACATTTTTGCTTTATAACCAAATAAATATTTCTCTGTATATTATATTATATATAATAATAAAATTAAAAATATACAATATATAAATGTGTTTAACAGGGTTCGTACAGATACTGTAAAATGAAATTCCAGGACTTCAAGCTCTACTTCTTTTGGTTTTCAAGGACTACAATCAGAGATATCACTTATCAAAACATTGTGATCAGATCTCAGTGTAACAAACGCAATCCAGCCATCGTATCTACATTCAGAGGGCCACGTCAAATCTCCGCCCAATCTCTCCACGTGGCTGTCAGAAAATAATGGCCAGACGCAGTTGACAAGAAATTAAACTGGTTTGAGCTTTACAATAAACGTCAATCTTTAAAACTCTTTATTTAGACTTAAATGATGCATTTCATTTTTTCATTTTAATTGTGCAACATTATCTGAATGAGGCGATCGCCTGTACAAATCAGTCATGAGATCTTAAATGAAGAGCTGCACGCTGCTTGAGGAACAATCGGAATACACAGCTTTGTATTTTGTAATGTTTTAAATGTGTGTTTTTTATCGTTTCAGCATGTTTAATAATCTCACATTTCTGTCAATATAGTCATTGCACGCTATAACCTTAAACCTGGATTATGCGACTAATTTCTGTATGATCAGTACTTCTAAATTTAAACAACTTAATTTGATCTAAGACTGGAGATTGCATCGGAAAGTAGGCTAAAGTAAGTGAGTGAAAACAATGGAACATTGTTTAATTGGTATCATATTTAGCCTACTCTTAATCTGTTGTCGTATAGCCCACCCTTGTTTAGTTCTAATTTATGCTCTTTAATGTGATGTGATCTTTTATTTCTTTAATACAAAGGTGTTCAGATTCTGCCGTTTTATACATACAATATAAATGCTTGCTTGATCCTTTCAATTATGAAATGCGTCAGAATAATGGCTCTCTTTTCATCATACAAGATTAATGTTGGGAACCTTAAATTGGTAGATTAAGTAGGCATACTCTATTTGTGATCGATTGTACTTTTGTTGAACAAATCACAAAACTTCTGTGCTGTGTGTGTGCACTGCCATAGAGACTAAAGTGAATGTTATTTTACACTACAAAGCCTTTTGAAGCGCTGCCTTTCAAACGCGTCACAGACATAATTCAAATATTGTGCAGGAAACAGAAATCCGATCAGTTATCCAAAAAAAGAGGCCTCTTAATGTGAACACATGTAAACGCGGCATGTCCTGATTGCCTGATGATCGGATCACGGTGATCGCATGTTAATGCCAAGTGTAAACGCAGCCACTGATGGACCTAAAGAATGAAAGCTGTTTTCAAGGGTTTTCCAGGACAAAAAGTCAAATTTAAATACTTCAGGGACTTTAAATCACCTTGTACTAACCCTATTTTAAGGTTAATATATTATAATAAATAACCATAGTAGTGATAAGCCATGCAGATATTTGTCCATTCTGAAAATGATTAGAGACACTTTTGGCCAATAAAAAAGAGGCAGTTTTAAAATCTACTGAAAGTCTTATATTTGAATAACAAATATTGTAAATAAGCATCTTGTATGTAAACTCTATTGCATTATGTATATGTTGGCATTATAGTAACATCACCACATGGGCCACGTCCCTAGACACTACTAAAAGAAAATGAATTGTTTAATACTCTAATTGACTTCATAAATAAATACAATAAAGACTCTTACCCTGGTTTCTGACAGTTGCTAGGAGGACAATTGCTTTTCTCAGGTTCCCCACTCTCTGCAACAAACAACTTTGCAGATGCATCTTCAGAGGTAGATCGTTTCTCTTCCTCGCTACAGGACAATCAGAGAGGAGAGCATTTTAAGCAGTTTTCAATGCCGCTCTTAAATAATAAAACCCCCATTTTAAATCCCTGGACAAACATGCAGAATGTAACGGACCACATTCAAAGCAACGGGGCAAAAAAAAAAAAGTTCTGAAATGGGATTCGGTGGACAAATGAGATGTGAGCATAATGACTTGAACTATGAACCACACAACAACTGGTTTAGACGATGGGCTTGTTAAGTATGTGGGGGTTAAATGGTGTAAAAAAGCTAGCAATTTTTGCAACGTGATCGCATGCCAGCCATCTTTACCTTTAGGGTGGCATCAGTACAAAGGTGTTTAACTACATCCTCCTCTAAAGCCTGATGCAAAGAAGATTATGACATATTTCTGGTCTAGAGAAGGTCTACAGAGAAGCATCCTCCTTTATCAAGATGGATTTACACAAATTAAAGTTCACGCAGAGCCCGGATTTTAAAGGGCCGGCTCATACTCAATTTAGCCCTGTGAAAGAGCCATGGGACCAAACCTCAGCAGAGGATGAGGAGGGAATCCATAAAATCACCACCTGCAGTTTTGGAAAGACTGGGAAACATGGGCTTTAATCTTTTGGATTCAGAATGAGCTACATCTAAGGATGTATGGGGCCTTTCATGCCGTTAACAACCTGTACATTTGATATTAACATGCAAATGGTGATGGATACATTACGGTTTAAAAGAAAACAAACATACGAACAAAAACAAACAAAACATGGTTTCAAACCAAAACGCAGTGGCTGACATAGGAAAAACCAAACAAAACAAGACACGCCCCCTGATTGGCTGTACATACCGATACGATTTCAACACTCTGAAGCCACACGCACGCCAAAGAGAGAGAGGAAGCTCATGTTGTAAGAGTTGCAGTTCAAGAAGGACAGATTGTTCTTTTTTTTTGCATTCTCAAACAGACAAAACAGATGTTACAAAGCTCTGCATCTTAACAGCCCCCGTTAAAAAGAGTCAGTGGGCGGTCCAAGGGCTAGCTGGCTCTAGGTACAGGAGGAGGAGGAGGATACGTGACAAGGAAAAAATCAGGTCTACATGCAGAGTGAAGTGAAGCCAGTGTCTCAAAAGGGGAGAAGAGGAAGTGATGCGAGGCACTGTGTGTGAAACCTGCAGGACTCACCTTTTGAAAACAGCAGTTTCAGTTTTGGCATCTACAGTAAGGCTGACCGTCTCCTTCATAGAGCCATTGGTGACTGTTTCTGTGATGCGGTCACTGACAGGCTCTTCCTCGGGATCCGAGCCGTCCCCTACCTTCCCTCTAGGGGAAGTCGGGGTGGTCTCATTGGAAAGCCACTGATCTGTGTCTAAACAAGATGGTTTTATTCCAACCACTGCGTGTGTTGACATAGACAGGAGGAATGGTTAGAGGGTCTATTCTTACTTTCTTGTTGCATGGGCGCATTGACTCCCAGAGGGTCCACTGCTTCTATGCTGGTCTCCATGGCTACAGGGGAATTGCTCCTCAAAGGATCCTTGGGGCTAAATAAAATGGAAAAAAATGAATATCTAATTAATTTTCCACATACACCATGCAGCTCGAAGCAAGGAAATATCTTCACTAGTGTGGGTCTAATATGTTTCTACAATTAATAAAAATGCATTAATATAATTTATTATATAATAAATGTTTTTAAAGCTGCAGTTTCGCCATCTCTGTTTGAAACCTGCAATTGCAGTTATTTGCGAGACCATCTGTATGGTTATCATCTGTATGCGAGTTGTGCGTCGGGCACGGCTCCTCAGCGCGGATGAATCTAATGTTTTGAGGAGTTTGTGTGGCTGTCATTCATTCACCACAGCGGTGTGGATACTGTACTTCAGAATCACAGATTCTACGTCTTGGAGTATAACCTAAATAAGAATTTTCACCAGAAAACGTCATCTGAACAATTAACATGTCTACCACTTTTGGGAACAAAACAATGAACAAACAATGATTAAATCTAACGATCGCTCGTATAACATCAAACCGTGCGTGCAAATTTTTATTATGGTTATACATTCTCAAATTCTTAATGTTAACAGCATTAGCATTGTGTGACTAAGTGTATTTAGTGTTTATTAGCGTTACCTGTAGGATTTAAATTTCTGTACAGTCTACAGGGTTCGTACACCTTTTCCAAGGTCAAATTCAAGCACTTTAAGCACCTTTCCAGCACCTTACACCACCGTAAATTACATACCAATGCAGTCAAAATTATTATTTAGTGTTTTTAATACATTAAAAGAGATAATGCTATAAACAGCCAAAATTGTATTTCGTAATAGCAGAAGGATCATATTTTTTGCTTGACTGACAAAAAAAAAGATTTAATACAATCAGCTTCCATCAGCTATGACATTTAAATCTAGCATTTCTGTGTATGAGCCCATACAGTAGCCTAGTGAAATACAAATCCATATTTTCATGTGATTTGACAGGTTCATCTTATTAAATATCAAAAATCTAAAAGATGTGCATCATACCGGACACCTAGATGAACACTTTACAGTTGGTTTTATGACCAAGTCATTCTCTTTAAATGCTACTGAAGTTAGAAGCGTGTATACCAATGTCATATGTAACTTTAGAGACGGTCCCTAAATTTGCGAACAGACAAACGTCAAGCCAACTTAATGCCAGTCACATCAGATGCGATCTGGTTCTGCTGTGATCTTTGTTTGAAACTATTTTCGCTGCTGAAATAAAACAAAAACAGAATCACTGTATGATGAATGAATCTCCGTACATCTCTGCTTTGTTGTTTATGATGAGAGTGCAGATTTCAGCGAGTGAGAGCGCGCTCTGAACAAAACTCCGGCATTTCAGCGATGACTAATCTGAACGCCTCTGAATATTAGACATTGCATTCATAAACTCAACAGAAACAGATGCCTTTTGAGAAGACTACAATAAAATTCAACCCGCCAAATTGTCTAGTGGGAGTGACTGTGTTACACACCACAGCTGAAATCCACCCGCAAATGGCGGGTGTTAATGTCAAGCCCTGATTACGTTATACCCCCAAGTACTCTGTCACTAATGTGAATTCCTAGCTAGCAGTTAATAGCGTAAACAAATAGGCGCTAACGTGTAGAGTAGGCTAACTTACTTGAAAAGCCTATGACTTAGCTTTCATATGACTCGAAAGAGCAGACTCTCCCATTGTGAAAAGCTTTTTTGCAGACTTTACAAAAGGCAACTGCGTGGGGTTTGTCCCCGTTTAATCCATAATGTGTATTTTGCATCTTCCAGCCAACGTTTATTGAAAAGACAACCTCCCGGTTTCATGGGGGCAGAGTCACACGGCAGGTTTCATTTTAGGCTCTCCAACATTTTATTTCTCCATTTAATAAACATACAATTTCAAGCATTTTATCCAAAATTTAAGCACTTTTCAAACCTTGAAAACACAACATCAAAATTCAAGCATTTTCAAGGATTTCAAGCACCCGCACAAACCCTGAGTCTAATCTTTTGCTTTTGACTACGGGTGAATCTCCAGTTGTCACTGATGATTGTCATGTGGGCCTTTCTGGATTACAATCCACCATCAAAATTATAAGTTTAATTAGTCCAGCTGCTGTGAGAAAAGGATATAAATGATCCTCTGAAGAACATGCTCCTCACGTGCGTTACTACTACTAGCCAGACTCTTTCTTTATGTATATAGACGTGACGTAATGACACAGACATGCTTGAATTTCCCGTGGAAATCCACCTTACCACTCTAATTATAACACATTATTATAAGCTTACCGTTGTGAATGGGGCTAAGGTAAGGAGATAGTTTTGAACACTGGCTTGTTGTACACTTGCTCAAATTGATTTTGGATAATTTTTAACCAAAAAAAAAAAGTTACGGACTGCAGCTTTAAATACAGATTTTATATCACAATAAATGTAAACATACATAATATTTCATATAAATATTAAAAAGGAGAAAAGGGAGCCTTTTACAATCAAAAAATAAAGTCTGCTTAGATGACCCTAAGCACAATCAGTGCAAATTCATTTTAAACATGCATTCACACAGCATGTGAATGTACCTGACGGGTGTGAAGCTGGAGAAGTCGGCCCAACCTGTCTCTGCTTCGGTGCTCGGAGAGCTCCAGCCTGAAGGTTCAGGTGCTGCAGCCGGTGAGGTTGGCACAGGTGCACTCTGAGTCGTGGAGCTGCCAGTGTCCATGGGTACGTCATCAAAATTTGCCGTCCATACCGGCCCTGATCCGAAGCAAGACACAGAATGGATGTGTGATCATTGAACTTCAGCTAAAAGTTAAACGGTGGCAGATACAGCAGCTGAGAAACTATTCTCACCATCCCCCGAGTCCACTTCCATTCTGTCGTCAGAGGTGGCATTGGTGGACTCGAACTGGTCTCGCTTCCCATCCTCCTCCTCAGAGTCTGTACTCTCTTCACTGTCTGTACTCCCTGAGCTCCTGTGTAGGAAGAAAGATGTGGAGAATTTATATTTAAAAAAAATTTTTTTAAAAACAAGCATAAGGAAAAGCACTTCAAAAGCATGTTCCAGTGCTTACAATACCTGGGACGTCTCTGAGCTTCAGGTGCAAAAGTAACATCCTTCTCATCCCAGATATCTTCCTCGTCTGATCCAGCATCTTCGAACTGCTGGATCTTCTCCTTACAGCAGGCCTCAAAGAGTGCCATGTTTGCCTATGAGCACAGCATGAACAAACTATGAAAGCACATCATGAGCTATTCAATGAATTCAGCTAATAATTAAAAAAATAATTTGATTAAATAGATCACATACTTACACTTTCATTTGTATTCAAGGAAAAATTGATGTCTGATATTCTATCAAAGGGAATACTGCAAGGTTAAAAAGAACAGGTTTTAGTTTGGTAAAGTCCTTAAAACAGAGTAGCACCCAGTCACCCACAGCATGACTAACACAAAAGAAGAACCCAATCAAGCGTGTTACGGTCACCAAGGCCACCACACCATTCAGAACATGTGTAATCAGAACGGAGACATTTAAGTGATCAGATCAAATCTACAATGTATGATCCATGATTTAAACCCCCAAAACAGACTTTGTGAGTTCATTGAAAAGCAACATAAGATCCCTAAACAACCTAAAATCAACCAAAGCCCCAATAATAAGGCTAAACCCTCCCCAATTGATTTGTTACCAGCAGAAATGGCGGTAAATTTGAAAAGAACCATGCACGATGGGTACTTACTCCCCGACATCATCCTGATCGGCAAACTCTTCGTCATTGAAGCCAAACTGCTCAATAAAATTGGACGTCATTTGTTGCATCTGATAATCAGAAAAGGCCTGGCAAACCCAGGACCAATGATAATGATATAGTCTTGACACTACAAAGAAGCTTCATTTTAAAACAGCTGATAGCAGTTAAGCATCTTGCATCAAAAAAGCATTAAAAGGACTAAAACAATTTAAAATGCATTAACAGTTGAATAGAAGGAATTGGTTTTATTATCATTTTAGTTTATATATATATATTTTTTTTATTATTATTATTATTTTTTTTTTTTTTATACAGTACCATAAACATTAGCATATAGATAGCAGCTTTTATGAGCTCATCCAGGCACAGACTTACTTGCTGTAGGGAGGAGTCCTGATGAAATCCACTGTCTTTGAAATCTACCTCATCATCGCTGGATGAGTGTATGTGGTGTGTGTTAACCTGAGAATGGAGGAAAGCAACGGGAAAATTTAGTTTAGATGCCAATTATGCTATCAAAGCTACTTTTAAGCATTATAAAACTAAAGCAACGGTTATAGAAGCCAGTGATTAAAACTGAGCACACTTACTAAGTCTACAGTGTTTTTCTTGTTTGTATCTGCTAGCTGTCCTGAAGTAAAGGCTTCCCATCGTTCCCTGTCCTCCTCTGAAAGCTCTGCAAATGAGCAAATGTAAGTGGAAATGATTTTGAAAGTAACTGCATAAAAATATGTTAATGCTGTCAAACAAACCTGAGATGAGCTGCTGAATTTGTGCCCCATTGGGGCCCTTGTCACTGTTGTGGACTATAGAGTTTGCTATTCTGGTCAGGTGACCCATGTAACCTCTCCGCCGGCCACCCTCAGCCCTGAAGAAAAAGAGGAGGATGATTTAGTAAAGGCCTCTCCAGACATAATCACAGTCATAGATGTGTAAATAAGATAGTTCCTCTTCTTCACATGTAACCGATCTGATTTAGCAGTTACTTACTGCTCCTTCTCATTTGATCCCCAGGCATCAAGAATTCTTTGTATTAACTGGCACTTCTGAAAGAGCTGCAGGTCAGAATGGAGAAGAACACATTAAACTTTGATGTGTAAAGCAAACAGCTTGTGTTTCAAACTGTGAGTGAGTGGAAGGGATGAAAAACCCACATGTTTAATAAGGATGTTTTCTCTTATGGGCTCTTGGTCATTTTCTCTGTTTATTTCCGGAGATTCACTTTGGGTTGAAGGCATCGCTAAGATCATCGCCGTACAGATTTCTACTTGTGTGTGTAGGAAATTATTCCATAAGTATTTGAAGTACATGTCCTATAGAAAAGAGGGGAAAAAAAGACAAATTATGGCATTAAAGCACAGATTATATAATAACCATCCTTGCTGACTTATCTAAATATAAAACTCAATATGTAGTAAGCATAAAGCAAGATAGCCGACTACACTACCATTTAAAAAGTAGGTCAGTAAGATTTTTTTTTAAATTCTTTTATTCAGCAAACATGCGTTAAATTGATCACAAAATTACAATAAAATAAGTGCTGATCTAATAAACGCCTTGGTGAGCATAAAAGACGTCTTTTGGAAAACATTAAAAAAATATATTACTGACCCAAAAAGTAGTGCAAGTTTTAGAACATGGCTAGCAACTAGCTTTTCTCATAGCAAAAAGATGTCACAGAACTCTTAACTGTGTCTCAAACACTCACTAGTATGACTCCCAAAGTGTTGAGGGCAATGAGCTCCTGGTTGATGATATGCGTGTTGGTCTGTAGAAGGCTGGTCACTAGTCGCACCACATTAAGACGAGTATTTCCCACCGGTGGATCCAATACTCCCCATGTGGTGTTCAAAACAGTTTTCTATGTATAAAAAAAAAATATGAATGACCTAAATGAAGTACTAATTTTTTTTTCCAAATAATTGTTCAGACATTTACTGAAAGATGAGGCTCAACTGTTTAATTGAATTTGATACCCTCGTGGCATATTAATCCAACATATATGGCTATGTATGCAAGGCTATTCTTTGAAAGGGTAAGATTCTGCCAGGTTATATTTGTACAGGAACAAAGTCTTGTTGTCTAAAGCTTAATGTAATTAGGTATTTGGAGATTACGGTCTAAGTGAGGTCAGCTGATATAATGTGCTAAAGTTGCAACACACATTTGCAGTGTTTTCACACTCACCTTTGGGGGCTCGAGCAAAAGCTGGTGAAAATCTTTCAGTCTTGGTCTGACAGCATCTAGAATACTCTGATTGACAGAGAATGATGGGTGGTTCATTCCAGGGGGACAAATCTCCAGATGGCCTTCAAACCTGAAAGAGAAAACCAAGAATGATTTTCAGATATGAACAAAAAGTCACCGAAAACTGAAAAAAAAAAATGCACTTGGGCTACAATGCACTTACGCTGGTCTCCGTGTCTCAAAGAGAGTTAGGAGAATCTGAATTACACTGACTATGGCAGACTCGTTCTTCTCTTTGTCGAAGATGTTTGACAGCAACTGCTCTACTGTCTCTTGTCTGAACAGGAAGACAAACGGTCAATTCAGTACTACAGTATTAGCATGCCTGAAACTAGAGCTCAACCTTAATCCCTCCAAAAATGCCACTTTATGAAGTCAGTAGAAAGAAATGTATTGACATAGACAAACTCACTTCTCCAGTGTGGCCAGCAGGGGGTCAGGCTCCGAGCAGCCCTGGACTTGGAACATTTGATCTCTGCTCAGCCGAATGATCTCACAGAGCGACTGGGACGCGTTTGAGTGTCTCTATGTGAAGGGAACAAACCATTACTGTTATGTAGCTAGCAAGTAGGGCTGGGTCATCAGGAATCAACAATTAGAAAATTACAGACACGCATTTCAACTTAACATTTCCACTGGCTCCACCAAAAAAAAAAATTATTAATTTAAATCTTTGTTCTGTTAATTGCTTTATTGGACTTCACTTACATCCTCATCTTGTGATGGTTGCACCATGTCAACCAGCCGCTGTATAACTTTCTCTTCATTTAGCCACTGCAGGAGAACAGATGAAGAGGAAACTGTGAGGTGGTATTACGATGACAGTGAATGGATTAAAAGAGTAATCTGTGATGAATTTCCTGCTGTATTCAAATGAAAAACATCCAGATCTACAGAACGAAAAACTGTGCATGCACAAAACCAAACCGCATTACCTTAACAAAACAGAGACGCAGCGTCACAGAAACCCATATATATAGTCCTGTAGGTATGAGAACTCACATTTAATACATCTTGTCTAAGTTGCTGTGGCTCAATGCAGGTAAGCATCCTGAGCAGGAGGTCCATAATGGCAGAGGTCCCTATGTGTTTAATCATTAGATCAACAAAGTCTTCCCTCTTCCTGAGGAACTCCACAATCTAGAGGTAGAAAGGATATTTAGTTCACTTCCATGCCTCCATATCTCCTGAACACGAACCAGTATGTCTGATCACGTACCTGCTCTGGTTTCCTTCCAATAAGGATGCTCAGGACCTTGCTGAAAAAACTGGCCAGCAGCGGATTGAGGGGAGGCTCATTCTGAAGAAAGCTGTAGAGTTTCATCAGTAAACTTTCATCTTCACCCAGCCTGTCATTGATCTGGCCAACGTCTGAGGTCAGGAGTTCACAGGATATGTTGGGATACCTTTCCATAAAAAAGACATGCAATTAAACAACTAAATGAGTCAAATATCCCTTAATTACCTCAAACTAGACAAACATATGTGCTTTAAAAAAATGAATGTTGAATATTATGTTGGATGAGCAAGCATCAAACATATTCTTACTTATATTTGATCTTCTCCTCCACATCGTCATTGGGCTCCTGGGTGATGTAGCCCACAAGATCCTCCATGCACTGTGGCCTCACCAGGAAGTCCACAAGCTTGTGGTTCTGAGCCTTGCACTCCTGTAGGACATCCTCCTCATCCATTACCTCTGTCAGCGTAACATCATCCTTCTCCAGGAGCGTGTCGATGTGGGACGTTGTGTGCAAATCAAACTTCCAAAACATGGTGCTGCTGAGGAATAAATAAATGGGAGGGGGTTGTTTTTAGATGAAAGAACTGAAAACGAAGTTCAGTTTTTTTGTATTTGCATTTTGACTGAAGATAAGGTGACTAATAACGAAAAGGCTTACCTGAGTGTAGCAGAAACCAGAGGGTAAAAACTCTGATTAAAAATAAAATAATCCTTGTGCTCTTTGGGACTTCTGGCCCATTACAGGCACCACAGGCGGTAGAAACTGGACAGACCCTCAAGTAAAGGACACATGCAGCAGAAATGTCCTCTGCCACAGCAAAAACTCAACACACACCTGCAACAGAGAACGGACAGCAATGAGTGTTACAACTAACATATCTTAGCCATTGGTAAAGAACAGTCAGATGCATCTCTCCTCTAACCCAAACAATCAAATGTTAGTAATATAATAAAAAATAATATAATATAATAAAAAGTTCTTTAAACAGACTTGCCTGATTTTGATTACCCTCACTACTCATTATTAGTCATAGCATTCAAAAAGTAATCTGTATTATTTCATTCATTTTTAGCATTATTTCAAAACACATGCTGTTAACAATAACAAAATACCCTTTTCCAGTTTGTCAGGTTCTCAAATAGACCATTTACAGACAACTACAAAATGTTTAATCAATACTAGTTCTATCAATAGAGCATGATTTAATACAGAAACAATGCACCAGTTTACATTGACAAAAGAAATGGTAGTTTTGATTGTGGGAAAAATAGGCGAAAGAAAACCAAACAAGTTCCTTGTTATGACATTGACAACCTAGCAACACAACAAATACAGTTGCACTCTTACCAGGCTAACTACTCTGATCAATCTGTATCTGTCTATTACTAACTCTATGTGCTCATGACTTTGTGGTTTTGTTTTCTTTTAAGGAAGGCACACATGATGGAATATCTAAAATAAGAGATTCAATTATACCAGGTTAAAATGTCCATTTGACAGCTCTGGCATCAAATTATTATAAGTGAAGAGACAAACACACAGGCAGCTATGCATTATTAAAGGTATCCAAGGGACTATTTTTCCAGTCTACCAGGTGGATGGACACACACAACTGAGGTGAAAGGTTACAAAGCTGGCAAGCAGCCATCTTGACTTTCATGAATGGTTAAGAGGAAGGAAAGCTTATTAATAGACTAAGGGGGTTGGGCTAGGATCACCCGAAAGAGCTTTGACATTGGCCTCCATCCATTCTCCAGCAAACACACTTTCAGTCAATTCACAGACTTAAAAAAACATCCCAAACAAACAACCCAAATTCTTAATAAAACTTTCAAAAGGAGCTCTTGCTATACATGCTCGTGATATCAATGTAACAAATAAAATAACAAGCGTTAAAACACTTAGCTGTACAGTGACAACTTAAAGTTTGGTATAGAAATCAAAAGTCTTTGACAAAATTACTAAAGAGAACTTGGTTTCCATTAACAACCCTGATTTACTTCTTTAAATCTGTATTAACACCCATTGTAGTAGAAGCAGTTATAGACTAATTTGATATAGGCATAAATTATCACTGCTATTGCACAAACAACATCCATGGGTGACACGGTTTGGGGGGTTGTGCTTACATAGGCTATTAATGTTCATTTTTAATTAATGATAATATTGATACTCACTGGGTATATCAACAAATAATCTTCACACAAAATGCAATAGCATACACTACTGTTCAAAGGTTTCAGGTCAGTACTGTTAAGAAACTCATTCAGAAAGGAAGCAGTGAATTGATCAAAAGTGACAGACTTCTACATTATAACAAAGTTTTGTTTGAAATAAATGTAATACTTTCTATTCATCAAAAAATCCTGAAAAAAAAAGTGTTTCCAAAAAAATATTAGGCAGCAGCACTACATTAATAAATATTTCTTCGGCATCAAATGATTTCTGAAGGAACCTGTGAGACTGAAGACAGCTACAAATTCAGCTTTGCTATCACAGGAATAAATTACATTAAAATATAATAGAGAAATTGTTATTTTTACTGTAAATTTTGATCAAATAAATGCAGCCTTGGTGAACATAATTTCAAAAACAAGGTGGGCTTATTTCAAAAATCCCACAGACCCCAAATGGTTGAACAGAGTGTACATTACATAATTTCAAAAAATGAAAACATTAACATAAAAAAACATGGAATACTAACAATATCATCAATCAAAGTGATGGATCATGATAAGCTTGCAGCACATTCTCTAATTCTTAACTCACTAGTCAACAGTAACGTGCAAGTTTTAAATGAATGTGTAGCGGCGAGCCAAATAGAACATCTATAATTATATGCATGCATTAAACAACACACACCACAGGCTTGTTTCTGTAGCCTAGACCGCCTGAACAATTTATATTAATAGAAACATAACATACCTTTAGTCAATACACTTCTATGACTGGATAAGGATTTTAAACATATTTTAGAGTCAAGCATAACTAGAATTAGATATTCCCTTTTCATCTTTAAAGTCTGGAAATTCCACATGCACTAACAAATTGACTGGTGTAAAAGGCTCAATTTAATGTATACCTTGGTTGTCAAGAACATCTAGACACTTGCTTTGAATGTCAACCATTCATATCACCTTATACCAAAAGACCATTTCTACTAAACTGTCTCTACCTTCATCACAAAACTATATGTGATATTTTAAGACATTTACACACTGTACAAATCTTTCCAGGTTAACTTTATCTAGTTCAAAAGGTCAAAGAACAATATATTACACTAGATCTTATATACCTGTCCCATTCAGCTTGAGTAACTCTGAGCTTTAGAAAATCCTCGTGACTCCCTTTCAGGGGCTATAAAAAGTGTTGCCAAACCTCTCCAGCATCCCAGAGGCCACAACAACAAAACCACCACCAGTCCTCCGGTTGCACTCAGAACCGAGCCTGCAAAGATGATCTGCCTGAGTGAACTATAAAAATGTGCTGCTGTCAAACAAACTAGATGTTTTTTTACAAGAGTGAGCGTCTGAGCGATCTACTCATGCTAACAGTCTTGTATGCGCCTTTTAATGTAAAATCACATCACACAAGACTAGAAACAAACAGCAGTAAGATTTTAGGTGTTTAAATGGATGTGCCATTTCGCAAACCCAAAGATCTGAGATCAGTACACATAGTAACCAGCTCCACAGAGCTTGATGACTGTTCAAAATCTACTCTGAAAAAAGATATATTAGAAAACAATGCAATTTTAAACCGAATGTATAACCCTTTAATATAACCAGCCCTTTTAAGTTCCTTATGAAACGCATCCATAACTTTTTATATGAAAACAAAAACAGTACCTAAAACACGATTTGTTCAGTCTACAAAATATGATCTTAAAAAGAACATTTTCAAACGGGTTTTCTGTTGGTGTTTTGGTTGCGTCTCAAAACCAAGTGAGCTGCCTACCTAGACAGCATTTTTGGGCACCACAACCCCGTTCGAACATTACAATATAACCTCCATAAGCACTTATATTGACCCAAAATGTTGTCTATGTGCACAATTCGCTATGTTTTGATACATAGGCTTTGTGTCTCACTTTCTGAAGTTTTGCGGCATGTCGGGCCCCGGCATTAGCCAACACTGAGCTTCCGCCAGCGAAATATTACAGATGTGACACTTTTATAGAGCCTGGGTTGGTTCAAATTCGCTGTAGGCATATTATATGTAAGACAAATAATTTAGTTAAATGAGAGAAAATGCTGGATATATAAACCATTCTGACTCGACAAAACAGAAGTGGCAGCTGGCTAATGCTAAGCTACCAGAGACACACACAACACAAATACGTACCGATTAAGAAAGCGGAATACTGCCAACGCCCGGCATGAAGACGAGCGAACCTTTGGATAAAACGGTCACCGGAATAAAAAAAGAAAAAATAGGTCGAGGTATGAGAAAATGAGGTGTTTATAACAGATTGTGACAGGCGCGAAAAGAGAGACCATCAGAGTTCACTTTTCAAGATGGCGGCGTTATCAACTTCAACAGCCCCAACCCCCACCTAAGGTAGAGGAGCTGTCAATCAAAATCCACTGCTGCGCGCTGATTGGCTACAGTGGATGCCAGTTAAAGCTGGTCGTTTTTGTAATCTCGGACCGTGTGAGGTAAATCTCCGATTTAGAAACGTCATGTAAACAAATATGATCTTGAAACCAGTATCCTCTTTGTTGCAACTATGAAAAATGTTATAATCATATATTTTAGAAGCAATATTTAAGTGAAACTAAATCATTGCGTACACCCTCACTAGCTAGGGCCAATAGTATTTTAGGTCGATTTAAAATCGCTCGTCTGATTGGATCACGAGAATGTCAATCAAGTGCCGATTTCAAAAGTACGGCTATATCAAACCGCACATATTGCTTTATCTTACCTTCTTTGTGAGATCTTGTCCCTTGAACGGAGTTCCTAAATTTCAACATATCCAAAACATAAAGATGACGAGTTTGTAGTTTCTTCACAATGTCACACAGAGCACCTCGTTCACAGTGTCGCTTTCAGAATTGCCTTAACCGGCTCGTTATTTGCAACGCCCTAGCAACAATGAGACGTCACGGTGATTGACATGGCGATGGTCCAATCAGCTACGAGTGCGTGAAACACATATTACTGAATGAAGCAGGCAGTTTGCCTTAAGAAAGGCATTAGGCTATTTCAAATGGCACAACAACATGAAATTGATTACATAAAAACAAGAGTTTAATTCAAATCAACCCATATAATACAACATAAGCGTGTTTTAAAGGGACAGTTCAAACACACACACAAAAAAAAAGATAATTGAATGAATGAATCAATGAATGAATAGTGAATGATTATTTCTGTGTGAACTATCTCTTTAAGATAACCTGATCTATCTTTCTTTTTTTATGTATTTAAGTGTTTCAATTTCTTGGGCCTTTTGATAAAATATGGGTCAAAAGGTCCAGGCCCCATTTTTATGCTCTATAGCCTGTCGGTAGTGCAGACAGGCAATTATGGGTTTAGTGTAGCATGCCAAATAGGATCTGACGTATGACCCTTATGTTAAATGTGAGGCATAAATCTACAGCATCAGGCTGTGGAACTGATCTGTTACAGCTGATGACGGCTGTATTTCAGATCTATTTTCTGTTGCATGTTCCATAAGCATAACAAAATCTGCAATGGATTCATTGTATAGAGGAAAATCAGCCATATTTAATGTGTTTCATATGTGTCAAATTAACCCTATGATTCCACTGTGTTTCTGATTATGGACTGCCATGAGCTGATGTGGGTTTCTGTGACAAAAACCATGACTCTACTGAAGCGGTTTTACCCTGTAAAAAATCAAACATGTGCATATGATTGTCTAACATAATCCTGCCTCTACTAATCAGAGATCATGTCATGAAAGTTGTGTAAAATGAATGTTAAGATGCATTGTGGGCTTCTGGGGCTGTGTGAAAGATGTTTCTCATGTCATCTTTCATCAGACAGAGGCAGTTATCATGATTACACAGTTTGGTCAGGTATTTTGTTCTCTTCATATATCTTCTGCATGTACGGTCTGCTCTCAGATGAACAACACTCAAAGGAATGAAAATTGAAGCTCTGCACAAAGAATTGCATGTTCATACAAGGGAATGATAATCTTGGGGACAATTATATAATTGGGGTCATTATTAACACATTACTTTGCATGGTGCTTATATATTGGGCTCCAGTCAGTGTTATTTTATTTACATTTTTTGCCAAGGAAATTTTTTTCTACATGAATTTTCTAGTTTTTTCAAAATGTTTTAAACTAATGTTTTTATTGTATTATTTTTTATTTTATTTTATTTCAATTAATAAAAATTAACATATTTTAATATTTTTAATTAATAATAACAACATTGGCTCCAATTAACTGTGCCAGAAGTGGTTTGCTGTGCCTGATTGCTGACTAATAGAAAATAAATATACAAATATAAAGCTAATAAATGTAATTGATTTAATAATGAATAATATATATATACAAATATATATATATATATATATATATATATATATATATATATATATATATATATATATATATATATATACATCATAATTAGTTTAATCATAATTATCATACATTTTAATGAATATCTGAAACCCAACCTTAACACAGCTTTTTGCATTTTAAGATTTTATTAGACATTATTTAATATGTTTATTGACTGTGTGCGTATGTTTATTTAGTATGTTTATTTCATCAGGTTTTATTGTCATTGTACATTTGAACATTTGGGCCTGATTTCACAGATTAAGCCAGGACTAAACCTTAGTTCATTTAGAGACATTTAAGTAGCTTTTATAAACGTGCCTTCAATAAAAAACATTACTAGTGTGCATTTAAAGACAAAACAATGGCAAGTTGGTTCCAGTTAAGAAACCTTAAACATGCAGTTAAGTCTGGGCTTAAGCCTTGTCTGTGAAACCACTCATGGGTCCCCCATAATGTGACCTGCTACACAATTTTTTTGTGTAATTTTTTTTATAATCATTAGATCCAGGATGCAGTAGGTCCACCAACACTGGTGTTCTTTCCCTTTCTGACATGCATAAACGTGTCCTCACGTGTCTTTTTTCCAAGGCGTGTTTTTTAGCTCCTCTACTACACAGATCATAAACAAAGACAGACAGATGGGTACATAGAGGGGTGTCGACATCTCCCCTCCCCCTTTCGGCCTAGTCAGGAGCCTCACAACATGTGTTCACTTCTGTCAAGTGCTCAAGACAGTCCTTTAAGATGACAAATGAGAAAGGGTAATGTACGTTTAGTTCCCAACTACTGTAAAGTAGCATTTGGCCTAATTTATTTTAATAGCATGAGCCTTGGTGAAGCGACATTTTAATACATTCATAAACTAATGGATACATAAAAATAAAAAAAATAATAATAATAATAATGATGTAGGGGTGAATCTCTTTCAAAGATTGTATAGGGAATATTCAACACCAAAATAAATATATATATATAAAAAAAAAATAAAAAATAAAAAATATATATATATATATATATATATATATATATATATATATATATATATATATATATATATATATATATACACCGATCAGGCATAACATTATAACCACTGACAGGTGAAGTGAATAACAGATTATTTCTTCATCACGGCACCTGTTAGTGGGTGGGATATATTAGGCAGCAAGTGAACATTTTGTCCTCAAAGTTGATCTGTTAGAAACACGAAAAATGGGCAAGCGTAAGGATTTGAGCAAGTTTGACAAGAGCCAAGAGTGCACCTGGGGAACACATGGCACCAGGATGCACTATGGGAAGAAGGCAAGCTGGCGGAGGCAGTGTGATGCTTTGGGCAATGTTCTGTTAGGAAACCTTTGGTCCTGTGGATCCATGTCCATCCATGTGGATGTTACTTTGACATGTACCACCTACCTAAGCATTGTTGCAGACCATGTACACCCTTTCATGGAAACAGTATTCCCTGGTGGCTGTGGCCTCTTTCAGCAGGATAATGCACCCTGCCACAGAGCAAAAATGGTTTGAGAAGCACAACAACGAGTTGAGGTGTTGACTTGGCCTCCAAGTTCCCCAGATATCAATCCAATCGAGCATCTGTGGGATGTGCTGAACAAACAAGTCCGATCCATGGAGGCCCCACCTCGCAACTTACAGGACTTGCTGCTAACATCTTGGTGCCAGATACCACAGCACACCTTCAGGGGTCTAGTGGAGTCCATGCCTCGACGGGTCAGGGCTGTTTTGGCAGCAAAAGGGGGACCAACATATTAGTCATAATGTTATGCCTGATCGGTGTATATATACTGTATATACAGGTGCTGGTCATATAATTAGAATATCATCAAAAAGTTGATTTCTTTAACTAATTCCATTCAAAAAGTGAAACTTGTATATTATATTCATTCATTACACACAGACTGATATATTTCAAATGTTTATTTCTTTTAATTTTGATGATTATAACTGACAACTAAGTAAAATCCCAAATTCAGTATCTCAGAAAATTAGAATATTGTGAAAAGGTTCAATATTGAAGACACCTGGTGCCACACTTTAATCAGCTAATTAACTCAAAACACCTGCAAAGGCCTTTAAATGGTCTCTCAGTCTAGTTCTGTAGGCTACACAATCATGGGGAAGACTGCTGACTTGACAGTTGTCCAAAAGACGACCATTGACACCTTGCACAAGGAGGGCAAGACACAAAAGGTCATTGCAAAAGAGGTTGGCTGTTCACAGAGCTCTATGTCCAAGCACATTAATAGAGAGGCAAACGGAAGGAAAAGATGTGGTAGAAAAAAGTGTACAAGCAATAGGGATAACCGCACCCTGGAGAGGATTGTGAAACAAAACCCATTCAAAAATGTGGGGGAGATTCACAAAGAATGGACTGCAGCTGGAGTCAGTGCTTCAAGAACCACTATGCACAGACGTATGCAAGACATGGGTTTCAGCTGTCGCATTCCTTGTGTCAAGCCACTCTTGAACAACAGACAGCGTCAGAAGCGTCTCGCCTGGGCTAAAGACAAAAAAGACTGGACTGCTGCTGAGTGGTCCAAAGTTATGTTCTCTGATGAAAGTAAATTTTGCATTTCCTTTGGAAATCAGGGTCCCAGAGTCTGGAGGAAGAGAGGAGAGGCACACAATCCACGTTGCTTGAGGTCCAGTGTAAAGTTTCCACAGTCAGTGATGGTTTGGGGTGCCATGTCATCTGTTGGTGTTGGTCCACTGTGTTTTCTGAGGTCCAAGGTCAACGCAGCCGTATACCAGGAAGTTTTAGAGCACTTCATGCTTCCTGCTGCTGACCAACTTTATGGAGATGCAGATTTCATTTTCCAACAGGACTTGGCACGTGCACACAGTGCCAAAGCAACCAGTACCTGGTTTAAGGACCATGGTATCCCTGTTCTTAATTGGCCAGCAAACTCGCCTAACCTTAACCCCATAGAAAATCTATGGGGTATTGTGAAGAGGAAGATGCGATATGCCAGACCCAACAATGCAGAAGAGCTGAAGGCCACTATCAGAGCAACCTGGGCTCTCATAACACCTGAGCATTGCCACAGACTGATCGACTCCATGCCACGCCGCATTGCTGCAGTAATTCAGGCAAAAGGAGCCCCAACTAAGTATTGAGTGCTGTACATGCTCATACTTTTCATGTTCATACTTTTCAGTTGGCCAAGATTTCTAAAAATCCTTTCTTTGTATTGGTCTTAAGTAATATTCTAATTTTCTGAGATACTGAATTTGGGATTTTCCTTAGTTGTCAGTTATAATCATCAAAATGAAAAGAAATAAACATTTGAAATATATCAGTCTGTGTGTAATGAATGAATATAATACACAAGTTTCACTTTTTGAATGGAATTAGTGAAATAAATCAACTTTTTGATGATATTCTAATTATATGACCAGCACCTGTATATAAATGATAGTACTAAAACAAAAATAATTTCTGTTTAACTGTAAAAGTAGGCTTCTTTATTTCCTGACAATATTCAAAGGAAGTGCAAATTGTATAGTATTTGTTATAATTGTATTATTTATTAATTTATATATTTATTCAGGTGTGAAAAATGACCCAGACATTTCTTCATGAGACTAACATTCAGCAAATGAATAGGCCATAAGTGGGAAAAAAAATACTAAAGAAAATATATTTGATATAAATATCAAATTGCAATAAGATATGAATATAAAAGAGAGGTGAAAAGGGCCATACCAACCTCATTTATATTTTTTGTTGTTTTTACCCACATGAGGGCAGCAGAAGACAAAATGGCTGAAATCCCGAACCGCTGGCAATGATCAAACACAGATTTATTTCATTACCTTAACACGCAATTCCACTACAGCAATGTCACATTCAACAATAACATTTCATAACGCTCTGTTTGGAGTAATCCAAAGTGTTTCTGCATTCTTGGTCTTGTTTGTTGGTTTACCACTGGACTGAGACGCACCTTGCTCAATTCAATTAACAATTGCCTTATTGAAGCCTCGGGCTTCGTGTTCTCTGTAAATCTAAGGGATTTTTTGCCTGCCGGATCACTTAGAGAAATAAAAGCACATCTGCTTTCAACAAGCCACATAATTTGAGGGATTCTTTACGCACACAGCTGAATTAGCAAGTTATACGTTATTTTACATATACAATACCGGTCAAAAGTTTGGAAACATGACTATTTTTAATGTTTTTAAAAGAAGTCTCTTACGAGCCCCATTTATTTGATCAAAAATACAGAAAAAACAGAAATATTGTGAAATATTATTACCATTTAAAATAATGTTTTTATTTTTTATTTTAATATACTTTAAAATATCATTTATTTCTGTGATGCAAAGCTGAATTTTCATTAGCCATTACTCCAGTCTTCAGTGTCACATGATCCTTCAGAAATATGATGATTTATCAATGTTGGAAACGGTTGTGTTGCTTAATATATATTTTATATTTTGATACTTTTTCAGGATTCTTTGATGAATAAAAAGTAAAAAAAGAACAGCATTTATTTAAAATAGAAATAATTTCTAACAATATAAATCTTTACAATCACTTTTAATCAGTTCAACACATCCTTGCTAAATAAAATTATTAATTTATTTAAAAAAAGAAAGAAAATAAATTACTGACCCCAAACTTTTGAACGGTAGCGTATATTGTTACAAAATATTTTTATTTTAAATAAATGCTGTTCTTTTTTAAACTTTTTATTCATCAAAGAATCCTGAAAAAAGTAATCACAGGTTATAAAAAATATCAAGCAGCACAACTGTTTCCAATATTAATAAATCTTATTAGAATGATTTCTGAAGGACCATGCATGTGACACTGAAAATTCAGCTTTGCATCACAGAAATAAGTTATATTTTAAAGTATATTAAAATTGTAAATAATAATTGTAATAATATTTCACAATATTACTGTTTTTTCTGCATTTTGACTGGTACTTTATATGAGTTAACCTTTCATATGAGACATAATGCACCAACAAGCACCATGTTAAAGAAGACAATATTACATTTCTTAAAATAGAACCTTTATTATATATAAAAATGCTTTTGATACAAAAATTGTCACAAGTGTGCATTATATGAGGCATTTTTGTACACAAAACAAAGACATTGGTGGTGCACCGAAGAGCAAAAAGCTCCTCGGTGCGAGTGGATGGTTCGATCCAGACAGATTCAGTCAAAGCGCTGACCTGCCAAAGTGGTATAAAAATCCTAATAATCTCCATTCAGTCACATTCAGGGTGAATAGTATGTTACATTGAGGGCAATTTAATGAGATCCATAACTCAGAAAAATAATTTGC
Organism: Rhinogobio ventralis; assembly: GCA_039654625.1. Classification (NCBI taxonomy): domain Eukaryota; kingdom Metazoa; phylum Chordata; class Actinopteri; order Cypriniformes; family Gobionidae; genus Rhinogobio; species Rhinogobio ventralis. The sequence goes on from CM077216.1 coordinate 10,479,195, forward strand.
ATCACCTGTTAAAGTTTTCTAGAATGACTATTTCCTTTCATCTAATATTTGCAATATATGTCTTTTTGTATGACTATCTGTAAAACACAACTAATGTAATCAGTCCTTGAAACTCATTTAATCTTGTAGTTTTTTCTAGATCTAGAATTCTAGTTATGCACATGTAATTTCCATAAGTGCTCAATTTGGCAAAGAGAAAAAAGTACATTTCAAACAGGCATACATGGCATTTCATTTCAACGATGTTTTAACCGAGAGAAAAAAAAACAAAAACATCTCCATCGAATTAGCATTATAAAGAGGGAAATCAAGTTTGATTCTTCAACTTTACCATAAAAAAATCTGAATTTTTAAACCACACTTTTCTAAATTGCTTGTCATGAATTAAAAAAAAGCAGTTTGTTACCATAGTATTACGGTAAAAGTAACCACATATCATAGCTTAGTTTAACTGTATTATTACTATAATTATTGTTTTTAGTTTTTTTACTAAACACCTACAATGAGTTTATTCCATGAGATCTGATCAAATCCATGTAGTTCACTACAAAGCAGGTGAATTTCCACTTGTTTAAAGGGATAATTCACTAAAATATAAACATTCTGTCATCATTTACTCACCCTTATGTCATCCCAAACCATAAAGACTTTCCTTCTTTTGTAGAAAACAAAAGGAGATGTTTAACAGAATGTCCAAGCTGCTCTTTTTCATATAACGAACGTGAATTGTGACCACGACTGCCAAGATAGTTAGTGAATAATGACCTAAATTTCAGTCTGTTCCACACAAAGCTATTGTTTGACTACTGTTATGATGCTTTTGGGTCCCCATCCACTTTCATTATGGAAAAGAGCAGCTTGCACATTCTGCTAAACGTCTCCTTTAATGTTTTACAGGGGGAAATAAGTCATAGTTTTGGGTTGACAAGATTTGTAGTTTTTTAGTTGAACTATCCCTTTAAGACAGCATTTTAAACAAGACTCCTTCAAAGCAATGGCATTTCACATGTATGTTTTTCTATAAGAGATTAATAACAATTTTACAAATGGTCTATGGTCAGTTCTCATTATATAAACAAAACATTTTTAGCTGGCTGTTTTCATTTGTCATTATTTACAGTAAAAGATGTATGTACAATAGCAGCAAACACACTTTTGGTAAACAGGACAAACCAAACATATGCTTGGAATCGTATCATATTCACATAGAACGTAATCAAAACAACACCTCATTGCCATTATGAAAAACATTAATTATTTACTTAATTACACATATGTACAACTCCTGTGCAGCGGATGATTTTGGTGTTAGATCGACGATTTGGTTTGCAATGAATTGGTATTATGAAAAAAAGATGATTAAATCATAACCATCTTGAAACAGTGATGCGGTTCCATTCAATTGCATTTCAGTTCATATTCTCACATATTGAAGAGCTTGTAGTGATTGGGGGGGGGGTACTTATAAAAACAATGTCATAATATATTTCATTCGTGCAAGCATTGTCCTGTCACGACCGCTGTACATGGAACTCTGGGTGAAAATATCCGGAAACCGTTTCCTGTTCCTTCCGAAAAGTTGAAATGTTTCTTGAACAAAGCGTGTGGAAAATAAAATAAAATCTTTGTTTCTTCTTTAACTATTTAAAACTATTTACAAAGCATGGCGGTTTGCCGGGTGTCATGAGGAGTCCGTGCAGGGCGAGGGGGGCGGGGGGCACAGGTGGAAGTAGCTGCGCTCAGTGGAGGGCGAGGGAGGGCAGCTCTCCTCCGCTGACATGTACTGGCTGCGGGGCGTGGGGGGCGGGGGGTAGGGGTCAGAGTCTGAATTGAGGTCCATGTAGTACTTATTGCTTTTCCAGCGGCTGGTGGTGTAGTCACTGTCACACACGTCTGTGCTGCAGGGGGTGGTGGGGGGCGCGACCCCTCGCATCAAATATGGCCTGTCAAGGGGAAATATTCAGAGATCAGTAACTTGAGACATTTGAGTTATCTATTCAGCCATCCTTTTATCCATCTATGCAGCTATTCATCTTTCCATCCATCCATCCAACTATCCAATTTCCTATACATCTACATTTTTAACTTCCTATCATATATATACATATATATCAATCTATCTACTCATCCATCCAATCAATCTATCTACTCATCCATCCATCAATCAATCTATCTACTCATCCATCCATCCTATCTATCTACTCATACATCCATCCAGCCTATCTATCTACTCATACATCCATCCATCCATCCATCCATCTACTCTTGTATCAATCAATCAATCAATCAATCAATCAATCAATCAATCAATCAATCAACCAATCAACCAATCAATCTATCAATCAATCAATCTATCTATCAATCTATCAATCTATCAATCTACTCTTCCATCCATCAATCAATCTACTCATCCACCCATCAATCAATCTACTCAT